>CM067168.1:137962559-137970059 GCA_034093135.1 Erigeron breviscapus | reverse complement strand
CACCAACCGAGCCTTATTGCGAGTGACTACACCTTTGTCATCCTTTTTACAACGAAAAACCCATCGCGTTGATAAAGGAGATTCACCCTGAGGTAAGTCAACTAACTTCCATACATCAAGCTTCCTAAACTGAGCCAATTCTTCTTGCATCGCCTCAACCCATGACGGATCTTTAAGAGCCATTCCAACATTTTTAGGCTCAACCTGAGAGATGAAGCAAAAGTACAAGTACCAAGTAATTGCCCCAGTATCCTTAATTTCAGCAAACATACTTGACAAATTTTTCCTATTCTGATTTCTCGTGCGAACAGAGGCAGAAGCATCACCAATGATTTGCTCTACTGGATGATCCTTGTTGACTCTTGTTTGAGGAACCGTGTCTACTGTAAGATCATTTCCCAAGTTAGTCTGCACATGTTGCTCTGGAGTTTTAGGCTCCTCCTGATTTTCACCTTCCGTGTCGTCAGTATCATAGAAGGGAGTATCAGGTAGAGGTATATGTAAAGGATCATTAGGATCTTTAGGAACAGTCTCTAAGGTAGAATCTGCTTCTTTGGTCCCACTTGATTCTCCAGATTTGGAAGCAGGCTCAATGAATGGTGAGGAAACCGGAGAAGAAACAGTAACCGGCCCACCATCAAGTGGATCATGAAGAGTAACTACATCCTCCATAATCGGAACACCTGTAAAAGAAACAGGACCACGAAAAGAGGTGAAAACACCATCATAATCGAAGTCATTAGCAGGACCAATGTGTACAGCAGGTTTATGACTGACAATAACCACATTTGTACCAAAATTAACTTTGCCAGTTTTCTGATTGTACACACGCCGAATTGGTGTACTAGGTATATAACCTAAAAAGAAACCCTCCTCAGATTTAGGATCAAATTTTCCCTGAGGAAGTACTTTAAGAAAAGTACAAGGAACACCAAACGGCTCAACATTTTGTAAATTGGGCTTTGTGTTGTGCAAAAGTTCATAACAAGTTTTCTTGAACCGTTTAACTGTTAAAACCCGATTTAAAATGTGACAAGCTGTATTCACTGCCTCCCCCCAGAAAGTAACAGGAAGCCCTGAATCAGCAAGCATCGTCCTAGCCGTTTCTATCAATGTCCTGTTTTTCCTTTCAGCTACTCCATTCTGCTGTGGCTCATGCGGTGCACTGAATTGATGTTGAATACCCTTGGTTAAGCAAAAAACCGTAATAGTATTATTCTTGAACTCAGTGCCATTGTCACTCCTGATTCTCTTAACTTTAACTTCATGGACATTCTCAACTTGTCTAACAAAATCCATAAACCGGTTTGCGGTCTCGTCCTTTGTCTTCAAGAAAAATACCCATGAGTACCTTGAGTAATCATCAGTGATCACCAAACAGTAGGACATCCCTCCAATGCTTCTTACATTCACAGGACCAAAGAGATCCATATGAAGTAGTTCGAATGGTTTGGATATAGTGTTGTGCACCTTTGGTTTATGAGGATTCTTGTGTTGCTTTCCTTTCAAACACGGTACACATTTATCTTCCATCCCAAACTTCTTAGCTGGAACACCTTCAATTAATCCAAGACTAACAAGTTCATTCATCTTCCGAAAGTTGATATGTCCCATTCTACGATGCCAGAGGAGAGATTCAGACTCATTTGCTTTGCTCAACAAACAGAGGGGCTCCGTTGGATTATCAACACCTAAAACTAAGCCATAGATGTCTCTCTTCCTAGGAGCTCTGAGCATTATCCATTCTGCTGGAATAACGAAACCCGGCTTCAAGATGAATGCCTCCTTTTCTGTGAAATGAACATTGTTGCCCTTGTCACAGATCTGGGAGACACTCATTAGATTATGAGTAAGTTGTTCCACATAGTTTACTCTTTCTAGAGTAAGTTTTCCATTGACGACATCTCCTTGACCGGTGATGTTGCCGCCCTTGGATCCAGCAAAACTAACGTACGACCCATTTATACCAGTATAATTGGACAAGAGTTTCCTGTCCCCTGTCATGTGCCTGGAGCATCCACTGTCAAGGTACCATAAATGAATTGGTTTCCTAGGAACTCCCTGCACATAAAATGAGAAAAATTAGTTTTCATTGGGGACCCAAACCTTCTTAGGTTTGGGTCGACCCTTCTCATCCCTGAGAATCAGTTCAGTCCAATATCCATTGCTCGAGGCCGTGGGTGGTA
This sequence comes from Erigeron breviscapus, assembly GCA_034093135.1. NCBI lineage: Eukaryota > Viridiplantae > Streptophyta > Magnoliopsida > Asterales > Asteraceae > Erigeron > Erigeron breviscapus. Next base: position 137,967,873 of record CM067168.1, on the reverse strand, counting down.
CATGATTCTCGTCTCGTCTTCTCACTGGAGGAGACTTCTGACCTCTCGTCGGAGAAGGTCTAGGAGAATGAGGGCCATAAGAAGGTCGAACACTCGAATGAATTTGGTCATAATATGAATTTTGATTTCTAGGAGCAGAACGAGCAGGTCGTGGAGGTGTTTGAAAACGATTTGAATTCTCATGAACATTTCCTGATGAACCTTTCAGTGGAGATTCACGTCGTTGAGGTACAGTAAACGGTTTTGGAGAAGATTGAACTTTAGCCTCATCAACCTGTTTATCATTACCCAACCCCCTTTTTCCTTTCGAGGTGGAAACCTTTGAAGGAGACCCTGATCTTCGAGGTCTATTTGGACATACACTATAAACATGACCCTTTTCATGACAAGCAAAGCAGGAGAGGACCTTGAACTTTTTGTTTGTATCTACCTTTTTATCGGTACCTACAGATTCATTGTTAGCACTAGTGTCCACTGACTTACTTGTTTTTCTTTGATCTTCTTTTTCAGGGTCTCGTTTTGTTGGTGATATCCTAGACTTTCTAGCACCATCTTTCTCATGTTTACCTTTACTTGGAGATTTCTTAAGTGCAGGCATTAAGATGTGCTTTAAAGCCTTAGTTGCTTCTTCATTAACGGCTAAGTTATCTTCAGATTTTCTAATCCTAGATTGCTTAGGTAATGGAGTGAGACGCTGCTGACTTAATTTCTTCATATCCTCAATAGCTACATCCCAGACTTTATCAATCCTCTTAGGGTCAATAGATTCTAATGGAAATTCTAACTCAGTATAGACCCTATTACTCTTATGAAGTGTAAAGTGTACAATACTGTCTTTCTGACCATTAAGAATAGACTGATTTAGGACAACACCTTTCAATTTCTCTTCCTTGTTAGGTTGAGAAGAACCTTCTTTAGACTCTTTTGATCCCTCAGGCATCTTTGCCTCAGGAATTGAGTCTTTTGGATTACCATCTACAACACTAGGTTGAAGTAGGATATCAGGAATATTAGGTTCAACAGAAGTATAGTTATTATTGAAAGGAGGAGGCACGTCTCTATAAGAGATCTTAGCAGTGTCAAGACTCTTAGAGGAAGAATGCTCAAACTTTGTCATATGCATTAAAAGCTCAGCATGTCTAGCAGAATCAGATTTAGCATTTAATTCCAAGATTTCTATCCTAGCATCAGCAAGTTCCTTTTCAATGGTAGCACACTTTCTAACTAACAAGGAGTAAGCTTCACTACCTACTCTTTCTACGGCCACAGACTGATTGACTTTATCTTTCATAGCTCTAATGTCAGACTCTAAAGATCTAATCTTTTCCTTGAAGAATTTTTCTTTATCATTTACAGTTAGACCCTTTTTAATTAACTTATCTCTTTCATCATGAGCAGCATTGACAGCAGATTCTAATTTCTTAATTTGTTCATTCTTTTGTTCAATTTCATCAAACATTCGATTAACAATTTTGCAAACATGAACAATAGTATGTAGAGAATAAGATACCTGTTGGTCTGCCTCTTTGCAATCTGCCATGTAAGCAACAAAGTCATCCACAGTCATGCCAGCCGGAATCTCAAACTCTTGCATCTGCTCTTCAATTGTCTTTTCACCCTTTTCTGTAGCAGAATCATCTTTAACCTCAGCAGCTTTCACCTCTTCAGTAGCTTTCACTTCATCAAGGTTCTTGACATCTTCTAACTCATTGTCAGATTTGGAATCAGTATCATATACACCAGCAGCAACAGATTCCAATTTCGAACTTTTAGTATTCTCATACAATTGCTCTTCACTATGGTAAACTGTGGTGTCCAAGAAGTCATCAGGAGAATCAACTATTTGAGCCATATCATCAAGGATTTCAGCCAAATAAGCGTTATTGGTCTCATCATGTGGAAGATTCCAAACATAAGAACCATCTGGTTGAACAGCTACTATAGCCTTGTCATTGCCGTTGACATTTGCAGTAGGATCATCAGTCAACAAAAGAGCTCTAGTTGAATTTTGATTGAACGGACGATTACCACCTCTATCTTGATGTGTAGGGGTAACATTTGCCTCTCTCTTAGGCCGTTGACACTCTCTGGAAAAATGTCCAAAACCTTCGCAGTTATAGCACTTCACCTTTGACTTGTCAAAGCCCTGAGTACCTCCAGTAAGCTGTCTGCCTGTTCTATGCATAAACTTTTGCACTCTCCTGGTGATCATGGCCAGTTGCCATTTCAGATCCATTTCTTCAACATCATCTGGATCTATCTGGTCGTAATCTTCATCAATGAGTGTTGGATCTGTGATTCTACCCGCAACAAAAGCTTCATGTGCAGCACACATGGCAGAAAATACATTCATCCTACCCTCAGCTGATTTCATATTCATGGGCATGGACTTGTAACCAGCAGAAGATGATGTAATGTTACCGAACTTCATATTTCCAGTCTTTGCACCTTCATTAGCCTTTTTACCCCTGTTACCAGCATCAGTAGCCATGAATCCGGAAGAATCATCTCCATCCATCAGTGGACCACGATTGTCTGTCTCACCAGTATTACCAACTCCAGAAAAGAAGGCATTAACATCAGCTGTTGGATTTTTCATAGTGGCATGATAGAGAGATGGATCTTGTGTGAAGTTGTCTTGAAGATCCTTTTCCTTATCCTTCATTTCTCTGTTTCTTAGAGTGGATATAACTCCATCTATTCGAAGAGATGCATAATCAGCTCTTTCTTGCAATCCATGACGAAACTCTTTGTAGGCTTTCGGCAAACCGTCCAGGAATTTATCCACTATCTCAGTAGGAGTGTATTTAAGATCAAAGTAAGCTAATTCAGCAAGAAGATGTTGATATCTCAGTATAAGATCCTCAACTTGTTCATTCTTTGTAGCATTGAAGCAGTCAAATTGTTTCTTTAGCATTTTAATTCTATTTTGCTTCAATAGTGGATCACCTTCACAATGAGCTTCAATAGCATCGAACAGTTGCTTTGAAGTCTTGTATTCCTATTTAGGAAACAAGTGCACCAACTCTTGAGGAATGCACATACGAAGAGTGGAAAGAGTCTTTACTTCAATGGCATAGTTAGCCTTTTCTTCACCTGTTAACTCTCCCACCTTGTATGTAGAAGTAACTCCATTCACAGTAAGAGTGGGCCACTCATAACATTCAGTGATCATGAGCCACATGTTTAAGTCTTCTCGTTGAATAAAATCTTTAAATCGACCTCTCCACGCCCAGAAGTCAGCTAATGAAACTAACTTTGGTGGAGAATTAGTACGTCCTACAAGATGATCATGATAAACCAGAGAATTGAGGTATTGGGCAACAACATTATTAGTTGAAGATGAGGAAGCCATAAGTGAAAATTATTGTTCAAACGAAGATAAGAAATGAAACGAAAATAGGTTAATTTCGTAAGAACAGGGTCTGAACGAAGATAGCTTAAGTTCGTAGACTAAATTCGTTTGATGAAGATTCAAAACGAAAATGAAGATAAATTCGTTTTCTATCTTCGTTTGATGAACTTAGAACGAATTTAAGTTAAATTCGTTTTCTGACTTCGTTTTGCTAAGTTCGTAAAGCGAACGAACTTAACGACAGAAAGGTTTTTTTTTTGGAAGTTTTTGGGAGAATAACAATCAAACAACGATCTCGAACCTTCGATAAGATATCGAATTGCTCTGATACCACTTGTGAGTCCCTCGATAGCTGCAGATCGCTCTCGAGATCGTCTATTGTTATGTCGTGAGTGCGGAATCCTCACGAGATAACTAGTTTGATTAGTTATCGAATATATTGCTAATTATATGTATATAATCAGCCGTATGTGGTCTATCTTCGTTTTCTATATGCTAGAAACGAACTTAGTCGCCGTAGGTGTGTGAGAGTTGAACGGATTACCTCAATTTAGGGTTTCCATTCATTTATATATGTTTCTGATCGATATTGGGCCTGCTGGGCTTTGTTCTTACGAACTTAGCAGCCCAGCCCATATAACGAAGATTATCTTCGTTAGTACCCAACGAAGATTATCTTCGTTAGTACTAATTACCATCAACATCTATGCCTAGTTATTTTCCAAGTACTCCATGTACAAAGAACCTAACATATATTATGTTTGTACTTGTATAACACACATAACAAACATCATACATAAACATATATATAACACCAAAACATGTAATCGATCATTACCAAAACATGAAGTCCATAATCTATCAATTACACATATATAAATAAGACATAAAATAACATAATGTCTTAATCTAAAAGACTAATCAAATCTAAGTTGCTGTTGTCACATCAACATGCATCAACACCCGTAAAGGGTGAAGACATTTTGATAGAACCATAGGCCACGAAGGAGAATAACACCCATGCACAAATTAGTCGGGAAGTTTCTGGGATTATGGTCCCTGCCATGTGCACAGAATGTTGCTGCTGATATTATGCACGGTGCCTTTGGGTAAGGGAAGGAAGCTGGTCTTTCAGAAAGCAAATCAACGATATTAAACATAAAGAACATCAGAAGCATTCCACCATGTTCAAAATCATTCACCTGATGTGGGTTCAAGACACCATTGACAAAAAAACTCAAGGTGTGTCGAATACAAAAGCTCGATACACATATCAATAAAAGGTCCAACCGCTATATAGCTCCAAATACTTCAATTTCCCATTCAAACCTGGAACAGCTTCCATACTTTAACACGAAACAAGGTCGGGTCTGTTGCATAACGGACGACTGTGCCCCATACATGCCATGACAGAGTCCCTTGAACCGAGTCCATGGAACAACGTGTCCCATACCAGATCCCATCTTACTCTATCTTTACACAATTTTTATCCTCAACTATTTCTTCAAGAATCAAATAAACATGTTGCGGCTTTTTTCCAATTTGGAGATACAATTGATTTCTTCGAATCCTTTAAACCAGCAAAAGCAATGCAACCATTATAAAAAACACTTCAAATCAAGATTGAGATATCCAATAAATCCCTCCTTTCAATCTTGAATGTTAAAATTTTGATTTAAGATAAAAATTAACATATTACAAGAAAAGTTGATAACTCCAAGATTAAAAAAATGAACAATTTACTCTTAATTCATGAGGCCCGACAAAAAACTAGCTGTCTAATTTTAGAAAAAGATTTTTTGTGCTTTTTTTTAAAAAAAAAAAATTGTTTTGAAAGACTAAAGTATACACAACAAATAACACATAGAACCTTCAAATGAATCTCATAGCATCAAATATAAGAGAATAATCCAAGACTTGAACATGTGATTTAACAAGACAATATCAGAATATACACTC
>CM067168.1:137922550-137961559 GCA_034093135.1 Erigeron breviscapus | reverse complement strand
AAAGGAAAGAATGCTTCAAACTTCAATTAGTAGCTCCGCTAAAGTTTTAAACTTCGTGGTATATGCTAGGATTGATGATGCATTGATTCCTTTTCACTGGGAAATCAATTTGACAAGACCTTTTAATCCAAATAATTATCCTGTACCTCTCAGAGAAGATGATCCACTACATGAGATTGATAGACTTGTGCCTGGTCAAAGAATCAATGATTATATAGTCACATGGGATACTATGAAACCCATCATATATTGGACTCATATCTCAGATAAAGATGCTGCAAGATATAAGACAATAATCTGGAGTTGGTTTTATGATGAAGAACTGAAGCTGTTTGTTCTTAAAAGACCAGAAGGTTGTCAATATCTAGCATGGCGTGAGAGACATTTCAGAAGTTTGTGTGAAGAAGACTTACATGAACTAGGAAATAACAGAATTATCAATCCAAGTAGTTATGGTCTTGCAGATGTGATTGGTAAGAATCTTCATGAAGATTTCAAGTTGAGATCGAATATGAAAGACTCTGAAAAACCAAAGTTTCATATTGAACCAAGACGAAAGAAAGAAGGTGGTGAAGCCAGATAAAAGTGTTGAGTATATTCAACGTGATATCAAATGTATGATCAAAGTCCCTGCCAAGAAATGGGCACAATATGTCTTGGATAAACTGGATAATTGGGAGATTGATCGAAATTCTGGTGAAGCCAAGATGTATGCAGACTCAAAGAAGAAGATATTGTTGAGAAGGATGTATGATCCAATGCAGTTGGTGAACTTCTCAAGAAATGATCAGAGAAAATTATACGATACTGAATGCTCATTTTTACCATTTTGGAAGAATGAAGAAGATTGATATCGTAAGATTCTCCAAGTCTGCTTACATGAAAATATCCATGCAAATAGCAAACGATTGTTATTTGATGGATGATGAAGATTTTTGAAGACTGAAGAAATCGAAGATGCTGCTGTCAAGGGGGAGTTTGTTGATGCATGTTGATGTGACAACAGCAACTTAGATTTGATTATGTCTTATTCATTTATATGTAATTGATAGATTATGGACTTCGTGTTTTAGTAATGATTGATTACATGTTTTGGTGTTATTTATATGTTTATATATGATGTTTGTTATGTATATTATACAAGTACAAACATAATATATGTTAGGTTTCTTGTACATAAAGTACTTGGAAAATAACTAAAGCATAGATGTTGATGGTATTTAGTACTAACGAAGATAATCTTCGTTAGGAACTAACGAAGATAATCTTCGTTTTATGGGCTGGGCTGCTAAGTTCGTAAGAACAAAGCCCAGCAGGCCCAATATCGATCGTGAACATATATAAACGATTGGAAACCCTAAATTGAGGAATCCAGTTGATATCACACACACCAAAGGCGACTAAGTTCGTTTCTAAGCTATAGAAAACGAAGATAGATCACATAAGGCTGATTATATTGAGATAATTAGCAATATATACGATAACTAATCAAACTAGTTATCTCGTGAGGATTCCGCACTCACGACATAACAATAGACGATCTCGAGAGCGATCAGTAGCTATCGAGGGACTCACAAGAATTCATTTGGCTGAGCAAAAAATGACTCATACCTCTTGTTTAAGGAGACTTTTCTGGTGACAATGGTGTCATCTCCTCCTTCAAACTGGTTCATTAGTTCATCCCACATGGTTTTAGCACTGGGAAAAAGAACTAATGTGGGAATTAGGGTTTCTGGAACAGCCCCGAGGATCATGTTTTTGAGAAGGGTATCTAGATTTACCAATCTCCTCTCTTCTTCAGACCAATGTTCCTCCCTCTTTTCCCGACCTCTTCTAGAACCAGTAGGATCAAGAAGAGCATTGAGAGGTGATGTGGGCACATAAGGTCCTTCGTTTAAAATTTTCATCATGTTTCTCTTAATACAAGTGATATGCAATATCATCCTAGCCTTCCACGTACCAAATTCATCACTGTTCCCACTTAATTTAGGAACAGTATTGTTTGAGTAGTGCACATGCACATGTGGAGAAGCAGGAGTAGGAGGAGGAGGTGGTGGATTAGTGTTATTAACAAATGGTGGTTCATTATTTTGATCATTGATATTAGGATCAGGACCATGATTGAAACCTCCTTGTGTATTTTCTGGGGTGACCATCAAAGAAGCAGATCTATGCAAATTTATTAGCCTTCTACTCTGATACCAATTGTGAGTCCCAAACTCTCTATATGGTTTAACCGAAAGTGTAAAATACAACAAGTCTAATAAGCACTAGATTGGACTAGTATTACTTGAATATAAATGCAAGTATATAAACAAAGTAATACAAGACTTAAAGTAAAGGTGGAACACAATGTAATTTTTCAAGTGTATTTTATTTATGATGTTAAATAAAATACAAGGTTGTGCGGAATCAAGATAATACAAATATGTAAGTATCTTAACAACCTATGAATTACAAATGATCTATATTTGCCAAATAAACTCTTTGGATCGAGATACTTAAAGTTGTGAAGTATCCCTGTTTAAGATCGAGAGTATTTAGACAAATTCACCTTTAATGCAAAAAGTAATTTTAACGAAGAATGACTTTGTATTTATAGGCAAACAAATTCACCAGTGAATTTGTGCCGTACAAATATGGTTGCATGCATTTAATGAACCGACAAGGTCATTAAATGCATTGGTTAAATTACAAGGATAAAGTCACATCAATATGACTTTATTCTTTTAACCAACCACCTTTACACACGTATGCACTTTAGTAAAGAACAAGTGAATGTTCTTTGGAAAGTGTGTAAAGGCAAAAAGTCAATTCCTCGTAATCAGTGTTCAGACTTGTAAGGTCTAGAACACTGACAAACCTCCAGTCGTAGATCTGGTAAAACTTCCAGTGGACTCCGCCATTTGTCAGTCTTCTTTATTCTAACTTCAGTCTTTGACTTCAGTGAGAATGTCTTCAGTAGAATAGATGTGGACTAGGGTGAAGAATTTTTCCATGTTCCGACCAAAGTTTCTGAGTCTGAAGTGAATACAAAAGAAGCATCCAGTTCCAATACAAATGAATATTTCCCAGAGACGAATCCCAATGAGTCTTCACCATCACAAACATCAGATGATAATTCATCATCTGATTCTCCTCCACCTACCGATAATTCAGAGTTGCATACTCAACCTTATAATATCTCTCAAGTGACAAATCCTTCAACCAATCGTGAAGATTATGATCCCGACGACTTTGTTGAGCCAATTGCTACTTCATTCGAACAATTGACAGAGCAACATTCTCCTGATTTCATTGATTCTGAAGAATCTGGTGATCCAATTGATCCACTTACACACACTACCAAATGGACTAGAGCTCATCCAATTTCTCAAGTTATTGGTAACCCAGCTTCTGGAGTTCAGACAAGATCAGCATCCGCGAATGAATGTCTGTTTGTGAACCAAAGACAGTGAATGAAGCTCTGAGTTGTCCAGATTGGGTGAAAGCAATGCAGGAAGAACTTAATTAGTTTGAACGTCTTGAGGTGTGGAAATTGGTCCCTAATCCTTACAAGAATAAGGAGCCAATTAAGACCAAATGGATCTTCAAAAACAAAAAGGATGAAACTGGAGTTGTTGTACGGAACAAAGCACGATTGGTTGCAAAAGGGATATTGTCAACAAGATGGAATTGATTATGATGAGACATTCACACCAGTACCACAAATTGAGGCCATTCGGATGTTTCTTGCCTATGCAGCCTATAAGAATTTCACAGTATACCAGATGGATGTCAAAGCTGCCTTCTTGAATGGAATTCTCAAAGAAGAGGTGTATTTTGAACAACCTGAGGGATTTGGAAATTCAAAACATCCGAACTATGTTTAAAGGTTAGATAAGGCTTTATATGGTCTGAAACAAGCCCCTCGTGCATGGTATGATGCTCTCTCCTCTTACCTTGTGAAATATGGTTTTAGCAAAGGTTCGATTGACACTACCTTGTTTATCAAAAGACAAGGGAGTGACATCATTCTAATCCAGATTTATGTTGACGACATAATTTTCGGGTCAACTAACCCTAAATACTGCAAGAATTTTTCTGCTTTAATGATCAGTAAATTTGAAATGAGCATGATGGGTGAATTAAACTTTTTCCTTGGTCTTCAAGTCAAACAGTTGTCAAATGGTACATTTATTTGTCAAACTAAGTACATACTTGACATGTTGAAAAAGTTTGATATGATGAATTGTCAACCAATTGGTACACCCATGGAAGCTCGCACAAAGATTAATGCTGATTTAAATGGAAAATCTTTTGATCAAAAGAGATATCGCAGTATGATAGGTTCACTCATGTATTTGACTGCGAGTCACCCGGATATTATGTTCGCCACATGCATGTGTGCCAGGTACCAGGCCAATCCTAAGGAAAGTCATTTCCAGGCCGTCAAACGGATTTTCCGATACCTGAAAGGCACTGTGAATCTTGGTCTCTGGTATCCAAGGGATACCGGGTTTCAGTTGATTGCATATTCGGATGCTGACCATGCAGGTTGTAAGCTTGATCGAAAGAGTACTTCTGGGAGTGTTCAGTTTTTAGGGGATAGATTGGTCAGTTGGTCTTCGAAGAAACAGAACTGTGTATCTACATCTACTGCAGAAGCTGAGTACGTTGCTGCAGCAAGCTGTTGTTCACAAGTTCTTTGGATGAAGACACAGTTGACTGATTATGGATTTCAGTTCAACAGAATTCCCATCTACTGTGACTCTAAGAGTGCTATTGCTATACTAAGACCAAGCACATAGATGTTCGGTACCATTTTCTTAAAGATCATGTCGAGAAAGGTAACATCGAACTCTATTTTGTCCCTACAGACTACCAACTTGCTGACCTTTTCACCAAACCTTTGGATGAACAGAGGTTTAATTTTCTTAAAACCAAGTTGGGAATGCTAGATTTACAAACTTAAATGCTTTCATGCCATGTATTCTATGTTCATTTTCTGTTTCAAACATTGATGTATTTTACATGCTATTACATGCAATGTTTGAGGGGGAGAAAAAGGGTAGAATGCATGATTTTAGGGGGAGTTTGTAAATTGACTGTATTCATATATGCTTAATTTGAGGGGGAGAGTGCAAATACATGTAAATATTTGTTTGCTTATCTAGTTTACTTATTTTTTTGTATGTGTGTTTGTTTAAAATCTGAAAAACCAAATACAAAATTAGAAATCTTAAAAATGATAAAAAGATTTTTTTATTTTTAGTTTTATTCTCTGTTTTTTTTTAAATTTTTTTGAGATTTTTTGTTGTCTTTATTTTTATTTTTGTTTTTGTTTTTGTTAAAACCCAAAAAGAAATGAGGCCAACAAATGATCTTAGTCCAAGACAAGTGTAAGATCCGGGTTGACACGCGGGTCAAACCCAGACCCGTGACCCGGATCTGGGGTTTAAATAGACAAATGGGCGGGTCTATTCATTTTAATTCAAATTCAAACCAAAATTTCCTTGATATTTTCTCTCAAAAACCGATCACTTTTTCATCAATCATTCAATCTTTATCATCATTCAATCGAAGTGGGATCATACTTTTGAGCATATTTGTGCTTCGAATCATCTTTGATCTTCGATCAGATCATCAAATTAAAGGTAATATTTCTTGTTTTCATTTTGCATTCCAAGTGTTTGATAAAATGTTTATATGAACTGCCATGATCTTTCTGCTTTTTGTGATGATTTGATTTGTGTTTTGATGATTATAGTTGCATGATTAGGGTTAATTCTTGTTGATTATTTGATGATAATGCCTTAATCTGCTGGTTTGTGAAATTTCTGGGTTTGATTTATGAAGGGCTGGGTAAAATCATGAGTCTTTGAAGATTTTGTGCCATTTGCAGAGCTCTGAGCTCGGCAAATGCCTGGTTTGTTCTTATGATCTTCAAATCTTCATAATTTTGCTAATACATAGTTTTAATTTTGCCTTAACAAATTTTTGGATCAAAATGGCCATTTGCAGAGCTTTTTGCTCGGCAAATGCATGTTTTTCTCAAATTTCAATTGTTTTCAACACTCAAGGAAAATTGTTTTAAATCTTAAAACAACCATTTGCAGAGCTTTTGCTCGGCAAACAATGCAATTAGCTTCCAAATTTTTTTAAGTGTTGAAACAACTGTTTGCAGAGCCCTGAGCTCGGCAAACAGTGCAAGTTGTTTTTCAAATTTTTCTAAGACTTGAACCATCCATTTGCAGAGCTTTGTGCTCGGCAAATCACTCATTTTGAATTGGAAATTTTTTTAATCAACCATTTGCAGAGCAATGAGCTCGGCAAACCATGTATTTGGTTGAAATTTTTCCAAAACTTTAAGCTTTTCAAAATTAACCATTTGCAGAGCTCTGAGCTCGGCAAATGCACATATTTTTCATTGAAATGTTTCTTTATCAATTGACAATATTATTGTTGCTCAATTCAAAGAAATTTTCATACATTAAAATGGAGTTAATCTGAAATGTTCATTTTCCGAGGTATGAGCTCGGCACTTACGAAAATTAACTCCCACACTCGATGACTTGACTCATGTTTGCCTGATCTGCTCAATTCCCGTGTTTGCCGAGGTTTTTGCTCGGCAAATCATACAAAATTTCAAAATTTTGCCAAAATCAATTTTTGATCCTTATCATTTTCTGGGCAATTTTTTTTGTAAAATGTGCTATTTGCCGAGGTTTTTGCTCGGCAAATGCTTAAAACTGTTTTATTTTTCTTCATTTTTATTCTAAGTTTTTTTTATCCTTTTATTTGTGTAATTTTTTTTTCTTGTGTGTATGTGTATTTGCAGAGCTTTGTGCTCGGCAAATCACTCATTTTGAATTGGAAATTTTTTTAATCAACCATTTGCCGAGGTTTTTGCTCGGCAAATGCTTAAAACTGTTTTATTTTTCTTCATTTTTATTCTAAGTTTTTTTTATCCTTTTATTTGTGTAATTTTTTTTTCTTGTGTGTATGTATGTATGTGTTCATTGTGTTTGTCTATATAGTTTTTCATAAGTGTTAGGGTAAGAAGCAAGGTATCGAACGCCTTTGTGTACTACCTTTGTTGTCTCATTTTTAATATATGTGCGAAACATTGTCTATGTGTAATAAATGTGTTTAACAAATGTTGGTGTATTTTTTTTATTTTTTTTTGTTTTTAAAATGTCTTTCTGGTCAAAATTTGGTCAGTTTATTTTTCAGAAAAATAATAAAAACAAGATGGTGATGTTCCAAGAAGGTGCTACTATGAAAATGCAAGCAAATCAAGTACTTCATATTCCATTTACCTCCAAATTCCCAATGATTACTGAGATTCTGAGCCATCATCCATTGAATGTTGCATTAACTAGTGGTGCTATTGTTCCCGAGAAGTATATTTTTGATCTATGGGAATCAATTGAGTATGTGAAAGCCAGTAAAAGATATAAGCATGAAGACTGCTTTAGATACTCTCTACAGACAGATGATAATGTGTTTAACTGCAAATTCACATTAGATGAGTTCAGAACGATCATTGGTTTTCCTGAACAAGAAGAGTATGAAGAACTGCCATCTGTTGACGAAATGTTGTCTGCAGTTCATGCATTGGGATATGAAGGAGAGTTGGCATCCATGTATAATGTTTTGTGCACCTGTTTGATGCCATCTCAGAAGGGTATTGATGCAATGACAAAGCACTCACTTTCTATATACTATGCTGTCACGCATAATGTTCAGTGTGACTTTGCCAAGATTATATGGGATAAGATGAAACAGGTGGTTAAAGGAAAGGATGTTCAAGAAAGAAAGTACATTCCTTATATTCGTTTCTTCACTTTGATAATTGAAGACGTACTTGACAACACTGAAGAGATACCCAAGTTGGAAGATAGTTTCAAGTGTGTAATTGACATGTACAAATCAAATATGAGAGGCACAGGGAGTGAACTTGTTAGACCTTTTCTTATTCCACCATTTCTACTGAATTTGGCTCCTGCTCAAAGTCCCCACCTTAGGACATATAGAGAGTGGTTAGCCACAGCAATGGGATCTGAAAACCGACAGATTCCTACCCAAGCTGTGCATAGGTCACCAAGTGAGGGTCCTAGGATTACTAAAAGAAAAAGAGGGGTTAGTGATGAAGGGACTTCTGAGCAGAGGAGAAGAAAATCAAAAAGAGTTATTTTTGAACAAGAGAATGTTTCTCCTGAAATTCATACTTCACCTACTTCACAATCCACACCAACCATTCCATCAGCACAATCTCCAACTGCCGTTCAATTTTCTCAATCTTCACCTTCAACACCGATTCCATCCATTATTTCTCCCAATCCACCAACTTTTACACCACCTCATTCAACACCAATTTTTAATCCTACACCACTTGCTTCAGCTTTACCAAATGAACCACTTCAAATACCTGGTAGACGCATTAAAATGTCAGCTCGAAAGCCACCATCTGGTCTACCAAAGGTATCTAAGAGGAAATCCAAAAAGAAACATAAGTCTTCTAAATCTGCAAAACACAGAATTGAATCAAGTTCAGCAGATTTGAATGAACCATTTGGTGCCTCTGCAGAATTAGATGTTGAACAAGCAACTCGTATTGTTGATAATGTGATTTCAGAGTTGGATTCTGCGAATGTTAGCACTGGAGATGATGTTGTGCAGGAGGAACAAGGTAGGAATGAGGGAGGAGTTGAAAATGTAAGAGAGGATGAGAGGTCCGGGTTAGGTCAAGGGCAAAAAGAAAACGATGGCCCTCCGATAGATGAACAACTGTGTCTAGCTGGGATGACAACCCTAGGATAGAAGTCGAGAACTCCCCATTCTCGCTTGCACAAAACTCTCCTCGCCATTCTGACTCCTCACAACAGGAGTTAGTCTCAGAAATGCACGGGGATCAGCCACGATCACCACACTCTCCTCATTTGGAGGATGAGAGTGTTGAAATAAGAAAGGATCAGCCCCACCTCTCGCCTTCATTTCGTGCACTTGAGTCTAGATCTCCTAGGTACACGGATTCACAAGCTCAGTTGAGTACTGATGCCGGAACAAGCGGAGAGGGACCCACTTTGTGTGACCCTCAAGGACAGCTTGGAAATCCTGCCTTAGCTAACATCACGCCAGCTTTAGCCGCAGGTAACAGTTCTCAAACCGAGACTGGGGGACAGTATGAACGCCTAGGTGACACTGTTGTTCCTCAGGATCAACCTGAAACTGTATTAACGGGCATTCTCAGTGACCCCGGTGTTGTTAGAGGTGTTACCTAACAACAAGTCCCGGACAGTGATTTATCACAGTCTAGGACACAACCTGATTCTAGTTGCAAAGCCAATGAATCTGAAACTGCTGGTAACGGTTTAACCCGAGGATCTACAGAAAATCCTGAATCAGCTTCGCTGAATTTAGGTCACACCACAAGTGTGCAAACAACCTCCGGGTTGGTTTCACCATCTATTCCATCTCACACACAAACACAAAGAACACCAACACCAATTCAAATACCATCAACAACAAAAAATCAACAAACCAACGATGATGCATGTGAACTTTTACTTGGTATTTTACGCTCAGAGGGTGATTTGTTGTCTATGACTGATAGGGGGGTGTTGAATGCTTTAGAGTTAAGAGAAAGAGAACTTGCACATGAAAGACAAGTTAGGAATTTACAAGATCAAGTTCAAAAACACAAAGAACACCAACGCCAATTCAAATACCATCAACAACAAAAAATCAACAAACCAACGATGATGCATGTGAACTTTTACTTGGTATTTTACGCTCAGAGGGTGATTTGTTGTCTATGACTGATAGGGGGGTGTTGAATGCTTTAGAGTTAAGAGAAAGAGAATTTGCACATGAAAGAAAAGTTAAGACTTTACAAGATCAAGTTCAAAAACAGAAAGCAGAGTATGATGCTAAGCTTGCTGCTTTTGAGTTACGATTGTTAGCTTTAGAATCTTGCCGACCGGCCTCGGTTACTTCTAGACGGGATGATCCTGATTCCGATGATCACCCCGAGGGGGAGAACCAAGGAGAGGGTCAAACGAATACTGAAAACACATCGGCAAGAGTTGAAGTAAATGTTGAAGATGTGGAGATGAGAGATAGAGTTCAAGGTGAAAATCAAGATGAAATCGATCAGATAGTTAAAGAATTTACTGCAAGATTTTCTGAAAGAAATAATGATGATGATCCAGAGGAGATTAAAAGGATTGCAGAAGTAAGAAGAAAATTTGATGAAGTTTTTGGAGTTGATATTGGTGATGAAGAATAAGAAGAAGAAGAAAATGAAAGTGTTATGGTAAATGACGAAGAAGAATATGTTATTGAAAATGAGGTTATTGAATATGCTGAAGGAGAAGCAGATGTCGAGGCTGAAAAGGATAATGTGATTTTGGATGAGCCTGAGATAGTTGAGACTTCAGTAAATGTAGAAGCTGTTAATGAACCAATGTTTGAAGTTTTTCCAGATCTTGATTATTTTGAAACAGGTTCATCAAGCAGAAATGAAGCTAGAGAATCATCTAGACCTGATGTCACAACTCCACAGAATTATACGTTTAATGACTTCAATAGCTTTGATGACTTAAGAAAGACTCCTGAAGCTGCTGCTCAGAATTTTAAGAAGTCTACGTATAAACAAGTGTTAACTGAGGCAAATCAGATCCGAAGAAGTTCTTCCTGATTATTTTCCAACAGAATGGACTGAAGAACAACGAAGGTTTATTAATCGAGGATACTTCTTGGGGGACAAAGAAAGAATGGTTGCTCTCGGAGTTAAGCCAAAATAAGCTGCCAAGAAGTCAAGATATTTGGAGGAAAGAGCATTTCCTATATTCTGTGGAGCTACAAAAGTTGCCAAAAGTGAGAGACCAGAGATTGATTCCATGTACAAGTTTAAGGAAGCAAGGCAAGTCGAAGAATATAAAGAGCTTCTTAAACTCACAAAGAAGTATAATCCCAAATTACTTGAAGAACAAAGGAATCACAAAATTTTGGTGTTGGTCAGAGTGATTCTAATCAAAAGGGTTTCCATTTCTGTTCCATGCTTTCATGTGAAAAGAGAAAATGACAAGATTTACAGATTCACTGAAGCTCAGTTCAAGCTTTTGCCGGTTGATGACATAATCTTTCTCTACAATCATTTTCTGAATGCTATGCAAAGATACCGTGAAGACGTTATTGCTTTTGATGCTGTGAAAAGATATATGTCAAGCTGTATCCAATATGCTTCATTGGAAGACTTTTAGATTGGTTTTGAAGTTGTCAAGAGAAAGATTAATGTTCCTTATCCAGATCAAAGTCTTTACACTGATGACATTGAAAAGCTAAGTATTGGTCATGTCATTGAAGAACCATCCTTTGGTGTTGTCTTTCTTAAAAGCCGAAAGAAGAAGATTTTCATTCGTATGGATGAACTTGCTTCTTATTCTGATGGAACTCTAGAGTTTTGCAAGAATGTCTTGGCATGCTTGAAAGAAGATGATCAAGATGCAAAGAAGAAAGAAGTATTTGATAAAGCAATCTCTAAAATTAATCAAAGACTTGAATACAGAGATAGCATCAGAATGATGAGAGAGGCCAAGAATGTTAAGAAGTCAAAGTATGTTGTACGTCGAAGAGGAGGTTGCTGGATCAAGTATGAGCCTAGTCATCTTCCAGGACCACACAATATTCCTCCGATAAACTTTGAAGGAAACATGATAGTTCCAGATGATCGACCTGAAGGAGATAACTGGTTCTGGCATCCAAACAAAGACAGACCTAATACAAGAGCTTGAAGACTTTCAAAGATTGGATATTTTTGACAAATCACTACTAAGGGGGAGATTGTTAGAAATATAATTGTAGTAGTTGATTTGTTTCCTTTATGTAATTTGTACTTATATTGATAAGTTGTAAATATGGAAGGGGGCATAGTGTAAAATGTATAGAAGTATATAAACCCCCTCCATTATCAAAATTTGTAACCTTTTGACCCATAATACCCAATCTTTCCCTTACACACACACTTTCTCTCTCTACTCTCTCTCACTAAAACCACCATTAACACACACTAAAACACACACAAAAGCTCAAATTCACATCTTTACAATTAATACTCCAAATTTATATGAATAATCAATCTCCTCCTTCCCCATCAATCGATCACTTTAATTTCTTACTTCAATCCGCCCAAATCCAAATTATTATTAATCTTCAATCAATCTCCTCCTTCCCCATCAATCGATCACTTTAATTTCTTACTTCAATCCGCCCAAATCCAAATTATTATTAATCTTCAATCAATCTCCTCCTTCCCCATCAATCGATCACTTTAATTTCTTACTTCAATCCGCCCAAATCCAAATTATTATTAATCTTCAATCAATCTCCTCCTTCCCCATCAATCGATCACTTTAATTTCTTACTTCAATCCGCCCAAATCCAAATTATTATTAATCTTCAATCAATCTCCTCCTTCCCCATCAATCGATCACTTTAATTTCTTACTTCAATCCGCCCAAATCCAAATTATTATTAATCTTCAATCAATCTCCTCCTTCCCCATCAATCGATCACTTTAATTTCTTACTTCAATCCGCCCAAATCCAAATTATTATTAATCTTCAATCAATCTCCTCCTTCCCCATCAATCGATCACTTTAATTTCTTACTTCAATCCGCCCAAATCCAAATTATTATTAATCTTCAATCAATCTCCTCCTTCCCCATCAATCGATCACTTTAATTTCTTACTTCAATCCGCCCAAATCCAAATTATTATTAATCTTCAATCAATCTCCTCCTTCCCCATCAATCGATCACTTTAATTTCTTACTTCAATCCGCCCAAATCCAAATTATTATTAATCTTCAATCAATCTCCTCCTTCCCCATCAATCGATCACTTTAATTTCTTACTTCAATCCGCCCAAATCCAAATTATTATTAATCTTCAATCAATCTCCTCCTTCCCCATCAATCGATCACTTTAATTTCTTACTTCAATCCGCCCAAATCCAAATTATTATTAATCTTCAATCAATCTCCTCCTTCCCCATCAATCGATCACTTTAATTTCTTACTTCAATCCGCCCAAATCCAAATTATTATTAATCTTCAATCAATCTCCTCCTTCCCCATCAATCGATCACTTTAATTTCTTACTTCAATCCGCCCAAATCCAAATTATTATTAATCTTCAATCAATCTCCTCCTTCCCCATCAATCGATCACTTTAATTTCTTACTTCAATCCGCCCAAATCCAAATTATTATTAATCTTCAATCAATCTCCTCCTTCCCCATCAATCGATCACTTTAATTTCTTACTTCAATCCGCCCAAATCCAAATTATTATTAATCTTCAATCAATCTCCTCCTTCCCCATCAATCGATCACTTTAATTTCTTACTTCAATCCGCCCAAATCCAAATTATTATTAATCTTCAATCAATCTCCTCCTTCCCCATCAATCGATCACTTTAATTTCTTACTTCAATCCGCCCAAATCCAAATTATTATTAATCTTCAATCAATCTCCTCCTTCCCCATCAATCGATCACTTTAATTTCTTACTTCAATCCGCCCAAATCCAAATTATTATTAATCTTCAATCAATCTCCTCCTTCCCCATCAATCGATCACTTTAATTTCTTACTTCAATCCGCCCAAATCCAAATTATTATTAATCTTCAATCAATCTCCTCCTTCCCCATCAATCGATCACTTTAATTTCTTACTTCAATCCGCCCAAATCCAAATTATTATTAATCTTCAATCAATCTCCTCCTTCCCCATCAATCGATCACTTTAATTTCTTACTTCAATCCGCCCAAATCCAAATTATTATTAATCTTCAATCAATCTCCTCTATCGTGAGTGATCCTTCACATCCACCACCGTCGTCGTCGTCGTCATCGTCGCCGTCGCCGTCGCCAGTCATATCTGCTGTCACCACCACCGACGTCTTTCGTATCCACCACCGCCACCACCCTTCAGATCTTGGTCGGATCTTCTTCACCGGATCTTCCTTCGCCCGATCTTCGTAGGTGGGTGTGTACTTTTTTTTCTAATTTATATCATAGTTGTATTTTGTAAAACATTTTTAAAATTGACAAAAAAAAGTTCTTGTTAACTTTAGAGGAGATAAATATGTTGTTGTTTTTGATGATGATGATGATGGTATATATATGAACAAAGAATAAAGAAAAATAAAAATTTGAGTTACTTTGCAAGAATTGTCCTTGTTTGTATGAAAAGACACTATTGCCCATCACGTGCGTGGCACATATGCTCACTAACGGGGAAAAATAAACGGCCCGTTAGTTTTGGACCAAGGATGCAACTGATGTGATACCACAGGGACCACGAACACCACTTTGCACACATTTGTATGAAACTTGCAAATGATGTGATACCACAGGGACCAAAAATGCAATTCGTTCTTTTTACAATTATACATTCATTGTATATAGAGTTTAAAATATTCAAATTTACAATAAGAATAGGTTAGAAAATATAATAATAAAACGAGTATCAATTTAAATAATTATACTGGCATATAAAAGATGAATTGCTTAAAACACTAATATAAATCTATTAAAATATAATTCAAACATTTAAATAAAATAATTAAGACAAATTTTGTAAACTAATATTCATAATCACTGTTATATATATCAGAATTATCATTTATTTCTTCATCATTTTCACTATCTGATGAAAAATCTGAATCATATTCCAGGAAGTAAAGTAATGAAACGCGTAACCCCACGAAATTTGATGGGAAAATAAAACCTTTGGCAGCAAGACGAGAAATCACCTGGTAGTATAACAATTATATTCAGTATTGATAATAAATTTAAAAATGACCATTAAATTTATATATATACGGAGTACTTCGTAATATATACGGAGTATAAGACAAGGTACAATTTTACCTTGTAACAGGAATATCCAATTTTCACACTTTCAACGTGTTGTAGCTTTTGTATCACGTTCTTCAAGATTTCTTCTTGATCTTCCTTACGAATAGTAATATTATTTCTTGGTATGAGAAAATCTATCTCTACTTTCACCAATGATTCGAGATTCCATAACGATAAATTTGATGTACACATTTTACCAACAATTTGAAGAGCCAATATATTAGGAGCATTAATCGAAACAATATGATCATCTTGATATGCATTAAATCTAATCAGTACTAACTCTTTCACACTTTCTGAT
Organism: Erigeron breviscapus; assembly: GCA_034093135.1. Taxonomy (NCBI): domain Eukaryota; kingdom Viridiplantae; phylum Streptophyta; class Magnoliopsida; order Asterales; family Asteraceae; genus Erigeron; species Erigeron breviscapus. The sequence continues at coordinate 137,946,348 of CM067168.1, read as the reverse complement.
TGAATATTAATCAAAGAACCATAGCATGAAACAAACTTCAGATAACTTAACAATGGACTTCCAGCTAATATATTTTCAAGTAATCCTTCCTGAATTTCTGTATACCCAATACTTAAACTCTTAATATTATTCCAAGTTGTTAGGTCCAGATTTACTGGACTCGCTTCAGACTCGACTACTGGAGCCTTACAGAAGATCTGTCCAGAAATGATAAATTACTGGACCTACTCCAGACTTGGAATCTGGAGTCCCTCTGAAGATTTGTTCAGAAATAATGGAAGACCAGTGAGCAAATACTTGTATAGGAAATCTGGAGTATTCCAGATTAGCTCATTGGACTTCACCCTAGTCCAGATCTATTCTACTGAAGACATTCTCACTGAAGTCAAAGACTGAAGTCAGAATAAAGAAGACTGACAAATGGCAGAGTCCACTGGAAGTCTTACCAGATCTACGACTGGAGGATTATCAGTGTTCTAGACCTTACAAGTCTGAACACTGATATCGAGGAATTGACTTTTTGCCTTTACACACTTTCCAAAGAACATTTCACTTGTTCTTTACTAAAGTATATACGTATGTAAAGGTGGTTGGTTAAAAAGGATTATTGTCATATTGATGTGACTTTATCCTTGTGCCTTAACCAATGCATTTAATGATCTTGTTGGTTCATTAAATGCATGCAACCATATTTGTACGGCACAAATTCACTGGTGAATTTGTTTGCCTATAAATACAAAGTCATTTCTTCGTTAAAATTACTTTTAGCATTAAAGGTGAATTTGTCTAAATACTCTCGATCTTAAACAGGGATACTTCATAACTTTAAGTATCTCGATCCAAAGAGTTTATTTGGCAAATATAGATCATTTGTAATTCATAGGTTGTTAGGATACTTACATACTTGAATTATCTTGATTCCGCACAACCTTGTATTTTATTTAACATCATAAATAAAATACACTTGAAAAATTACATTGTGTTCCACCTTTAATTTATTGATTTTAGTCTTGTATTACTTTGTTTATATTCTTGCATTTATATTCAAGTAATACTAGTCCATTCTAGTGCTTATTAGACTTGTTTTATTTTACACTTCTGAGTTAACCATCGAGTCTGGGACTTTACATTTGGTATCAGAGCAGAAGGCTAAACATTGCCTAGATCTGCTTCTTTGATGGCCAACTCAGAAAATACTCAAGGAAATTTTAATTTTGGTCCTGATCCTAATGCTAATGCTAATGATCAAAATAATCAAAATAATGAACCACCTGTTAACACTATTCCACCACCTCCTCCTCCTACTCCTGGTTCGCCACATGTGCATGTGCACTAATCAAATAATCCTGTTCCTAAATTCAGTGGGAATAGCGATGAATTTGGTACGTGGAAGGCTAGGATGATATTACATATCACTAGTATTGAGAGAAACATGATGAAAATTTTAAATGAAGGACCTTATGTCCCACATCACCTCTCAATGCTCTTCTTGATCCTACTGGTTTAGAAGAGGTCGGGAAAAGAGGGAGGAACATTGGTCTGAAGAGGAGAGGAGATTGGTAAATCTAGATACCCTTTTCAAAAACATGATCCTCGGGGCTGTTCCAGAAACCCTAATTCCCACATTAGTTCTTTTTCCCAGTGCTAAAACCATGTGGGATGAACTAATGAACCAGTTTGAAGGAGGAGATGACACCATTGTCACAAGAAAAGTCTCCCTAAACAAGAGGTATGAGTCATTTTTTGCTCAGCCTAATGAGTCTCTCACTGGTACTTACACCAGATTTATGAGTATCATAAACCAGTTGAGAGGTCTCGGGGTTTAAAAAGACAAGGATATACTTCTGGAGAAATTTTGTGATATTTTACCCACCAAATGGTCTCATATGATCCTGGTCTTACGACAAGGTAAAACTCTGCACACACTCTTTCAACTTTATATGGAGCTTTCAGGTACACTAAAGAAAATCAAGCTCAGAGAGTTGTGGCAGAACAAGATGCCTATAACCATGCCTCCAGTAGTTCCAATGTGGTTAGTCATACTGAACCACAAGGTACAGCACTGATATCTTCTGAGAATGTATTTTCTATGAAGAAGATGGTGTCTGAACTCATTGAATCTGGAAAATCCAGTCAAATCTTCAAAATGCAACCTTGAAGATCCATTTCATTCAGCTCTCCCTCCTTAATGCAATCTTCTATATATTTTAGTACTCGCCTCCGCTCATTCCCTCACCGCTAACTAAACTCCTTTTACTCATCACTTTTAATTACCATCTCTATCACCCTTTCCACCCACTCTCCTCACATACCTTCCGTACCTCAACCCTCTTCTCACTCCTCCCCCACGCTCCTCTCCGCCCCTCTCCTTTGTCTGAACTCATGGATTCTGGAGAAGCCAGTCAAATTTCTCCAGACTGTGATGAAGCTGAAGATGATGACCTGGTTGCTATGATTGCTAAAACGTTTAACCGTTTCAAAGCAAGAGCAAATAGGCCATCTGGACAATTTGCATCCAGTTCTTCAACTGATAAGACCAATTTGACATGCTTTAAGTGTGGCAAAAAAGGTAATTTCATGAAAGATTGCAGGTCCAGTCAGTCTATATCCCAGCCTGGTCCATTTAATTCAAATAAAAATCCTGATGATAGCTATAAATTGAAATATAAAAAGCTTAAGGCTCAGATTGCTCTCATGGCACAACAAATGGAAAATAATAATAAGTGCATGATCGCAACAACTGAAGAGAAATGGGTTCCTTCTGATGACTCATCTGCTGATGAAGAAGAAGAAAGAGATTGCTGTTACATGGCTCTGGCAGACGAAGAGCACCTGGTGAAGGAAGATGTCACATCTGGACGATGGGTGGACATTGTTATCAAAAAGGTTAGTGATTATGATTCTGAAACTGACCAAGAATTAAAATTGGACATAGCTGAAGCTCTTAATGCTGATTTAATTTTTGTTGAAACTGTTAGATCTGACTGTGTAAATGGTCTAGAAACAGATTAAAAGAACTTCAAGACATTGAACTGGCATTTCAAGCCCAGGTTCTGGTAACTGAACAATTGATTCAAGAAAAACAAGATCTTGAAGTCATTTTAAAAAAGAAAAACTGGTGATTAAATCATGGCTTGAAACCAGAAAGCCATATGATGCTGAGTAAATCAATTTCCCACACAAAAACGTGCATATTTAGATGGAAATACTCATGTTGCATCATTAATCCCAGTAATTGACCGTTTACCAGAGGGATTCAGGCCCGTTACTGTTTATGATGAGCCTGTAACTCCCAAGGCCAATATTTCCCAGTTCAATCCCCAGAGGTTAAGACTGGAGCATTCCAGATGACTGCTCCAGTAAAAAGGTCAATCTGAATAAACCTTTGCCTCAGACCAATCCCCTAGCTAAGCCTAGAACTGGAAAGGCTCAGGTTTCATCTGATGAAAATGTTTTGTCAAGGTTAGAGAGCCAGATTCAACTACTGACTCGTCAATTTCAAAGTTTTAATGCAAGATTAAACTTTATTGAGGGTACTTCATCTGGCCCTAGACAAAATACCAAACCTTTTGCAAAGAAAGATAAATTTATTTCTCCAGTTGAGAAAAAGAAAAAGGTTTCAAAACTATCAACCCCAGTGGTCTTTCAACTAAGACCACTGTTGAAGAAAGTGAACTAAACCAGATTGCTCTAGGGACCTATAAGGGAGGGTCCAGTGAACCCATCAGTCGATGGGTTCCCAAATCTAACTGATAATATCTGGTAGATGTGCAGGGCGATCGAAAGAAATATATCTGGTATCTTGACAGTGCAGCTGGCAGGATGATGACCGGATGTAAGACCCTGCTGGAGGAGTTCACCATATCTGATGGACCCTCCATTACTTTTGGAAATGATGGTTGTGGAAAAACTGAGGGATACGGTGTTCTGAACAATGGACAAGTCAAGTTTAGACGAGTTGCATTTGTGAATGGTTTGAAATATAACCTGATCAGTGTAAGTCAACTATGTGATGATGGCTATCAAGTTCTATTCAATATTGCTCAGGGTATCGTATTCAACAAGGACTGGAAGGTAGTGTTGATTGCTCTCAGAAAAGGGAATGTGTACGTGATGGATATGGAAAGCTCTCCTTCAGAGCAGTGTTTCTATACTCAAGCTGATGAAGACACAAACTGGTTATGCATAAAAGGTTATCCCATTTAAATTTCAAAAATACTAATAAGTTGTCTAGAAAACAACTTGCAGATGGGATACCTTCAGTTTCCTTCAAAAAGGAAAGGCCATGTCCAGGATGTGAGATGGGTAAGCAAAAACGTACTAGTTTCAAGACCAGACAGAATTTCAGCATATCTGAACCTCTTCATATGCTTCATATGGACCTCTTTGGTCCGGTGAATGTTCAGACTCGTGCTGGTAAAAGATACACCCTGGTGATCGTAGATGAATTCTCCAGATATTGTTGGGTGATCTTTCTCAGGTCTAAGAGTGAAGCTGCTGCTGAAATCATCTGTCTTATCAAGCAAATTGAGCTCAAGTACAGTCGAAAGGTGTGTCAGTTAAGAAGTGACAATGGAACAGAATTCCAGAATGAAACTCTGGAGTCATTCTGTACTGACACTGGCATCTCCCAGAATTTCTCATCAGCCCGCTCTCCAGAACAAGAATGGAGTGGTGGAAAGGAAGAATCGAACGCTGATAGAAGCTACCAGGAGTATGCTTGCTGAATCTGGTATGTCTACCAGTTTCTGGGCTGAAGCAATTGCTACTGCTTGCCACACCCAGAACCGGTCAGTGTATGTGAAGCGACACAAAAAGACAGCCTACGAAGTCTTGAGAAATAGAAAACCAAATATTGGTTATTTTCACGTTTTTGGATGTCCAGTTTACATCCTGAAAGACTCCAGTCAGTTAGGCATATTCGATGCCAAAGCTGATGAAGGGTATTTCTTGGGCTATTCAGCCATTCGAAGGCCTTCAGAGTCTACAACAAGAGACTGGAGAAGGTCCATGAGTCAATTCATGTCACATTTGATGAATCAAATGCTGCAATCAATAAACAACCAATCCTTGGTACTCCCCCAGTAACTCCAATTGTCTTCTGTGAATCTGATCCTATCAACTACAATAAAGATTCAGAAGACACAGTTTCCAGTCATCCTGATCTGGAACCTGTTCAGAAAAGAAACTCTCCAGTGGTACTCCATTCTATCCTTATTATTTTCAAAAAGAAACCAGTCCGCGCTATCCTGACTTCGACTCGTTACTTCCCTCTTACCCACTCACTTACCTACCTCCAATCTTAACCCACTTACCCTGACTTTGTCCACTTATCCCCCTTCCCATGCCCTCCCCTCTTCCCCCGCACTTACGGATTTTTGCATTTATCGCCCCCGTCTTGAAGGATTACTCCGCCCCGTCCCTTCACCCCATTCCCTTTACGCCCCCTAGCCGTCCGCTTATCACATTCCAATCCCGTTTCCCCTTTCGCTCACCTAACCCCCCTTTTCCCGAACTTATCACCACTGCCCTCTTGCTTCACAGTCCTTTCACTCTCCAATTTCTCCCTTAGACAAAGCCTCCTTGTTACTCTCGCATTCCGGTATCTCTCAATTAATCTTGAGACCCCCCCCCCCCCCCCATTCCACCCCCTTCCCGTTCCCTCCTTCCTTGAGCTATCACAACCATATTTCTCGCTTCTAACTTTCTTGCCCTCACACCCACTTTCATCCTCCTCTCCCCATCTCTAACCTTCTCTTTCTAAACTTTAACTTCTCGCCCACCCCATCACCCCCGTTACTTCGCCTTCACACCAACACCCCCTACCTCACCTTCTCCTCCTCCTTCATCTCACTTTCCCTCTCTCCCCCCCCCAGTAGTACTCTTCTATCCTTCTATTATTTTCTACCCTCTGAAATTAATATTGGATCAGATGTACGTACTACTCCCCCAGTATCAGTATCAGTTGAGAGCATACCAGAAATGTGTTCAAATGAAGAATTTCAAACTGAACCAGTACTTCAAGAAATGCCTTTAACTGATGAATTTCATGATGCAAATCGTGATCTAAAAGATTCAGATGAAGATGTTGAAATTGTCTGGCAGGATCCTCATCCTGAAACTCAACTGAACTCTTGCACTGATATTGTTGTCAGTAACAATCCTGGTCAGTACTCCAGATGGACAAAAGCTCATCCTATCGATCAGATCATAGGTGACTCCAGTAGAGGAGTTCAGACCAGAAGAGCCTCCAGTGATCAATGCTTATATGTCAGTTTCTTATCACTGAATGAACCAAAGAAGATTGACAAGGCTATGGAAGATCCAAGCTGGGTGACTGCTATGCAAGAAGAGCTTCACCAGTTTGAAAGGAACAAAGTTTGGTACCTGGTCCCTTTCCCAGTTGGCAAGAAAGAACCAATTGGAACAAGATGGGTCTTCAGGAACAAGGTAGATGAAGATGGCCACGTAATCAGAACAAGGCCAGACTGGTAGCACAAGGCTACTGCCAGTCAGATGTCGATTTTGATGAATCATTTGCTCCAGTGGCTAGACTTGAAGCGATCAGAATATTCTTAGCATTCGCTGCTCATCATTAGTTCAAGGTCTACCAGATGGATGTAAAGAGTGCTTTCTTGAATGGAAAGCTTGAAGAAGAAGTTTATGTCAGACAACCACCAGGTTTCGTTGATGAAAAGCATCCACATTGGGTATATAGTCTGGACAAAGCGCTTTATGGCCTCAGACAAGCCCCACGTGCCTGGTATGATACTCTGACTAAACATTTATTGAAAAATGGTTTCAAAAGAGGTGCAATTGAAATACCTTATTTATTCTTCATGAAAAAGGTAATCTGTTAATGGTACAAATTTATGTTGATGATATTATTTTTGGCTCTACTGATGATAAAATGTGCAAGAAATTTTCAAAAATAATGTCTACTGAATATGAAATGAGTTTGATGGGTGAATTAACGTATTTTCTTGGACTCCAGATTAAACAGACCAGAGATGGTATTTTATTAATCAGGAAAAATATGTTAGAGATCTTTTAAAGAAATATGATATGAACTCTTCACCATCTAAACCCACTCCAATTTCTGCACCATTAACACTGGACTCAGATCCAGATGGTAAACCAGTGAACATCACTGTCTATAGAGGCATGGTTGGTTCACTGATGTATTTAACTGCCAGTAGACCAGATATTATGTTTTCAACATGTTTATGTGCCAGATATCAGTCTAATCCAAAAGACTATCATATGCTTGCTGTAAAGCGCATACTGAAGTACCTTAAGGGTGTCCCCAGTTTGGGTCTTTGGTATCCCAAAGGCTCAGGCATGGATCTAATGGTTTATTCAGATTCAGATCATGCAGGTTGTAAGATAGACAGAAATCCACTACTGGTGGATGTCATTTCCTTGGTGGCAAACTGGTCAGCTGGACCAGTAAGAAGCAAACTTCAGTTTAATTGTCCACTGCTGAAGCTGAATACGTGTCTGCAGCCAGTTGTTGTGCTCAGATACTCTGGATTGAAGAACCAGTTGCTTGATTATGGTATTAAGTATTCAAAGACTCCAATCTTTGTGATAATACCAGTGCCATTGCTATCTCGAACAATCCAGTCATGCACTCCAAGACGAAGCACATTGATCTCAGGTATCATTTCATTCGTGATAATATTGTGAAAGGCAACATTGAAATCCATTTTATTCCCACTGACAAACAACTCGCTGACATTTTTACTAAACCTCTGGATGTCAAAACTTTTGAATATCTTGTTGGTGAGTTGGGAATATTAAACCCTTAAATCTGGAACCTTGGTATTGAACGTTGTGTACTACTGGGGATCTTTGATTTAAAGATTTATGAATCTATAACTGCTTAGATATTGAACGCCGTTGTGTACTATCTCTGCATGAATAGATTTCTAGATCAACATTCCAGGGGAAAGACTTGAAAGATATTTTTGTTCTTAAAAATGTTTTAAGTTCAGGGGGAATTTATTAATTTATTTTCTCACTGGACAAAATTTTCCAGAAAATATTACTGGTACTTTGTAAATGTGTCCCTCTCACTGGTAATTAGATAGGTTGAAGTGCATGTTTGAGGTAACTTTTGTCTCCTTGTAAATGTGTCCCTCTCACTGTATTAGTTGACGTGCATGTTTGAGGTTACCAGTCTCTTTCAAATGGTTTTCACTGGTACTTTACTGGAGTGTCCCTCCAGTGTACAATCAGTGCATGCTTCACTGGCCTAATCCACCAATGATACTGGAGTGTCCAGTCAACCTCTAGATGCATTGATATGTCACTCATAATATTTTTTAAATACTTGGTCATTGTGCGTGCCACGTATGCAAAATCTTTTCAAAAGATATTTATCTTGATATTTATCTTATTATCCTACGTGGCATGTAAATTTTTTCAAAGAAATGTGATGTGATGTATTTAATGCGGATCTCAGAACCTGATCAAAATTATATTTGATAATTTCAAATTAACCGTTTGAGTTCCACATTCTCTCTCCTATATATACCCACTTTCAATTTCATTTGCATTTACTTCGAACATATTTACTCCCAAATCCTTCAAATTCCTTCATTTACTTCATTCTTCATTCAATTCCAATGTAAAGTGAAGAATTCGAGCTTATGTGTGTGTTAGTGTGTGTAACAATGGTGGTTTGAAGAGAGAGAAAGTAGAGAGAGAAAGTGTGTTTGGCAAGGGAAGATTAGTTTGCATAAATGGGGTGAAAGGTTACAAAGTTCTTAATGGAGGGGGTTTATATACATATGAGCTATTTACACTATGCCCCCTTCCATATTAACTAGTTTACATTATAAGTACAAATTACATAAAGGTACACAAATCAACTACTACATTTATATTTCTAACAATCCCCCCCTTAGTAGTGATTTGTGAAAAATATCCAGTCTTTGTCATTCTTCAAGCTTTTGTATTCGGTCTATCTTTGTTTGGATGCCAGAACCAATTATCTCCTTCAGGTCTGTCATCAGGAACAATCATGTTTGCTTCATAGTTTCTTGGTGGAATGTTTTGTGGGCCTGGAAGATGACTTGGCTCGTACTTGATCCAACAACCTCCTCTTCGACTTACGACGTACTTAGGCTTCTGAACATTCTTTGCCTCTCTCATCATTCTGATACTGTCTCTGTACTCGAGTCTTTGATTGATCTTGGAGATTACTTTATCAAATACTTCCTTTTTCTTTTCATCTTGATCATCTTCTTTCAAACACAACAAAACATTCTTACAAAATTCTAATGTTCCATCTGAATAAGAAGCAAGTTCATCCATACGAATGAAAATCTTCTTCTTTCTGCTATTCAAAAAGACAACACCGAAGGATGGTTCTTCTATGATATGACCAATACTGAGCTGTTCGATGTCTCCGGTGTAAAGACTTTGATCTGGATATGGTACATTAATCTTTCTCTTAACAACTTCAAAACCAATTTGAAAGTCTTCCAATGAAGCGTATTGAATGCAGCTTGACATGTATCTTTTAACAGCTTCAAAGGCAATAACATCTTCTTTGTATCTTTGCATTGCATTCAGGAAATGGTTGTAGAGAAAGATAATGTCATCAACCGGCAAAAGTTTGAATTGGGCTTTTGTAAATCTGTAGATCTTGTTATTATCTCTTTTAACATGAAAGCAAGGTACAGAGATAGAAACCCTTTTAACCAAGATTACTCTGACGAGCACCAAAATCTTGTGGTTTCTTTGTTCTTCGAGAAGCTTTGGATTGTATTGTTTGGTGAGTTTAAGAAGCTCTTTGTATTCTTCAATTTGCCTTGCTTCCTTAAACTTGTACATTGAATCCAACTCTGGTCTCTTGGTTTTGGTTACTTTAGTAGCTCCACAAAAGATTGGATAAGCTCTTTCTTCCAGAAATCTAGACTTCTTAGCTGCCTCCTTTGGCTTAACACCCAGAGCAACCATTCTTCTTTATCCCTCAAGAAGTATCCCCGATTAATAAACCTCCTTTGTTCTTCAGTCAATTCTATTGGAAAGTAATCAGGAAGAACTTCCTCGGATATGATTGCTTCTTTCAACACTTGTTTATATGTTGACTTTTTGAAATTCTAAGATGCAGCTTCAGGAGTCTTTCTCAATTCATCAAAACTATTGAAGTCTTCAAAAGTGTAATGCTGTGGAGTTGTGCTAGCAGGAACAGAAGATTCTCCAACTTCAATTCTGCTTGAAGAACCTGTTTTAAAGTAGTCAAGATCTGCAAATTCTTCAAACATTGGTTCTTCATCAGCTTCTACATTCGCTGGAGTCTCAACTATTTCTGGCTCATCCAAGATTACATTATCTTTTCTTGCCTCATCTTCTGCTTCGCCTTCAACATATTCCATCACTTCATTATCAATATTAGTTTGACCTTCTCCTTGGTTCTCCCCCTCGGGATGATCATCAGAATCAGGATCATCCCGTCGAGAAGCAACCGAGGCCGGTCGGCAAGATTCTAACGCTAACAACCTTAGCTCAAATGCAGCAAGTTTCGCATCATATTCAGCCTTTTGTTTTTCAACTTGATCTTGTAAAGCTTTGACTCTTCGTTCGTTAGCAATTTCTCTTTCTCTTACCTCAAGAGCATTCAACACACCCCTTTCAGTCATAGTCAACAAATCCCCTTCAAAACGTAGAATGCCAAGTAAAACTTCACATGCTTGATCTTTGGTTGGAAGATTTGTTGTGGTTGATGATGTTTGAATAGGTGTTGGTGTTCTTTGTGTTTGGGTAGGAGATGGAGTAGCCAACCCGGGGGTTGTTTGCACATTTGTGGTGTGACCTAAATTCAGCAAAGCTGATTCAGGATTTCCTGCGGATCCTCGGGTTATACCCTCACCAGCAGTTTTAGATTCATGGGCTTTGCAACCCGAATCAAGTTGTGTCCTAGACTGTGATAAATCACTGTCCGGGACTTGTTGTTGTTGGGCAACACCTGTCACAACACCGGGGTCACTGAGAATGCCCGTTAATACAGTCTCAGGTTGATCCTGAGGAACAGCAGTGTCACTACGGCGTTCATACTGTCCCCCAGTCTCGGTTTGAGAACTGTTACCTGTGGCTAAAGCTGGCGTGATGTTAGCTAAGGCAGGATTTCCAAGCTGTCCTTGAGGGTCACACAAAGTGGGTCCCCCTCCTCTTGTTCCGGCATCAGTTCTCAACTGAGCTTATGAATCCGTGTACCTAGGAGATCTAGACTCATGTGCATGAAATGAAGGCGATAGGTGGGGCTGATCCTCTCTTATTTCAACACTCTCATCCTCCAAATGAGGAGAGTGTGGTGAACGTGGCTGTTCCCCGTGCGTTTGTGAGACTAACTCCTGTTGTGAGGAGTCAGAATGGCGAGGAGAGTTCGGTGCAAGCGAGAATGGGGAGTTCTCGACTTCTACCCTAGGGTTGATATCCCGGCTAGACACATTGGTTTCAACTATCGGAGGGCCAACGTTTTCTTTATGCCCTTGTCCTATCCCAGACCTCTCAACCTCTCTGGTATTTTCAACTCCGCCCTCATTCCCTCCTTGTTCCTCCTGCACATCTGCATCTCCTGTGCTAACATTCTCAGATTGCAATTCAGATACAACATTATCAACAATTCGTGTTGCTTGCTCAACATCCAACTCTGCTGAGGCACCAATATGTTCAGATCTAGCAGACTTATGCTTTCTTTTGGATTTCTTCTTTGATTTCTTTGGTGACCTTCGAGCAATCATTTTTATTCGTCTACCAGGTATTACCGGTGGTTCATTTGGTAGTGCTGAAGCAAGCGGTGTAGGATTAAGTACGGGTGATAAATGAGGTGGTGTTAGAATTGGTGGATTTGGTGAAACAACGGATGGTATTGGTGTAGATTGAGAAGGTGAAGATTGTGAAAATTGAACGGGTGATGGAGATTGTGTTGTTTGAATGGGTGGTGTTGATTGAGAAACAGGTGAAGAAATAGGTTCAGGTGTAACAGCTTCTTGTTCAAACATAACTCTTTTCGACTTTCTTTTCCTCTGCTCAGAAGTCCCCTCATCACTAACCCCTCTTTTTCTTTTATCAGACCTAGGACCCTCACTAGGCGACCTATGCACAGCTTGGGTAGGAGTCTGTCGGCTTTCAGACCCCATTGCTGATACTAACCACTCGAGATAAGCCCTAAGGTGAGGACTCTGAGCAGGAACCAGATTAATCAGGAATGGTGGAATCGGAAAAGGTCTTGCAGTTTCACTTCCTGTGCCTCTCAAGTTGGATTTATACATTGCAATTACACACTTGAAGTTGTCTTCCAATTTTGGAATTTCTTCTGCATTATCAAGAACGTCTTCGATAATCAGTGTGAAGAATCTGATAAAGGGAATATATTTTATTTCTTGTGCATTCTTTCCCTTGACAACTTGTATCATCTTATCCCATATTATCTTCGCAAAGTCACACTGCACATTGTGAGTGACTGCATAGTAAATTGATAATGAATGCTTCGTCATGAGATCAATTCCTTTCTGTGATGGCATTAAACAAGTGCTTAGAACATTGTACATCGTATGCCAGAGAGTTGCTACATTCATTCTTCTAAAATCTCTCATCGTTGCCAACTCTCCTTCATAACCCAACGAATGAACTCCAGCCAACATTTCTTCAACTGATGGTAGTTCTTCGTATTCTTCATGTTCAGGAAATCCAATGATAGTTCTGAACTCATCCAGAGTGAATTTACAATTGAAAATTTCATCTTCTGACTGTAGAGAAAATTTGAAGTAGTCTGCTGTCTTATGCCTTTTACTTCCTTTTACATATGCAATTGATTCCCACAACTCAAATACATACTTTTCGGGAACAATTGCACCTCCAGTCAAAGCATTATTCAACGGATGATGGCTCTGAATCTCCGTTATGATAGGAAATTTGCAAGCAAATGGAATATGTAGTGCTTGATTGGCTTGCATTTTCATTGAATCTCCTTCTTTGAACATAGCCATCTTGGTAATTTATTATTTTTCTGTTAAGACAAACTGACCAAATTTTTGACCAGAAAATACATTTTAAACACAGAAAAATAACAACACATACCAACATTTAAGAAACACATTTATTACACATAGACAATGTTTTGCATATATATTAAAATGAGAAAACAAAGTAGTACACAAAGGCGTTCGATACCTTGCCTCTCACCCCAAACACTTATGAAATACTATATATACAAACACAATATACATATACATTTATACATTTTAAAACACAACACAAATAATAATAAAAGAAACATAGAATAAAAATAATGGAAAGAAAAGAAAGAAGAAAAGAAAAAAAATTAAAGTTTTATTTGTACTGTTTGCAGAGCAAAATGCTCTGCAAATAGCACATTTTGAAAATTTGCACTGAAAATGACAAGGACCAAAAATTGGTTTTGACAAAAGATTTGATGATTTGTATTGTTTGCCGAGCAAACTTCTCGGCAAACACGAGAAAATCTCAAGTCTGGCACCAAGTCATCGTGTATTGGAGTTGAAACACGTAAATGCCGAGCTCAAAGCTCTGTAAATGAGCAGTTCAGACCAACTCCTTTTCAATGTATGAAATTACCTTTTATTGAACAACAATAATGTTGTCAATTGATAAAGGACTATTTCAATGAAAAATTGAAGTTTTGGAAAAACAATTTTCACCCAAAAACATTTTGTGAAAATTCACATTGTACTGTTTGCCGAGCAAAATGCTCTGCAACCAGTTGTTTTTAAAACAAATTTGGTGAAAATTTCAATTTGTACTGTTTGCCGAGCAAAATGCTCTGCAAACAGTTGATTCAAGTCTTGGAAAAAAAATTTGAGTAAAAAGCACTGTTTGCCGAGCAAACTGCTCTGCAAACAGTAGTTTTAGACTTGAAAAACTTTTTTAAGTAAAACGTACTGTTTGCCGAGCAAAATGCTCCGCAAACAGTTGGTTTACGACTTTGTAAAAATTTTGGAATTCAAAAAGGCCTGTTTGCCGAGCAAAATGCTCTGCAAACAGTTGATTTGTAGACTTGGAATCATTTTGAAAACCAAAAAGCCTTGAATGCCGAGCAAAATGCTCTGCATCAAGTTGTTTTTAAGTACTTGGTGAAAAACAAATTTGGTTTGGTAAAAACAAGTATTTGCCGAGCTAAAAGCTCTGCAAATGACACTTTTGATCCAAACATTTGTTTGAGAAAAATAAGAACATGTTCACCAGAAATTATGATGATTTGAAGATTATAATGAACAAACAACACATTTGCCGAGCAAAATGCTCTGCAAATGGTACTTTTCATCAAAAACTCATATTGTTACCCAGCCCTTTATCATTCAAATCCAGAAAAGTTCAAACCCATGCAGATTAAGACATAAAATTCACAAAAACAACAAGTATGAACCCTAATCATGCATCTAACATCATCAAAATACAGATCAAAACATCAAATCGAGCAAAACGATCAAGGCAGTTCATTTAGGCATTTTATCAAACAGTTGGTGATCAAGAAATATTACCTTTAGACTAATGATCGAACCGAAGGAAAAAGAAGATACTTAGCACAAGTATGATCACAAGTATGAACCCACTTCGAATATTCCACAAATGATGATAACGATTGATTGATTGATGTAAAAAGTGATCGGTTTTGAGAGAAAAGGATAAAGAAAGAAATGGTTTGAATTTGAAAAGAAGTGATTTGGACCGCCCATTTTTCTTTTAAAACACGAATCCGGGTCGCGGGTCTGGGTTTGACCCGCGTGACAACCCAGTTTTCAACCAAGTATTGGGCTAAAAACAAATGTTGGGCTTTTCTTGTTGGGTTTTCAAAAAAAATATCAAAAATGAACATAAAAATAAAAATAAAACTAAAGAAAATAGAAATAAAATAAAACATTTTTTAAAGCAACAAATCTTTTTATCTTTTTTAAATTTTTAAAATTTTGTATTTGGTTTTTCAGATTTAAGAACAAAGACACATAACATAAAATAAACAAATAACCAAACAGATTTAAAACAAATAAGCAAACAAATATTCACATGCATTTGCACACTCCCCCTCAAATTAAGCATATGTCAATAAATTATAAACTCCCCCTTAAATCATGCATTCTACCCTTTTTCTCCCCCTCAAACATTGCATGTAATATCAAATAAAACACATCAATGGTTGAAACAGAAAATGAACATAGAATACATGTCATGAAAGCATTTAAGTTTGTAAATCTAGCATTCCCAACTTGGTTTTCAGAAAATTAAACCTGTTTTCATCCAAAGGTTTGGTGAAAAGGTCAGCGAGTTGGTAGTCTGTTGGAACAAAATAGAGTTCGATGTTACCTTTCTCGACATGATCTTTAAGAAAACGGTACCGAACATCTATATGCTTGGTCTTTGTGTGCTGCACCGGGTTGCAAGAAATAGCAATAGCACTCTTTGAGTCACAGTAAATGGGGATTCTGTTGAATTGAAATCCATAATCAGTCAACTTGCTGCAGCAACGTATTCAGCTTCTGCAGTAGATGTGGATACATAATTCTGTTTCTTTGAAGACCAACTGACCAATCTATCCCCTAGAAACTGTACACTCCCAGAAGTACTCTTTCGATCAATCTTACAACCTGCATGGTCAGCATCCGAATATGCAATCAACTGAAACCCGGTATCCCTTGGATACCAGAGACCAAGGTTCACTGTGCCTTTCAGGTATCGGAAGATCCGTTTAACGGCCTGGAAATGACTTTTCTTGGGATTGGCCTGGTACCTGGCACACATGCATGTGGCAAACATAATATCCGGGCGACTTGCAGTCAAATACATGAGTGACCCTATCATACTGCGATATTTCTTTTGATCAAAAGATTTTCCATTTAAGTCAGCATTAATCTTTGTTCGAGCTTCCATGGGTGTCCCAATTGTTTGACAATCCATCATATCAAACTTTTTCAACATGTCAAGAATGTACTTAGATTGACAAATAAAAGTACCATTTGACAACTGTTTTACTTGAAGACCAAGGAAAAAGTTTAATTCACCCATCATGCTCATTTCAAATTTCTTGATCATTAAGGCTGGAAAATTCTTGCAGTATTTAGGGTTAGTTGACCCGAAAATTATGTCGTCAACATAAATCTGGATTAGAATGATGTCACTCCCTTGTCGTTTGATAAACAATGTAGTGTCAATCGAACCTTTGCTAAAACCAGATTTCACAAGATAAGAGGATAGAGCATCATACCATGCACGAGGGGCTTGTTTCAGACCATATAAAGCCTTATCTAACCTGTAAACATAGTCCGGATGTTTGGAATTCACAAAACCTTCTGGTTGTTCAACATACACTTCTTCTTTGAGAATTCCATTCAAGAAGGCAGTTTTGACATCCATTTGGTAGACTGTGAAGTTCTTGTAGGCAGCATAGGCAAGAAACATCCGAATAGCCTCAATTCGTGCAACTGGTGCGAATGTCTCATCGTAATCAATTCCATCTTGTTGGCAATATCCCTTTGCAACCAATCGTGCTTTGTTACGTACAACAACTCCAGTTTCATCCTTTTTGTTCTTGAAGATCCATTTGGTCTTAATTGGCTCCTTGTTCTTGTAAGGATTTGGAACCAATTTCCACACCTCAAGTCGTTCGAACTGATTAAGTTCTTCTTGCATTGCTTTCACCCAATCTGGACAACTTAGAGCTTCATTCACTGTCTTTGGTTCAACAATACTCAGAAAATTCACAAACAGACATTCATTCGCGGATGCGGATCTTGTCTGAACTCCAGTTGTTGGATTACCAATGACTTGAGAAATTGGATGAGCTCTTGTCCATTTGGTTGTGTGAGGAATTGGATCAATTGGATCACCAGATTCTTCAGAATCAATAAAATCAGGAGAATGTTGTTCTGTTAATTGTTCAAACGAAGTAGCAATTGGTTCAACAAAGTCATCGTGATCATAATCTTCAGGATTGGTTGAAGGATTTGTCACTTGAGAGATATTATGAGGTTGAGTATGCAACTTTGAAGTATCGGTAGGTGGAGGAGAATCAGATGATGAATTAACATCTGATGATTGTGATGGTGAAGACTCATTTGGATCCATCTCTTTTGAATTTGAACTGGATGGTTCATTTTCATTTACTTCAGATTCAGGAACTTTCTTCGGAACTTGGAAAATTCTTCAAACAAGATATCCAAATCTTGTGTTGTTGGAGTAGAGAATGATGATTTGACATTTGAAGCAGTCTTTGTTGTGGAAGATTGTGGACTTTGAAGTTCGGGTCTTGAACTGTGTTGTTCAAGAACCATTCCCGAGAGTTCATCAAATTGGTTCTTCGGTTATATACTCGATAAGCAATGGATTCTCTTGAATAACCGATGAAATATGCCTCATCGCCTTTTGGTTCAAATTTGCCCAGATTATCTCGATCATTGAGAACATAACATACACATCCAAAAATGTGCAAGAAGTTCACATTGGGCTTTCGTTTGTTTATCACCTCATAAGAGTTTTATCAAACCTCTTGTTAATGATTGATCTATTTTGAGTGAAGCAGGCAGTAGCAACAGCTTCAGCCCATAGATTCGGAGGCAACTTAGAATAAGCAAGCATTGTCCTAGCTGCTTCAACAAGAGTTCGATTTCGACGTTCAACTACTCCATTCTGTTGAGGTGTCCTGACAGCGGAAAATTGATGAGTAATACCCATGGACTTGAAGAAAGAATCAAATTTTGAATTCTTGAATTCAGTGCCATTGTCTGAGCGAACAATTCTAACTGATAATTTAAGATTTACTTGGGTCTTCTTTATGAAATCAATAATTGCATTCGGAGTATCACTCTTTGCATGAAGAAAGAATACCCAAGTGTAACGAGAATAATCATCTACAATCACAAGAATGTATCGCTTGCCATGGATACTTTGAACTTTCATTGGGCCACACAAATCCATATGTATAAGGTGCAAAGGACCTTCAGTACTCAAATACTTCTTTGGTTTGTGTGAAGCTTTCTTCATCTTACCAATTGCACAAGCTGGACAAACATGTTCACTTTCATACTTGTAATCCGGAAGTCCTTCAACAAGTTGTTTATCCACGAGAGCATTGATTGTTTGAAAATTAAGATGAGAAAGACGGCGATGCCATAACCAAGAATTTTGTGCAGTTGCTTTAGAAAGAAGACAAATCTCTGAAGAGTTAGATGGAATGTTGTTGAGATCAATAGTGAACAAATTATTGTCTCTTGTTCCAGTAAGAATATCCACACCATCTTCAATCTGCACTTTGCATTCATATCTCCTGAATAATACTTGAAGATCATTGTCACAAAATTGTCCAACACTAAAAAGATTGTGTCCTAGGCCTTCAACATAAGAACTCTCTTGATAGTGACACCATTTTTAACAATGTCTCCATAACCGAGAATAGGAGCAATATGATCATTTCCGAATCTGACGGTTCCCATGAACTTCTCGACAAAGTTTGTAAGAATCAACTACTACATCTATATTTTTAACAATCTCCCCCTTCAGAACGTAGTCATAGTCAACAAACTGGTTGTGATGATGAATTTCATGAATGTGTTGAGACTACCGAGTCCTCAACTCAGACTGTTTTTGATTGTGTTTGTGACAAGACTGAGGTCTCCAAAAGTTTTCCAAAACCTATTTCATCCAAACCTAAAGTTGATGTTCCAAAGAGGGTTTACACGGGTAAATCTTCAAAACCTTTTGAAAGAAAAGTCTCTCAGTTTACTAATTACTCCTTGCAAAAGGGTAAGAAGTACACTAAGAAACCAAATATTGATGGAACAACTACTTTTGTGTCTTTTCTATCCTTCGAGGAAAATTCATCTCACATTTCTCAAGCAAAATCTCAGCTGACTAAATCTAAATGTAAACCGATTTCAAAAGATAAGTCAGTTGAGTCAAAATCATTCAAATATTCATTTTCGGAACTTTTTGATCTTGCACCAAAACCTGTGAAAACAGTTGTGCAAAAAGTGAATGATTTTGCTTCGAAAAATCATTTTTCAAATCAATCTCCCAAGATTGGAAGCTTTTCAAAGAAATCAAATGATTTTTCACCGTTGCTTCCACGAAAAATCTTTTCAACTAAAACACCGGGTTTTAGTTCTCCGTGGAATGCAACATCCATTCATCAAATCGATGAGACTTACATTTGGTTATCCATTCATCAAAAACCATTGGACCCAATCTCAAATGGGTTCCAAAAGTGATTTCCAAGTGATTTGATGAATGGTGGCTTATGCACACATCAGTGTATAACCCGTTCTAAAACCGTGTTTATAATTTCATCAATTTTTTAGAAAAATTCCAAAAAGATTTTCATTTTCTTATTTTAAAAATCCAAAAAGATTTTCTCTTTTCATCATTTTTACTTTGTCTTTTAGTTACTCACAAATTATTAGGATGAGATGCAAGGCATCGAACGCCTTTGTGTACTGCCTTTGTTGTTTCATTTTTAATGTTTGTGAGTAACTTTCAAACTCTTTACTCACCCTTTATATGCAAAAACTTTGTTTATATTATGCATATATTTAGGGGGAGTTTGTTTATAAAACCAAAACTTCCAAGTGTTTAAACTCATTTTCCATTTTAAAACACTTTGGAAGATTTTCAAACCATTTTCGATCATCTTTATTGAAGTTCGGTGTTAGATTTGCACATGAGAGTTTAGGTCACTCATAAAACTCCATGATCTTGTCATCGCCGATGAGATCTAACCCCGGAGTTAAAATCTCAATTCTAGATTGTGAGGGTTTATGAGCGTGGTGATGATGTTTGTGCAAATAGGACATGAGGGAGTAGTCGAAAAGTGAGAGGTTAAGGTGAAAAAGATGATGTGAGAAAGGGCTAAAAGAAATAAAAGCCCTCCCCAAAATTCTTAAAAAGCCGGGTCAACACGTTTCTATTGGATTTCATTTGTTGATTTCTCGATATTGAAGAAGACTTCATGGACCCAGTGAAGCAATGCACATCTTTACCTAACCACTCAAGTATTTCTTAACAAATGCTTGTTTTATTCTCACGGAGGTTTTCACATTTCTATTGACTCTTCATTTGGAAGACGTTGATATTGAAAAAGGGAGACACTCTGCTCCGGTCCCCGACTTCACTTGATCACTATTGAGTCTAGAGCGTACTTGATATATCTTTCATTTGACTAGGACACATAGAGTCTTTATATGTCTTTGTGACATTGCATATCTTTGTGATATTGCCGGAACATTCGTAGTAATATCATATTATTGATATTCCACGATGATCGAATGGAAATCCTACCAATGCTAACATCATTTCCAACGTTGAACGTAGGTCTCACATTTTCATTTTATGAATTTGTTGAGTTAACGAGAAGTCTATGTGACCTCGGATTTATTTTCCCAAAAGTCTTTGAGGATAGTAAGACATGGTTATCGAACGCCTTTGTGACACTGACCATGAATTACATTCTTTAAAGCAATCTATCGGTTGAAAAGCCATAGACCGAACCATTTAGAGATAAGCTTTGTGCATTTCTCGATGATAATGGGAAGTCCTAAAAGTAGTAATCGTATTTTTAGGCCACACCATTAATCCTTTTGATTTTTGGTTGTGTCAACGGATCATTTTTATCCGGGTTTCATTTCTCTTCACACAAACACAAAGAACACAAACACCCTAGTAAAATCTTATTCCAAAAACGTAACCTCACATTCTAGTTCACCAATAGGTTCATTGTGAATTGGGTTGGGTTACTTTGCTTGCTTGTTGTTTGTTGTCATCTACCGTTTATGCTATCAATCAGTATTGTATGATGAAACCGTTTCACATTTTCATCATAAGGGGGAGAAATGATTATATGATTGATAGATAGAGTTCAAGGATATAGGTAGAATTTGATTGATAGATATTGATTGAGGATAATTCATAGTGTTTGGTTGTTCAAAGGATCGTTGGTTTAGGTGAAGAGAGTGAATAATTATCGTGCTAAGTTGAGAGATTGTTTCGAGAAAGTTAAAGGATTGATTCGAGATCGAGTATATTCAAGATGAAGTACATGGTCGATAATTGAAAGATTTGTAGGAAAATTGACCATTGTTTGATGATTACAAGAGTTTGAGATTGAATAATGTTTGAGAAGCGATGAAAAGTTTGAGATTAGATGGAGTTTGTCCTTTTGTTGATGCTCCAAAGAATACTAAGTTGGATAGTTAAGTTTGTTCATTGTTTGAAGAGATTGTTCATTTGAGGGGGAGCAAGAGTAAACTCACGAATCGTTAAATATACTCCGAAATGATTGTTTGTTCGAGGGGGAGCAAGAGATTAAAGATTTGTTATTGAATAATTTGCTCCGAGATAGTTGTTTGATTGAGGGGGAACAAATGTTAATTGATCAAAGAATCAAGTGCTACAAGATGTTTATTGATTCAGAGACAAGTTCGATCAAGAATTGAAGTTTTAAAGTCAAATCAAATTTCCGCATTCCAAAACCAAGCTTCCGAAATGCCAAGAGATTTCAAAGTCAAAACCAAGCTTCCGCAAAGCCAAAAGAATTCAAAGTTAAATCAAGCTTCCGCAATACCAAAAGAATTCAAAGTCAAAACCAAGCTTCCGCATGCTACTCAAAGATTCAAGTTACTTCTCAAAGCAACATCAAGTTGAAATCAACTCTCAAAAGTTCAAGTTGTGAAAGCTCAAAAGCTATAAAAGATTTCAAAGATGCTTCCAAAGTATTCAAAGTTGCAAGAGAAGATCAAGTTTTAGAAAGTCATCGTCAAGAATATATGTTTGTTGAGAAGATTCAAAGTCAAGGTTGATACAAGACGTTGAAGACAATGAGAAAGCTTCAAAGTCCAATCAACATTGAAGATTTTCAACATATGGGCTCATTATGTTTATTTAAAGACCGAAGACTGTTAGGTCCAGATTTACTGGACTCGCTCCAGACTCGACTACTGGAGCCTTACTAAAGATCTGTCCAGAAACATGTTCTACTGGACCTACTCCAGACTTGGAATCTGGAGTCCCTCTGAAGATTTATCCAGAAATAATGGAAGACCAGTGAGCAAATACTTGTATAGGAAATCTGGAGTGTTCTCCAGATTAGCTCACTGGACTTCACCCCAGTCCAGATCAACTCTACTGAAGACATTCTCACTGAAGTCAAAGACTGACAGATGGCGGAGTCCACTGGAAGTCTTACCAGATCTGTACACTGGAGGATTGTCAGTGTTCTAGACCTTACAAATCTGAACACTGATATCGAGGATTGACTTTTGCCTTTACACACTTTCCAAAGAACAATCCACTTGTTCTTTACCAAAGTTTATGCGTGTAAAGGTGGTTGGATAAAAGGATACAAAGTCATTTGATGTGACTTTATCCTTATTCCTTATCCAATGCATTTAATGTTCTTGTCGGATCATTAAATGCATGCAACCAGATTTGTACGGCACAAAATTCACTGGTGAATTTTGTTGCCTATAAATACAAAGTCATTTCCTTGATATAAATACTTTAAGCATACATTTTGCATTAAAGTGAATTTGTCTAAATACTCTCGATCTTAAACTAGGGATACTTCACAACTTTAAGTATCTCGATCCAAAAGAGTTATTTGACAAATATAGATCATTTGTAATTCATAGGTTGTTAGGATACATACTTATTTGTATTATCTTGATTCCGCACAACCTTGTATTTTATTTAACATCATAAATAAAATACACATTGAAAAATACATAATGTTCCACTTTACTTGTTTATTGCTTTAAGTCTTGTATTACTTTGTTTATATACTCTTGCATTTATTTACAAGTAATACTAGTCCATTCTAGTGATTATTAGACTTGTTGTATTTTACACTTTCCTGGTTAAACCATCGAACTTAAGGGACTCACATTTGGTATCAGAGCAGAAGGCTAAACATTGCCTAGATCTGTTTCTTTGATGGCTAACCAAGAAAATATACAAGGAAGTTTTAATCTTGGTCCCGATCCTAATGCTAATATTAATGATCAAAATGAACCACCTATTGTTAATAACACTAATCCACCTCCTCCTCCTACTCCTGCTTCTCCACACGTGCATGTGCACTACTCAAATAATCCTGTTCCTAAATTCAGTGTGAACAGTGATGAATTTGGTACGTGGAAGGCTAGGATGGTTTTGCATATCACTGGTACTGAGAGGAACATGATGAAAATTTTAAATGAAGGTCCTTATGTCCCTACATCACCTCTCAATCCCCTTCTTGATCCTTCTGGATCTAGAAGAGGAAGGGAAAAGAGGGAGGAACATTGGTCTGAAGAGGAGAGGAGATTGGTGAATCCTAGACACCCTTCTCAAAAACATGATCCTCGGGGCCGTTCCTGAAACCCTAATTCCCACACTAGTTGTTTTTCCTAGTGCTAAAACCATGTGGGATGAACTTTTAAACCAGCATGAAGGAGGAGATGACACCATTGTCACCAGAAAGGTCTCCTTAAACAAGAGGTATGAGTCATTTTTTGCTCAGCCTAATGAGTCTCTCACTGGTACTTACACCAGATTTATGAGTATCAAAAACCAGTTGAGAGGTCTTGGGGTTGAGAAGGACAAGGATATACTTCTGGAGAAATTCTGTGATATTCTACCCACCAAATGGTCTCACATGATCCTGGTCTTACGACAAGGTAAAACTCTGCACACACACACTCTCTCAACTTTATATGGAGCTTTCAGGTACACTGAAGAAAATCAAGCTCAGAGAGTGGTGGCAGAACAAGATGCTTTTAACCATGCCT
>CM067168.1:137853714-137921550 GCA_034093135.1 Erigeron breviscapus | reverse complement strand
TATGTCGATACCAACTTATCTAAGGAGGACGATACATGGGAGGTAAATCATAAATCTGCAGTTTATGTCGATACCAACTTATCTAAGGAGGACGATACATGGGAGGTAAATCATAAATCTGCAGTTTATGTCGATACCAACTTATCTAAGGAGGACGATACATGGGAGGTAAATCATAAATCTGCAGTTTATGTCGATACCAACTTATCTAAGGAGGACGATACATGGGAGGTAAATCATAAATCTGCAGTTTATGTCGATACCAACTTATCTAAGGAGGACGATACATGGGAGGTAAATCATAAATCTGCAGTTTATGTCGATACCAACTTATCTAAGGAGGACGATACATGGGAGGTAAATCATAAATCTGCAGTTTATGTCGATACCAACTTATCTAAGGAGGACGATACATGGGAGGTAAATCATAAATCTGCAGTTTATGTCGATACCAACTTATCTAAGGAGGACGATACATGGGAGGTAAATCATAAATCTGCAGTTTATGTCGATACCAACTTATCTAAGGAGGACGATACATGGGAGGTAAATCATAAATCTGCAGTTTATGTCGATACCAACTTATCTAAGGAGGACGATACATGGGAGGTAAATCATAAATCTGCAGTTTATGTCGATACCAACTTATCTAAGGAGGACGATACATGGGAGGTAAATCATAAATCTGCAGTTTATGTCGATACCAACTTATCTAAGGAGGACGATACATGGGAGGTAAATCATAAATCTGCAGTTTATGTCGATACCAACTTATCTAAGGAGGACGATACATGGGAGGTAAATCATAAATCTGCAGTTTATGTCGATACCAACTTATCTAAGGAGGACGATACATGGGAGGTAAATCATAAATCTGCAGTTTATGTCGATACCAACTTATCTAAGGAGGACGATACATGGGAGGTAAATCATAAATCTGCAGTTTATGTCGATACCAACTTATCTAAGGAGGACGATACATGGGAGGTAAATCATAAATCTGCAGTTTATGTCGATACCAACTTATCTAAGGAGGACGATACATGGGAGGTAAATCATAAATCTGCAGTTTATGTCGATACCAACTTATCTAAGGAGGACGATACATGGGAGGTAAATCATAAATCTGCAGTTTATGTCGATACCAACTTATCTAAGGAGGACGATACATGGGAGGTAAATCATAAATCTGCAGTTTATGTCGATACCAACTTATCTAAGGAGGACGATACATGGGAGGTAAATCATAAATCTGCAGTTTATGTCGATACCAACTTATCTAAGGAGGACGATACATGGGAGGTAAATCATAAATCTGCAGTTTATGTCGATACCAACTTATCTAAGGAGGACGATACATGGGAGGTAAATCATAAATCTGCAGTTTATGTCGATACCAACTTATCTAAGGAGGACGATACATGGGAGGTAAATCATAAATCTGCAGTTTATGTCGATACCAACTTATCTAAGGAGGACGATACATGGGAGGTAAATCATAAATCTGCAGTTTATGTCGATACCAACTTATCTAAGGAGGACGATACATGGGAGGTAAATCATAAATCTGCAGTTTATGTCGATACCAACTTATCTAAGGAGGACGATACATGGGAGGTAAATCATAAATCTGCAGTTTATGTCGATACCAACTTATCTAAGGAGGACGATACATGGGAGGTAAATCATAAATCTGCAGTTTATGTCGATACCAACTTATCTAAGGAGGACGATACATGGGAGGTAAATCATAAATCTGCAGTTTATGTCGATACCAACTTATCTAAGGAGGACGATACATGGGAGGTAAATCATAAATCTGCAGTTTATGTCGATACCAACTTATCTAAGGAGGACGATACATGGGAGGTAAATCATAAATCTGCAGTTTATGTCGATACCAACTTATCTAAGGAGGACGATACATGGGAGGTAAATCATAAATCTGCAGTTTATGTCGATACCAACTTATCTAAGGAGGACGATACATGGGAGGTAAATCATAAATCTAGTATCGGTTTTGATAAAAAAATTTACAATTTGTATAGTATTTTTGATGTTTTATTGAAAAAGTTTGGCACTCAAATCCCATATGCATCAATCAATACACTGCATATTACCTAAAATGGGGCATTTTTGTAACACCCGTCGTTTAAAAATATGGGTTTTCAAAAACTTTTCACCTAACGGTGTTAAATTGCGGAAGTAAAGACTGTAAAAGTCAAAACCAATAGAAACATTTCGGTTTCTGCATTTATTTGGTGTTACATGCCATATCAAACAATAGTTCAAATGAAAACCCAACGGTTGCCCAACATAAAACAACCGTTCACACATCACTACATAAATTCGACATTAAATACGAAATGTAATGAATGTCTAAAGAAAGCATCGTCTAAGGGTAGCTAAGGCTCCTGCATTGCATCTACCCAAGCTCACACGTCCTGCATCTAGTTTCCATCAAGCTAAACCTGAGGGAACAACCACATTAAGAAGCAAGTGTTAGCTATAAGAATAGCTAAGTAAGATAACACTTAATTTAAAAGCATTTGTCCAATTAAAACAATCTTCATTATTAGACAAGTTTTATTAGGCACAACACACATCACACGTTCACACATATACTGCATTTCAACTTCGTTTCAATTAGGATAATCATCCTAAATGTGCCTATCCTGCATTAGTTCACACATTGTCACACGTATCTTCGTTAACTGCATATAAGTGTGCCCTGCATCACACCCGACTGGATGATTAGTCAAAAGACTACTCATCTTACGTCGTTAAGGAATGGCAAGCCAATCCTTGAGTAATCCGTATATGTAGGTTGGTCAAACCCCTCGTATTACTCGCCCTGCGTTATAGAGACCACGTTGCGAGGAGCCACCCAAGCAACAACTGCATCTACGCACTTGCCCGGCTAAGGCTAGTACGGGTTAAGCTTAACACTTTTCACTGCATCTGTTTTATGAGCTCAATTTCACACATATAGATTGGGTCCCTGCATTCCCAAACATTCACACATATAGATTGGGTCCCTGCATTCCCAAACATTCACACACATATAGTCTAGGTAACACACATTCCTAGACATTCACACACTTTAACTTCATTACGTTTGGATCCTTAAACGTGCAAGTGACATAGCAACCTAGCAAGTCTAGTGAACTAGGCGTACAGGTCAGGCATGCATATCACACATCAACTTCATTTCTATATATCATGCATATCAAGATACTTCATTAAACTACATCAACTGCATAACTACATATTACATTAAGCAATACTGCATTACACTACAATAGGGACTGCATCTCAGGTCTCATGGTCAACTGCATAACCCATAATACCTCCCAAGTAACCCATATGCCCACATGCAATAATAAGGTACCGAATGGAAGTGTTTACGATTTGAAACCAGCTTTTAGTTGATCCCCCAGCGTGTCAGAGTAGTGTATCTTACCTGGTAGTAGTGTACGCGTGCAACCAAATAGCTAATAGTGCTTATCAGTAATCCCCGACACCTATCGTACATTAACATATAAAGTATAAGTCATTTAGGACCTTAAATGGACCCTCGTACGAACTTAAGACTGACTACGTAAAATTCCAGAATTACACCTTACGAAGATAACCTTCGTACGAACTTAAATTCGTTCCAACGAACTTAGATCTCACAAAACGAACTTAAAATTCGTTTTCCAAACGAATTTAGATCTCACAAAACGAACTTAAAGTTCGTTTTCCAAACGAATTTAGATCCCACAAAACGAACTTAAAATTCGTTTTCCAAACGAATTTAGATCTCACAAAACGAACTTAAAATTCGTTTTCCAAACGAATTTAGATCTCACAAAACGAACTTAAAATTCGTTTTCCAAACGAATTTAGATCTCACAAAACGAACTTAAAATTCGTTTTCCAAACGAATTTAGATCTCACAAAACGAACTTAAAGTTCGTTTTCCAAACGAATTTAGATCCCACAAAACGAACTTAAAATTCGTTTTCCAAACGAATTTAGATCTCACAAAACGAACTTAAAATTCGTTTTCCAAACGAATTTAGATCTCACAAAACGAACTTAAAATTCGTTTTCCAAACGAATTTAGATCTCACAAAACGAACTTAAAATTCGTTTTCCAAACGAATTTAGATCTCACAAAACGAACTTAAAGTTCGTTTTCCAAACGAATTTAGATCCCACAAAACGAACTTAAAGTTCGTTTTCCAAACGAATTTAGATCCCACAAAACGAACTTAAAATTCGTTTTCCAAACGAATTTAGATCCCACAAAACGAACTTAAAGTTCGTTGGACAACACTTGAACCCAGAAAACGAATTTAAGATCCAATTTCGACCAGAATTCACAAAACGGCTTCGTCCTTCAATTTTCCAGAAATCATTCGATTTAGGCTTCACCCAAAACATGTTTTCGACATAATTAAACATCTTTTGATCATCATGATCGATTATAGACTCGTCTACATCACTTTCAATGTTAATTACCCAAAACACCACATAAACCCTAACTACTTGCATAATCCCTTTTTAATCAGATTTGTCCCATAATTAAACCACCTCTAAATCTGAAATACAAACAATAAATCAATGATTACCTGCTTGACTAAATGATCGATCAATTTACAACACCAAATCGTTTGATCAAATACTTGATTAATTGCTTTAGGATTCAAGAAAGGATTAGAGAGACTTTGTGTGTGAGTTATTATTTGCTAATGGCTGCTCAATCAACCCTAATTACACCCATCAAAGCCTTAATCCCGTTTTTAGATTTCAACCTATGTCAAAATCAGTCCCTGGACTTCTAAACCCTTCATTATTGGCCACAAACTGCATTATTGACCATATACAACATTAGTCCTTCATTAAAAGGCACTACATAGCCTTTAAGCGACATTAATCACACTTTTATTCGTCATTAAAATTTAGGCTTTTAAACCTAACTACTTTATCTACGTTAACCACACATAACTACATTCAAATATTAAGTAAAGACTTAACGACACCCCAAATTGACTTAACGGCATTAGTCAAACGTTAAATAAAAGTTCGGGATGTTACAAATACCTCCCCCTTAAGAGGATTCCGTCCCCGGAATCTCATCAGATAGGAACAACTCGGGATATTTCTCCTTCATTACTGCTTCAGTTTCCCAAGTCAAGCTTTCTCCATGATTATGCTTCCACTTTATCAAGACAAGTTCAATCACTTTTCGGCGTAACTTCTTTTGCTTTCTTCCAAGTATCGCTACCGGTTCGTCTACTATTCTCTTCATTGGGTCAATACTCACGTCTTTAATAGGAATCACACTCGACTCCTCAGCTAAACATTTCCTCAAGTAGGATACATGGAAGGTGTTGTGAATTCCATCCAATTCTGGAGGTAATTCCAACTGATATGCCACATCTTTAATGCGCTTCACCACTTTAAAAGGTCCAATGAAACGTGGACTCAACTTTCCCTTCTTTCCAAATCGGATAACTCCTTTCCAAGGTGATACTTTCAGCATCACTAAATCACCAACATTAAACTCAATCGGTCTCCTTTTCTTATCTGCATATGTTTTCTGCCTTTCTCTTGCCACACGTAAGGCTTCTTTAATTCGATCTAATAGACCCGACTTGGCCTGAACTTGCATGCTCATCAACTTACAAGAAGAGCTTTGCACTTTCCTACTTAGTGCATCCGCCACTACATTGGCTTTACCCGGATGGTATTTGATTTCACAATCATTAGTCCTTCATTAAAAGGCACTACATAGCCTTTAAGCGACATTAATCACACTTTTATTCGTCATTAAAATTTAGGCTTTTAAACCTAACTACTTTATCTACGTTAACCACACATAACTACATTCAAATATTAAGTAAAGACTTAACGACACCCCAAATTGACTTAACGGCATTAGTCAAACGTTAAATAAAAGTTCGGGATGTTACAAATACCTCCCCCTTAAGAGGATTCCGTCCCCGGAATCTCATCAGATAGGAACAACTCGGGATATTTCTCCTTCATTACTGCTTCAGTTTCCCAAGTCAAGCTTTCTCCATGATTATGCTTCCACTTTATCAAGACAAGTTCAATCACTTTTCGGCGTAACTTCTTTTGCTTTCTTCCAAGTATCGCTACCGGTTCGTCTACTATTCTCTTCATTGGGTCAATACTCACGTCTTTAATAGGAATCACACTCGACTCCTCAGCTAAACATTTCCTCAAGTAGGATACATGGAAGGTGTTGTGAATTCCATCCAATTCTGGAGGTAATTCCAACTGATATGCCACATCTTTAATGCGCTTCACCACTTTAAAAGGTCCAATGAAACGTGGACTCAACTTTCCCTTCTTTCCAAATCGGATAACTCCTTTCCAAGGTGATACTTTCAGCATCACTAAATCACCAACATTAAACTCAATCGGTCTCCTTTTCTTATCTGCATATGTTTTCTGCCTTTCTCTTGCCACACGTAAGGCTTCTTTAGCTACATTAACCTTTTCAGAGGTAATTTCAATAATTTCGGGACCGGTCAACTGCTTTTCACCGGGCTCCATCCAACAACTTGGAGTCCTACATCTCCTTCCATATAACATTTCAAATGGTGGCATCCCAATACTTGCATGGTGACTATTATTATAAGCAAATTCAATCAACTTCAAGTGTTCATCCCATGCTCCACCGTATTCAAGTACACACGTTCTCAACATATCCTCCAAGGTTTGAATGGTTCTCTCACTTTGCCCATCGGTTTGGGGATGATAGGCGGTACTCAAATTTATTCTACTACCCAACTCCCGTTGAAGACCCTTCCAAAAGTTTGACACAAACCTCGAGTCTCGATCCGAAACAATAGATAACGGGACTCCATGTTTCGCAACTACTTCATCAATGTACAACTTCGCCATCTTCGTTAAAGGCACATCTTGTCGGGTAGCTAGAAAATGAGCACTCTTCGTCAATCTATCTACAATCACCCAAATCATATCATTCCCTTTCGGCGTTTTCGGTAGCTTCGTTACAAAGTCCATCGTGATATGATCCCATTTCCACTCGGGAACGTCTAATTGATGCAACAAACCATACGGCTTTTTATGGTCCGTTTTCACACGTGCACATGTCAAACACTTTGCTACAAAATGAGCTACTTCACCTTTAATATCCGGCCACCAATAAATCGGCTTCAAATCTGCATACATTTTGGTGACACCGGGATGCATCGAATACCTACTTCTATGGACCTCTTCAAGGATCAACTCTCGGTTACCACCAAGCAGTGGCACCCAAATACGACCCTTGTATGTTTTAAACCCACGGCTATTAGTCTCCATCACAAGTCGTTTCTTCTTCCCAATACTCTCTTTATCAATATTATCCTTCATTAATGCCATCTCTTGTGCTTCTTTAATTCGATCTAATAGACCCGACTTGGCCTGAACTTGCATGCTCATCAACTTACAAGAAGAGCTTTGCACTTTCCTACTTAGTGCATCCGCCACTACATTGGCTTTACCCGGATGGTATTTGATTTCACAATCATAGTCTTTAAGTAATTCCATCCACCTTCTTTGTCTCACATTCATCTCCTTTTGAGTAAACATATATTGTAAACTCTTATGGTCGGTGTAAAGTGTGCATTTAGTACCATATAAGTAATGTCTCCATAATTTCAATGCAAACACAACCGCCGCTAGCTCAAGATCATGGGTAGGGTAATTCTTCTCATGAGGCTTCAACTGACGTGAAGCATAGGCAATCACTTTGTCTCTCTGCATTAAGACACAACCCAAACCCGTAATAGAAGCATCGCTATATACCACTAAATCATCAGTACCTTCAGGCAAGGCAAGGATAGGAGCTTCACACAACTTCTTTTTCAACGTTTGGAATGCATTTTCCTGCTTTTCAGTCCACTCGTACTTCACACCCTTCTTTGTTAATTCCGTCATAGGCTTGGCTATTCGGGAAAAATCCTGAATAAACCTTCTATAATACCCAGCCAAACCAAGAAAACTCTTAATCTCGGTAGGAGTCTTTGGCTGCTCCCACTTTGAAACAGCTTCAATCTTTGAAGGATCTACTTTAATACCTTCCGATGTAATAACATGACCAAGAAACTGCACTTCTCGGAGCCAAAACTCACATTTAGAAAACTTTGCGTACAACTTCTTCTCCCTCAACACCTCCAAAACTGCTTTCAAATGCTCACGGTGTTCATCCTCTGACTTAGAATAGATCAAAATATCGTCAATAAACACAATAACAAAATGATCTAGAAAGGGGCGGCATACCCGATTCATTAAGTCCATAAACGCGGCTGGAGCATTGGTCAACCCAAATGGCATGACCAAGAACTCATAATGACCATATCTAGTCCGGAAAGCTGTCTTTGCTACATCTTCCTTCTTTACCTTTAACTGATGATAACCGGACCGCAAATCAATCTTTGAAGGATCTACTTTAATACCTTCCGATGTAATAACATGACCAAGAAACTGCACTTCTCGGAGCCAAAACTCACATTTAGAAAACTTTGCGTACAACTTCTTCTCCCTCAACACCTCCAAAACTGCTTTCAAATGCTCACGGTGTTCATCCTCTGACTTAGAATAGATCAAAATATCGTCAATAAACACAATAACAAAATGATCTAGAAAGGGGCGGCATACCCGATTCATTAAGTCCATAAACGCGGCTGGAGCATTGGTCAACCCAAATGGCATGACCAAGAACTCATAATGACCATATCTAGTCCGGAAAGCTGTCTTTGCTACATCTTCCTTCTTTACCTTTAACTGATGATAACCGGACCGCAAATCAATCTTTGAAAAATACGAAGCACCATGTAGTTGATCAAAAAGATCATCAATTCTCGGGAGAGGATACTTATTCTTGACCGTTCGTTTGTTCAACTCACGGTAGTCAATACACATGCGCATTGATCCATCCTTCTTCTTAACAAAGAGAACCGGAGCTCCCCAAGGCGAGGAACTAGGTTGTATGAACCCCTTGTCAAGTAACTCCTGTAGTTGCGTCATTAATTCCTTCATTTCTGTAGGAGCTAATCGGTAAGGTGCTTTAGCAACGGGTGTAGCACCGGGAATAAGATCTATCTGAAAAGTAACTTCACGATCGGGAGGAATACCGGGTAGATCATCGGGAAACACATCGGGGAAATTGGATACTACCTCAACACTAGCGATTGGAGACTTCTCTTTTCTTGCATCTATGACATAAGCCAAGAAATGGCTCTTGTTTTTCCTTATACATTTAATAGCTTTCATCATACTAATAATCTTTATTCCTCCTCTCTTCTTGTCTCCATACACCGTTATCACTTTACCCTCGGATATAGGCAATCGAATTATCTTTTGGGAACATAAAATACTAGCTTCATTTCTAGCCAACCAATCCATACCAATCACTACATCAAAACCACCTAAGGTAGTAGGTAATAGTTGGACTGGAAAAGAACGACCTTCAATCTCAATGTCACAATCGTCATATCCCACACGTATATTATTAACCGTACCATTAGCAATTTCTACCTCTAATGAACAATCTAAGGGAGTAGTGACTCTTTCTAGTTTAGGAGCAAATAATGTGGACACAAACGACCTATTTGCACCTGAATCAAATAAAACAGAGGCAAGCTTTGAATTAACAAGGAAAGTACCACTTACCACTTCATCGTTGTTCCTTGCGTCATCAACCGTCATTTGAAGAGCTCTCACTTTTGTTGCTGTCGTGGCGGTCTTCTTTCCAGCATTCTTCATCTGTGGACAATCGGCAATGAGATGACCCGTTTCTTGGCACTTGTAGCAACGAGTCTTGTCCCTACATTCAGTGGCAAGATGTCCCGACTTCCCACACTTATGGCACCTTCTTGTCTTGTCGGTACAATGCCCTTCATGAATTGTCTTGCAAAATGTACACCATGAACCATTCTTCTTTTTATCCTTGTCACCACTCGAACTACCACTTCCACGGAACTTCTTATTATTATTGTTATTGGAAGACCAATTTGACCTTCTTTTAAACCCCGGCTTCTTATCATCACTCTTCTCAACCTTCTTGTCCGAAGCGAAATCATCGTCAAGCTTCTTAGACTCCTTGATAGCTTCAGTCAGAGTCTTGTGCTGCCTGCAGATACCTCGATAACTCGGAGGCAAACCATCAACATAGCAAGCAACCTGATCTGCATCAGTACGGAATAAATGACCCACGAACTTCATCTTCTCCATGAAGGAACGAGCATACCCGTTGACCTTTCCGACTTCAGCCGTCAAGGCACGAAACTCCTTTTCCATCTTACGCTGCTCATGAACCCCAATATATTCCTCAATGAATTTCTGCTTAAAGTTAGCCCACGAGATAGCAGATACCATAGCTGGAGTCATCGAAATAGTAATGCTCTTCCACCAGTCCCGAGCACCTTCTTTCAACATCCTACTAGCACACAACACTTTCTTATCCTCGGGACAATCACAAGCTTCAAAAACCATCTCAGTATCATCAAGCCATTCCATGCAACCTACTGCATTAAGTGTTCCATAGAATTTCTGAGCTCCACACTTCTGGAAACTTTCAAACTTGAATCGAGGGGCGTGAACATCATTAGGAGGAACCACATTAACATTAGCATGGGGAATAACAACATCATCGACCGGTGGCTCAGTGTGGTGAGAAGGCACAGAGTGACTGTTACCAGTTCCTTCTGCGTTAGCTGCCAACGCCTGATTCAACTGTTCTTGCGTTTGGGCCAACTGGGCCTGAAGAGTTAGCACAAGATTATACATCTCCGTCTGATCGGGAATCTGATCCACCACTACATCGTTAACTCTCGGAGGATTGCCAGGTGGTGGAGGCATCGGACCCAATGAGCCTGGTTGATTAACACGGCGGGGGTTCACACGATTCACATTAGCATTAGCAGCATTAGAAGCACCTGCACCCGGATGGACAGGTGGAGTAACGCTAGCAGTAGCTCCGTCGCGTTGGATGTTGCGGTTGCGAGTGTTAACCATTTTCCTTCAATAAAATGGTGGAGTCGATAAGCGCAAAATAAAACAAAAAGCTCGTCGAGATAAGGCTAAAACATATCATCGTAACGTAAACATCTCGTAAGCCCTATCACACTCGCACTCATCCCAACCCATCCTACATCACATGTCATCTCTAGCTAAGGCATCCTACGAGTACCTAGCATGCACACCTTAAGTTTAAGTCCAAATCCTATGGTCAATAGGCCTTGGTTCACTTAAACTACTTCTCTGATACCAACTTGTAACACCCGTCGTTTAAAAATATGGGTTTTCAAAAACTTTTCACCTAACGGTGTTAAATTGCGGAAGTAAAGACTGTAAAAGTCAAAACCGATAGAAACATTTCGGTTTCTGCATTTATTTGGTGTTACATGCCATATCAAACAATAGTTCAAATGAAAACCCAACGGTTGCCCAACATAAAACAACCGTTCACACATCACTACATAAATTCGACATTAAATACGAAATGTAATGAATGTCTAAAGAAAGCATCGTCTAAGGGTAGCTAAGGCTCCTGCATTGCATCTACCCAAGCTCACACGTCCTGCATCTAGTTTCCATCAAGCTAAACCTGAGGGAACAACCACATTAAGAAGCAAGTGTTAGCTATAAGAATAGCTAAGTAAGATAACACTTAATTTAAAAGATCATTACTACATTACACTACAATAGGGACTGCATCTCAGGTCTCATGGTCAACTGCATAACCCATAATACCTCCCAAGTAACCCATATGCCCACATGCAATAATAAGGTACCGAATGGAAGTGTTTACGATTTGAAACCAGCTTTTAGTTGATCCCCCAGCGTGTCAGAGTAGTGTATCTTACCTGGTAGTAGTGTACGCGTGCAACCAAATAGCTAATAGTGCTTATCAGTAATCCCCGACACCTATCGTACATTAACATATAAAGTATAAGTCATTTAGGACCTTAAATGGACCCTCGTACGAACTTAAGACTGACTACGTAAAATTCCAGAATTACACCTTACGAAGATAACCTTCGTACGAACTTAAGACTGACTACGTAAAATTCCAGAATTACACCTTACGAAGATAACCTTCGTACGAACTTAAGACTGACTACGTAAAATTCCAGAATTACACCTTACGAAGATAACCTTCGTACGAACTTAAGACTGACTACGTAAAATTCCAGAATTACACCTTACGAAGATAACCTTCGTACGAACTTAAGACTGACTACGTAAAATTCCAGAATTACACCTTACGAAGATAACCTTCGTACGAACTTAAGACTGACTACGTAAAATTCCAGAATTACACCTTACGAAGATAACCTTCGTACGAACTTAAGACTGACTACGTAAAATTCCAGAATTACACCTTACGAAGATAACCTTCGTACGAACTTAAGACTGACTACGTAAAATTCCAGAATTACACCTTACGAAGATAACCTTCGTACGAACTTAAGACTGACTACGTAAAATTCCAGAATTACACCTTACGAAGATAACCTTCGTACGAACTTAAGACTGACTACGTAAAATTCCAGAATTACACCTTACGAAGATAACCTTCGTACGAACTTAAGACTGACTACGTAAAATTCCAGAATTACACCTTACGAAGATAACCTTCGTACGAACTTAAGACTGACTACGTAAAATTCCAGAATTACACCTTACGAAGATAACCTTCGTACGAACTTAAGACTGACTACGTAAAATTCCAGAATTACACCTTACGAAGATAACCTTCGTACGAACTTAAGACTGACTACGTAAAATTCCAGAATTACACCTTACGAAGATAACCTTCGTACGAACTTAAGACTGACTACGTAAAATTCCAGAATTACACCTTACGAAGATAACCTTCGTACGAACTTAAGACTGACTACGTAAAATTCCAGAATTACACCTTACGAAGATAACCTTCGTACGAACTTAAGACTGACTACGTAAAATTCCAGAATTACACCTTACGAAGATAACCTTCGTACGAACTTAAGACTGACTACGTAAAATTCCAGAATTACACCTTACGAAGATAACCTTCGTACGAACTTAATCTCAAAATCCTTTTTACGAAGTTATCTACTCCTAACGAAGATAGCTCCAAACGAAGTCTATCTTCGTTCCGACGAACTTAGGCTCAGTTTGCTTCAAACGAACTTAAAATTCGTTTTCCAAACGAATTTAGATCCCACAAAACGACAAAACGAACTTAAAGTTCGTTGGACAACACTTGAACCCAGAAAACGAATTTAAGATCCAATTTCGACCAGAATTCACAAAACGGCTTCGTCCTTCAATTTTCCAGAAATCATTCGATTTAGGCTTCACCCAAAACATGTTTTCGACATAATTAAACATCTTTTGATCATCATGATCGATTATAGACTCGTCTACATCACTTTCAATGTTAATTACCCAAAACACCACATAAACCCTAACTACTTGCATAATCCCTTTTTAATCAGATTTGTCCCATAATTAAACCACCTCTAAATCTGAAATACAAACAATAAATCAATGATTACCTGCTTGACTAAATGATCGATCAATTTACAACACCAAATCGTTTGATCAAATACTTGATTAATTGCTTTAGGATTCAAGAAAGGATTAGAGAGACTTTGTGTGTGAGTTATTATTTGCTAATGGCTGCTCAATCAACCCTAATTACACCCATCAAAGCCTTAATCCCGTTTTTAGATTTCAACCTATGTCAAAATCAGTCCCTGGACTTCTAAACCCTTCATTATTGGCCACAAACTGCATTATTGACCATATACAACATTAGTCCTTCATTAAAAGGCACTACATAGCCTTTAAGCGACATTAATCACACTTTTATTCGTCATTAAAATTTAGGCTTTTAAACCTAACTACTTTATCTACGTTAACCACACATAACTACATTCAAATATTAAGTAAAGACTTTTTTTTTTTTTTTTTTTTTTTTTTTTTTTTTTTTTTTTTTTTTTTTTTTTTTTTTTTTTTTTTTTTTTTTTTTTTTTTTTTTTTTTTTTTTTTTTTTTTTTTTTTTTTTTTTTTTTTTTTTTTTTTTTTTTTTTTTTTTTTTTTTTTTTTTTTTTTTTTTTTTTTTTTTTTTTTTTTTTTTTTTTTTTTTTTTTTTTTTTTTTTTTTTTTTTTTTTTTTTTTTTTTTTTTTTTTTTTTTTTTTTTTTTTTTTTTTTTTTTTTTTTTTTTTTTTTTTTTTTTTTTTTTTTTTTTTTTTTTTTTTTTTTTTTTTTTTTTTTTTTTTTTTTTTTTTTTTTTTTTTTTTTTTTTTTTTTTTTTTTTTTTTTTTTTTTTTTTTTTTTTTTTTTTTTTTTTTTTTTTTTTTTTTTTTTTTTTTTTTTTTTTTTTTTTTTTTTTTTTTTTTTTTTTTTTTTTTTTTTTTTTTTTTTTTTTTTTTTTTTTTTTTTTTTTTTTTTTTTTTTTTTTTTTTTTTTTTTTTTTTTTTTTTTTTTTTTTTTTTTTTTTTTTTTTTTTTTTTTTTTTTTTTTTTTTTTTTTTTTTTTTTTTTTTTTTTTTTTTTTTTTTTTTTTTTTTTTTTTTTTTTTTTTTTTTTTTTTTTTTTTTTTTTTTTTTTTTTTTTTTTTTTTTTTTTTTTTTTTTTTTTTTTTTTTTTTTTTTTTTTTTTTTTTTTTTTTTTTTTTTTTTTTTTTTTTTTTTTTTTTTTTTTTTTTTTTTTTTTTTTTTTTTTTTTTTTTTTTTTTTTTTTTTTTTTTTTTTTTTTTTTTTTGTTTTTTTTTCTATAAGCCATAATTCATTATTTGAAAAATTAATAATAAAATAATTTTTTCTCTACAGATAGCATGACACAACATCAATTCAAGGCGCAAATCAATCTACTTCAACCAATTGTTGTACAAGTCAAAAGCAACTGGTTGAATGTACCTGATGGAATGGTGGAGAGCAAACATACGGTTCTTCTATTTATGGGCAAAGAGTAAAGATAGGTTAGAGGAATGAAGGAACGCGTATAAGAGGGTTGATAAAAACGTGCTCGATTCAATTTCCTTGTTTTGGTTTATTGCAATCTATAACATTTGTACGAAAAAATGCATTTTATTTACAAACGTTAACGGTTAATCTATTACATTCTTTCAAATATGAATTATCTTTAAAGTACCCCACATATACAGAACTTGTAGTGGGTGCTCTTACCTAGGTGGTTCTGAGAATCTTTAAAGATTAGTCAGATAATAAAACGGACGATTTATGTAAAACGTC
Source organism: Erigeron breviscapus (assembly GCA_034093135.1). Classification (NCBI taxonomy): domain Eukaryota; kingdom Viridiplantae; phylum Streptophyta; class Magnoliopsida; order Asterales; family Asteraceae; genus Erigeron; species Erigeron breviscapus. The sequence goes on along the minus strand of CM067168.1, from coordinate 137,906,275 downwards.
GAGTCTTTGTGAGGATAAACTTGAAAGTGGACGACAACATACAGAAATTCAGAGAGCATCACGACAATATGTATGTAAATTGTAGCCAACAACATAAATATTTGATAACCACATACTACGTTTTAGTTAAAACGGATCTAAGCATTCGCCCTATAAATGGAATGTATATTTTGTTCTTCAACAATCAAATTTAATTGTATTAGTTTATTGTAATCTATATTATTTGTACCACCAATTGAATCTCTTTGTATATGGTTAATCTACTACATTTTTTTTGAAATTTGAATTAATTTTGCACTACCCCACATATAAAGCACTTGTACTGGGTGCTCTTATCTAGACGGTTCAGAGAATCTTTAGACATTAGTGTGCCTATAAACTCACCGTTTTATATTAAACGGTTTGTATTGTTGAGGAATAATCTGACAGTGGCCTACAAGATGCAGATGTTGAGAGAGCACCACGACAAATAAGTATGTAAATATTTGAAAAGCATGTTATCCGTTTTACATAAAACGGATATATGCATTATTCCTATAAATAGATAGTTTATTCAGTTGTGGACCAATCACACAAATGTACATTACCACACCCACTGTCTATGAAGGTGTTCGTATCCCCACAAAGTGAATTTTTTCCATTATATCTCACAAAGTCGTGGTGCCATTTTGAAGCTATAGATGGTACTAATAAAAGAACTTTGTTAGGTCGGAAATCGACCAAGTATAATTTGTTCAGAAATAGCTTGAAGTTTAGTGAAGACGTTTGTACAGAATTCTGAGATGTCTCAGAATTCCTTCACTGAAACTTCACTTCAGTTCAGATCGAAGACAAATCTAAAGCATTCATTCTGAAGTCAAAGACTGAAGTATGAAGAAGAGAATCATCTCAGAAGCGAGCAAAGAGTGATTCTACCAGATCGAAGACTGAAGCATCTCAGTGTAAAGTACTTACAACACTTTACACTGATTACGAGGAAGACTTTTTACTTTACATACCTTTACCCAGTTAATAGATTTATCTATTAATAAAAGGTACAAGGTAAAAGTATAGGTTTGGAACATAGTACTATAAGTCACATCAACTGACTTATATACTCTTCCTAGTATGAGCACATAAGGAATTAGGTTTAATTCCTTAAATGCTCACAACCACATTTGTACGATCTTGTCCACATCATCATGGACTTGGTCTATAAATACAAAGTCTTCTCACAACTTGCAAAAGGCTTGAAACTTTAGCATTGCAACTTGTGAGATATACTCTAAGTAAAACTTACGAGTATTTCCAAGTTATTTAGATCACTTGTTTTTTCGGGATTGTTTAGATACTTACACTTGGGTGTTTATCTTTGTTCCGCAACAATCCTTGTATTTGTTTATATATCAATAAATCAAATACATTTGAAAGGAAACAACGTGTCTCAATGCTACATACATGATTATACTTATATATATCTTTATATAGTTTCTGCCAATTTAGTTCTTGTTATTTACGTTAAGTCAATTGTTTCTTGTTATCCATATCTGGATCGTAAACTAAACTTGTCCATCAAGATCAGTTGTACTTGCCAGTCGGGTTTAATTAACCATCTATATTTGGGACTCACAAACTTCCATAATACATTCAGACAGCGTGACTCAACATCATTCCCGTTAAAAGTGCATTTGCCAGCCAAATGCTTACATCCGGTGGAGGTAGAAGGCGATGAAGAGGCGGCTACAAATGCGCAACTTCCACCTTAATTAAAAAATTATTTGTGTAATTTGATTTACAAAATTCTATTTTTGTACCAACTTTAGTTTCTGATTGTATTCATGTGTTTATTCAATATAGTATTCAACTTTAGACGTTATATACAAAACGGTACCACTGATAACCCCTAAATGGGGCGTTCAGATAGTTTATTAAATAAAATGTGTCAGTTCAAAGCTTGATGATATCTGAAAATTTGTCGTATATGTTCAACGTTTTACATAAAACGTAGCATGTGTGGTCCTTTAAATAAACTGTCCAAAAGGTCACAGCCTCTACAGTGAAAGTCACGGGGCAAAGTAGAGGTCACATGCGTTCTATAAAGTGAGAATATACATCAAATAAGTGTTGCCATTTTATCAAAGTCTTACACAAAATGGTGATTCGTTTATTCCATTTTATTAAAAAAAATAATTTTAATGTAAAAAAGTATATAAGAGTTAGACCAACTTTATAAAAATGCTACGCCATTATCCCACACTATACGAAACGTCCCATTTTATATAATTCGGAGCATGTGCAATTCATAACAAATATTATAGAACACTGTGGTGGGTGCTGTTATCTAGGTGGTGCAGAGAATCTTGTGACTTTTAGTTGGACAATGAAACCTACGTCTTGTATAAAACGGAAAGTATATGTGACGAAGAAGTTGAAAGTGGCCGACAATATACAGCTTTTGAGAGAGAATCACGACAATACCTATGTAAATTATTGACGAATACTTATATATTTGACAACCACATACTACGTTTTACATAAAACGGATAGTGCATTCTCCCTATAAGTAGATTTTTTATTCTGTAGTCGAACATTCACACAAAGTCACAAACTTACATTACTACACACACTATCTATGAAAGCGGCTGTATCCCCACAAAGTGAAATTTTTCCATTCTATTTCCCAAAGTCGTGTTACCATTTTTATGGTATACATGGTAGTACTAAAAGAACTTAATTCCAAAACACATTCAGACAGCGTGACTCAACATCATTCCCGTTTACAAAAGAGCATAGTGTAGCTCTTATGTTTCAAGGCAATTGTGTTTTGAAATGCGCAACAGTTGGTTTAAATTCAAACACCGTCTTGAAACACCGTATTGATCATTCCCAAACAATTTAGTGAACCTCTTGTGTTTCACGGATACATTGCGGTTCGAAGTGCGTAACTACAACCTTCTAGCGGGAGCAAAGAAGGATGCCCAGTTGGTTTTTTGGGGTCTAATCGTACCACGACAATTGCGGGGAAGACAAATGCCCGCAACACGACAATGTGTTTGTTTTAATTAAGTAATGTATTTGTTTTAATTATGTAATGTGTTTTAATTAAAACCACATTTGTACGATCTTGTCCACATCATCATGGACTTGGTCTATAAATACAAAGTCTTCTCACAACATGCAAAAGGCTTGAAACTTTAGCATTGCAACTTGTGAGATATACTCTAAGTAAAACTTACGAGTATTTCCAAGTTATTTAGATCACTTGTTTTTTCGGGATTGTTTAGATACTTACACTTGGGTGTTTATCTTTATTCCGCAACAATCCTTGTATTTGTTTATATATCAATAAATCAAATACATTAGAAAGGAAACAACGTGTCTCAATGCTACATACTTGATTATACTTATATATATCTTTATATAGTTTCTGCCAATTTAGTTCTTGTTATTTACGTTAAGTCAATTGTTTCTTGTTATCCATATCTGGATCGTAAACTGAACTTGTCCATCAAGATCAGTTGTACTTGCCAGTCGGGTTTAATTAACCATCTATATTTGGGACTCACAATTGGTATCAAAGCCTAAAGGTTGAATTATTTCAATTCATTAACCTTTGATCTGCATAGATGGCTGACTTTCAACAAGAACGTCCTGACCCTAATAACACTACTCCACCCCCTATCATCAACAACAATATACCATCACATAATGTACACGTACACTTTCCAAATAATCCTGTTCCCAAGTTTGATGGGAACAGTGAAAACTTTCAAACATGGAAAGCATGCATGCTAAAGTATATTGCTGGTGTTGAAAGAAACTTACCCGATATATTAAAAGAAGGACCCTTTGTCCCCATGAATGCTTCTACTGTTGTCAGAAATACCGATGGGACTCCTAGGCAGTCACCTAAGGAGAAGGATCATTGGTCTGAGGAAGATCATAGACTTGTAGACCTTGACACTAAGTTACAAAATATGATTTTATATGCAGTTCCTGAAACCCTAATGCCCACTCTTGTTTTACTTGAAAATTCCAAATTAATATGGGAGGAACTAATGACACAGTTTGAAGGCACAAATGAGACAATTGTCACAAGAAAAGTTGCTTTAAACAAAAGATATGAGTCTTTCTTTGCTGTCCCTGGGGAATCTTTAACTCAAACTTACATTAGATTTACAAATCTGGTAAATCAACTGAAAGCCCTGGGTGTAACCAAAGATAAAGAAATTTTGTTGGAAAAATTTTGTGATATTTTACCTTCTAAATGGGAAAATTTAATCTTGGTCTTGAGACAAGGCAAAACTTTGCACAGTCACACTCTTGCTTCCCTTTATGGAGCCTTCAGATATACTGTAGAGAACAAAGCTGAGAGAGCTTTGGCTGAGCAAGATGCCAAAAATCATGTTTCTACCAGTTCTGGTATGGTTCAGTATTCTGAACCACATAGTACTGCTCTACTATCTTCTGAGAGTGACATTTCTGACTCAATGAAGAAGATGGTTTCTGAAATGTTAAAGACTGGTATCTCTGGTAATGTTACTCATGATTGTGATGAGAATGACAATGATGATCTGGTTGCCATGCTGGCTAAAACGTTCAATCGTTTTAAGGCCAAATCAAATCGATCTGGCAAACCTTTTGCTTCCAGCGCTTCTATTGACAAGTCTAATCTTGAATGCTTTAAATGTGGCAAGAAAGGACATTTCATGAAGGAATGCAGATCTAGTCAACCATCATCATCACAATCTGCTCCTAACCATTCTATTTTTTAGAAATCTGACGACAGCTATAAGGCCAAATACAAGAAGTTAAAGGCACATATGGCTCTTCTGGCACAAGACAACTCAAGCAACAGTTGTATGATTGCCAAAACTGAAAAATGGGAAGAATCTGATGAATCATCTGATGATGAAGAAGAAGTTAGGGACATGTGTTTCATGGCACAAGAAGATCAAGGTCATTTGGTCAAATCCGATGTTGAATATGGTCGTTGGGTGGATATTGTAATGAAAAAGGTCAGTAATTTTGGCTTTGAAAAGAATGAGGAACACAAACTGGACCTTTTGGTTCTTTTAGAGGCTGACATCTCATTTGTTGAGACAGTGCGTTCAGAAAGCCTAAAAATGTTTGAAAATAATGCTTCTGAACTGAACGCCAGTCATGCCAGATTGAAAGAACTGAAAGATGTTCATTTGGCTCTAAAAAGTTATCAGTCTATGGTTGCAACTTTAGAATTGGAAAAGGAAGAATTAAAATCCATCCTTGAAAAAGAACAAGCAATTATTAAATCTTGGATGAAAGCACCAAGGCCAGATGCTGCAATTAAAAATACTTTTGCATCACAAAGAGCAGCATATGAGTCTGGTGATCTTCATTTGGCATCCATAATCACTGATTTAGATGCACTTCCAAAGGAAATAAAGCCTGAAATCATTTTTCCTAAAGTTGGCAAGCAGAAAACTGTAACGAATAAAGCCCAGGAACAATCTGAGGGTAAATCTGAAACAGCTCAGACAACTGTTTCAGAAAGGAAGGCTAAAACCAAAAAGCCATCCCCTCAGACTTCATCTAAGGTTCCTAAAGACCTAAAGAAGAAGAAAAATTTCTCCCCCACTGAGCCATCTACCTCAGATTCAGGTAAGGCTCAGGTGTCTAATGAAGAATCAATTTTGTTAAGGTTAGAAAGTCAATTTCAACTATTGGCTAGACAAGTGCAGAGTTGTAATGCACGTTTAAAAAATGTTGAAACTCCTCCTCTTCAACCAAAACAAAATACAAAACCCTTTTCCAAGCAAATCAGGCAGAAATCTGAAAAGAAAAAGGTTGAAAACCCCATCAAACCAACTATTTTTTTGTCATCTGAAATAATGACTGAAATCCCCTTTGATCCTTCTATTCCTTATGAACCAAAGAAATCTGAGACTGCTAAGGGAGAGTCTAGAGAACCCATCCAAAGATGGGTTCCCAAAAAGAACTAATCTTTGTTTGTGTGCAGGGAGACCGAAAGAAGAATATATGGTTTCTGGACAGTGCTGCTGGCCGAACCATGACTGGTTATCAGACCCTGCTAGAGGAATATAGGGTGCAAGAGGGGCCCTCAATAGTTTTTGGAAATGATGGTAATGGAAAAACTGAGGGATATGGTGTGGTGAATAATGGTCAAGTCAATTTCAACTATTGGCTAGACAAGTGCAGAGTTGTAATGCACGTTTAAAAAATGTTGAAACTCCTCCTCTTCAACCAAAACAAAATACAAAACCCTTTTCCAAGCAAATCAGGCAGAAATCTGAAACAGCTCAGACAACTGTTTCAGAAAGGAAGGCTAAAACCAAAAAGCCATCCCCTCAGACTTCATCTAAGGTTCCTAAAGACCTAAAGAAGAAGAAAAATTTCTCCCCCACTGAGCCATCTACCTCAGATTCAGGTAAGGCTCAGGTGTCTAATGAAGAATCAATTTTGTTAAGGTTAGAAAGTCAATTTCAACTATTGGCTAGACAAGTGCAGAGTTGTAATGCACGTTTAAAAAATGTTGAAACTCCTCCTCTTCAACCAAAACAAAATACAAAACCCTTTTCCAAGCAAATCAGGCAGAAATCTGAAACAGCTCAGACAACTGTTTCAGAAAGGAAGGCTAAAACCAAAAAGCCATCCCCTCAGACTTCATCTAAGGTTCCTAAAGACCTAAAGAAGAAGAAAAATTTCTCCCCCACTGAGCCATCTACCTCAGATTCAGGTAAGGCTCAGGTGTCTAATGAAGAATCAATTTTGTTAAGGTTAGAAAGTCAATTTCAACTATTGGCTAGACAAGTGCAGAGTTGTAATGCACGTTTAAAAAATGTTGAAACTCCTCCTCTTCAACCAAAACAAAATACAAAACCCTTTTCCAAGCAAATCAGGCAGAAATCTGAAACAGCTCAGACAACTGTTTCAGAAAGGAAGGCTAAAACCAAAAAGCCATCCCCTCAGACTTCATCTAAGGTTCCTAAAGACCTAAAGAAGAAGAAAAATTTCTCCCCCACTGAGCCATCTACCTCAGATTCAGGTAAGGCTCAGGTGTCTAATGAAGAATCAATTTTGTTAAGGTTAGAAAGTCAATTTCAACTATTGGCTAGACAAGTGCAGAGTTGTAATGCACGTTTAAAAAATGTTGAAACTCCTCCTCTTCAACCAAAACAAAATACAAAACCCTTTTCCAAGCAAATCAGGCAGAAATCTGAAACAGCTCAGACAACTGTTTCAGAAAGGAAGGCTAAAACCAAAAAGCCATCCCCTCAGACTTCATCTAAGGTTCCTAAAGACCTAAAGAAGAAGAAAAATTTCTCCCCCACTGAGCCATCTACCTCAGATTCAGGTAAGGCTCAGGTGTCTAATGAAGAATCAATTTTGTTAAGGTTAGAAAGTCCAATAAGTTTTGGTGATTCTGATCCTATTGCTGAAACTGATCAGTCACCTGAACCTGCTTCTGAACATCTCCATTCAGAACCAGTAATAAACAAGCCAAGCAACATTCCATTTTATCCTCCAGTCAGTTTCAAACTACCTTCTGAACTAACTATTGGATCAGATGTATATGCTGCTTCTCATCTGATATCAGGCTCCACTGAGCAACCTCATTCTGAAGAATTTCATGATGCAAGTCATGATCTGCAGGAAGAAGAAGAAGCTGAAAATGTATTTTCTGAAGCTCCTCCTGAAGTTACTCAGAGAAGTTCTTGCACTGATATCAGTATTCATCCTGGTCAATACTCTAAATGGACAAAAGCACATCCAATCGAGCAAATTATTGGAGAGTCCAGTAGAGGGGTTCAGACCAGAGCAGGAAAGAAGTACACCCTTGTTATCGTTGATGAATATTCAAGATACTGCTGGGTGATTTTCCTCAGGTCCAAAAGTGAAGCTGCTGCTGAAATCATTGCTCTCATCAAACAAATTGAGCTCAAGCACAAGCGAAAAGTTTGTCAGCTCAGAAGTGACAATGGCACTGAATTCAGAAATGCTACTCTGGAGTCCTTCTGCACTGAAACTGGCATATCTCAGAACTTCTCCTCAGCACACACACCAGAGCAGAATGGTGTTGTAGAAAGAAAGAATCGTACGCTGATTGAAGCTGCTAGAAGTATGTTGAATGAATCTGGTCTTCCCAAGAATTTCTGGGCTGAAGCTGTTGCAACTGCATGCTACACTCAGAACAGATCTGTTTATGTCAAAAGACACAAGAAGACCTCCTATGAAGTACTCAGAAATAGAAAGCCTAATATTGGATACTTCCATGTATTTGGGTGTCCAGTATACATTCTGAATAATTCAAGTCAGCTTGGAAAATTTGATGCAAAAGCTGATGAAGGGTACTTCCTAGGATATTCATCAAATCGCAAAGCCTTTAGAGTCTTTAACAAGAGACTTGAAAAGGTTGATGAGTCAATTCATGTTACCTTTGATGAATCCAATTCTGCAATCTTTAAAAATTCCATTCCTGTACCACCCTTAGAAAGTCCAATAAGTTTTGGTGATTCTGATCCTATTGCTGAAACTGATCAGTCACCTGAACCTGCTTCTGAACATCTCCATTCAGAACCAGTAATAAACAAGCCAAGCAACATTCCATTTTATCCTCCAGTCAGTTTCAAACTACCTTCTGAACTAACTATTGGATCAGATGTATATGCTGCTTCTCATCTGATATCAGGCTCCACTGAGCAACCTCATTCTGAAGAATTTCATGATGCAAGTCATGATCTGCAGGAAGAAGAAGAAGCTGAAAATGTATTTTCTGAAGCTCCTCCTGAAGTTACTCAGAGAAGTTCTTGCACTGATATCAGTATTCATCCTGGTCAATACTCTAAATGGACAAAAGCACATCCAATCGAGCAAATTATTGGAGAGTCCAGTAGAGGGGTTCAGACCAGAAGAGCCACAAGCGATCAATGCTTAAACGTCAGCTTCTTATCTCTAATTGAACCCAAGAAGATTGACGAGGCTATGCAAGACCCAAGCTGGGTTGAAGCCATGCAAGATGAGCTCAACCAGTTTAAAAGAAACGATGTATGGGAACTCGTTCCTTGTCTCAGTAACCTGAAGAAGGAACCAATTGGGACAAGATGGGTCTTCAGAAACAAGATGGATGAAGATGGTCACATCATAAGAAACAAAGCAAGACTTGTTGCAAAAGGATATGCACAAGAAGAGGGAATAGATTTTGATGAAACTTTTGCACCAGTTGCTAGACTTGAAGCTATCAGAATATTCTTAGCTTTTGCAGCTCATCATCAGTTTAAAGTCTATCAAATGGATGTCAAAAGTGCATTCCTGAATGGAGAACTAGAAGAAGTCGTTTATGTGTATCAACCACCAGGGTTCATCAATGAAGAAAAACCACATTGGGTGTACAGACTGAACAAAGCCTTATATGGTCTGAGACAAGCACCCAGAGCCTGGTATGATACTCTTACTAAACATCTTCTTAAAAATGGTTTTAAACGTGGTGCAATTGATAACACTTTGTTCATATTGCATGATAAAAGTGATATCCTTTTAGTACAAATTTATGTTGATGATATTGTGTTTGGTTCTACAAATGAGAAGATGTGTGAAAATTTTTCTAAAATCATGTCTTCTGAGTATGAAATGAGTATGATGGGTGAACTGACATATTTTCTGGGACTTCAAGTAAAACAAACTGAAGATGGTATTTTCATAAACCAGGAAAAATATGTCAGAGATTTATTAAAGAAATATCAATTTGATTCAGTCTCATCAAAAGATACTCCTATTTCTGCTCCATTAACTTTGGATTCTGATCCACATGGAAAACCAGTGGACCATACAAAATATCGTGGTATGGTTGGTTCACTGATGTATTTAACTGCAAGTAGACCAGACATAATGTTTGCAACATGCCTTTGTGCTAGATTTCAGTCTGATCCCAGAGAAGCACATGCAAATGCTGTTAAAAGGATCTTCAGATACCTTAAGGGTGTCCCCAGACTGGGTCTTTGGTATCCCAAAGGCTCTAGTCTAGATCTAATGGGTTATTCAGATTCTGATCATGCAGGTTGTAAGATAGACAGGAAAAGTACCACAGGTGGGTGTCATTTCCTTGGTGGCAAATTAGTAAGCTGGACCAGTAAGAAGCAGACTGCAGTATCACTATCCACTGCAGAAGCTGAGTATATTTCTGCAGCAAGTTGTTGTGCTCAGATTCTATGGATAAAAAACCAGCTGACTGATTATGGTGTTACTTACACAAAGACTCCAATCTTTTGTGATAACACTAGTGCCATTGCCATATCTCACAATCCTGTGATGCACTCGAAAACCAAGCACATTGATCTCAGGTATCATTTCATTCGTGATCATATTCTGAAAGGAGATATTGAATTGCACTTTATTCCCACTGATAAGCAACTTGCTGATGTTTTTACAAAACCTTTAGATGTCAAAACCTTTAAACATCTAGTCAGTGAGTTGGGTATGTTAAATCCTTAGACTGGTAATCTTGTTATGAACGCCTCAGTGACACTGATCTGGTTCACCAGTCTGAGCGATCCATGTAATTTTTGCTCGCCTAGCTATCGAACGCCTTTGTGATACTATCTTGGCACTTATTAATTCATGGATCATCACTTCAGGGGGAATGTTAAATATTTTTCAAACGTTAAAATAAACCTTCATTTTTGAGGGGGAACCTTTTACTCAGAAAAACGTATTTAACTGAAGCACTTCAGAAAATCAAAAATATTTCAGTTGAATTTTATTAACTGAGATGGTTCAGATCTCTTTGGAACTGACCATGCTCAGAATTTGTTTAGTAATCACTGAAATACAACTATCCTTTCAAGATATTTTTGATACTTGGTCAATTGTGTGTACACGTGGCCTACTGCATACTATGTTTTTAACTTACGTTGGTCATGCTTATGTGTCACACAAGTTGCGCCGTAAAAGAGAAAGAAATGAGTACTTTTTCTGAAAAAGTGTTACAGGGTGGGGTCACTCAAACGTCTTTGCATTTAATGCGGACTTGACCCCAGAAATTGTTTTTAATTGGAAAATCACTTTGTATTCCATCTTAAATTCAAATTCCTTTTCATTCTTTCATTTACTTTCCAATCATCAATCTCTCTCATATTTACTCTCAAATTCCTTTTCATTCTTTCATTTACTTTCCAATCATCAATCTCTCTCATATTTACTCTCAAATTCCTTAACTCTTCATATTCCTTTCACTTTCATCTTTCGATTCTTAAAATGTCTAAATCATCATCTTCTTCGCAACCTAAATCGCTCATCAATTTCAAATATACTCCATCAGATGATGTGAAAACATCTGCCACATGGCCAAAGAATTTCACTCCTTCACAAATCCGATTTAACATGAGCAATTTCTTGGCTCAATTAAATGTGAAATCCAAAACGCTAATGGGAAGAATCAATAATTTTTGGGAGAAATCCCCTTTCCATTATGCTCTGACCGCTAATCCTCAGGCATTGTATCATCGATACTTGCTTGAATTCTGGTATACTGCTGTGGTGAGCAAAGATGAACAATCCATCTCCTTCACTCTCAATGAGGGCACCAAGCAATGTGTTATCACTCTTGAGGGGTTCAGAAATTCCCTTCATCTGAACTACCTCAAACCTTCCCAGGTATATGCTAAACGACTCAAAGGAGTCAATTTCAGGGAGGTTCTAGTCGCCACCGGTCATGGCGATATGGAGGATGCTGATGGTAATCTGAAGACCTCCGGACACATATTTATGTCTGGATTTGGCAATTGCTGGAGGTTCTTCTGGACCCAAATTGTGGAAAGTCTTGGTGGCAACCATGGAGGGTTGGACCAACTTTCATTACCCCAAGTTGAGATGGGGTATTATATTTGGAATGGGATACAGGCAGACTTTGCTGAGATTCTCTTTTCTCAGCTGGTTACAAAATTAAAAGGAAAGAGAAGTCTGCATATCGCCTTTCCAAGATTTCTGAGCTTGTGTTTCATGGATATTCTTGGTGAAGAATATAATCAAGCTGGACCTGAAGCTTCAGTACCAGAATACAGCAGAGATTTCTCAAAGGCATCCACTGCTGAAAATGAGCCTGAACTCTCTTCTGCTATGCTTCAGGTATTTAATAAAACTGTTTCAGCCACACTAGCTGGTTCAGAAAAGTCCCTTCATCTGAACTACCTCAAACCTTCCCAGGTATATGCTAAACGACTCAAAGGAGTCAATTTCAGGGAGGTTCTAGTCGCCACCGGTCATGGCGATATGGAGGATGCTGATGGTAATCTGAAGACCTCCGGACACATATTTATGTCTGGATTTGGCAATTGCTGGAGGTTCTTCTGGACCCAAATTGTGGAAAGTCTTGGTGGCAACCATGGAGGGTTGGACCAACTTTCATTACCCCAAGTTGAGATGGGGTATTATATTTGGAATGGGATACAGGCAGACTTTGCTGAGATTCTCTTTTCTCAGCTGGTTACAAAATTAAAAGGAAAGAGAAGTCTGCATATCGCCTTTCCAAGATTTCTGAGCTTGTGTTTCATGGATATTCTTGGTGAAGAATATAATCAAGCTGGACCTGAAGCTTCAGTACCAGAATACAGCAGAGATTTCTCAAAGGCATCCACTGCTGAAAATGAGCCTGAACTCTCTTCTGCTATGCTTCAGGTATTTAATAAAACTGTTTCAGCCACACTAGCTGGTTCAGAAATTCCCTTCATCTGAACTACCTCAAACCTTCCCAGGTATATGCTAAACGACTCAAAGGAGTCAATTTCAGGGAGGTTCTAGTCGCCACCGGTCATGGCGATATGGAGGATGCTGATGGTAATCTGAAGACCTCCGGACACATATTTATGTCTGGATTTGGCAATTGCTGGAGGTTCTTCTGGACCCAAATTGTGGAAAGTCTTGGTGGCAACCATGGAGGGTTGGACCAACTTTCATTACCCCAAGTTGAGATGGGGTATTATATTTGGAATGGGATACAGGCAGACTTTGCTGAGATTCTCTTTTCTCAGCTGGTTACAAAATTAAAAGGAAAGAGAAGTCTGCATATCGCCTTTCCAAGATTTCTGAGCTTGTGTTTCATGGATATTCTTGGTGAAGAATATAATCAAGCTGGACCTGAAGCTTCAGTACCAGAATACAGCAGAGATTTCTCAAAGGCATCCACTGCTGAAAATGAGCCTGAACTCTCTTCTGCTATGCTTCAGGTATTTAATAAAACTGTTTCAGCCACACTAGCTGGTTCAGAAAGGTCACTAAGTGGGCCACAAAAGAATGTGGGACCCGTTAGTCGACCTAAAGAAAAGTTGCCAATCGTTGAATCTGGTAACGATGCACCTGCTTCTGCAGATGTTGAACCAGAAACTGGTGCGGGTACTAGTGACCCAAACCAGAGCATATCTGACCAGATTGTAAAAGTGAATACTTTCTGGGATGACGATGAGCTACCTCAGGGGAATCTCGATTCCCTTGCTGATTTTGAGTTTGACGAGGGATTATTGGAGGCGAATCAATCTGATTCTGAGCCAGCCGCCATCCTCGCAAACGCCCCTCCTCCTCCCCCTGCTTCTTTCACTGAAGAAGATAGAAAGATGTTGAAGGATGTAAAAGATCAAGAAGCACTGAACCTTAATTCTTCATTCAGATTAAGGGCTCAGTTTGCTACAATGGCAAAGGGTATATGTGATTGCCTAAAACAACAAAGTTGGGAACCACTGAAGGCAATTAAAACTTCAATTGACCTTTATGCTAAAATGCCTTCAGAGATTCCCAAAGGGGGAAGTGTGCCTATTGGTTTGCTGGCTAGTACTCAAGAAATGATTGAAGCAACCAAGAAGCAAACTGAGGTACCATCTGGTAGTGCCTCAGTTCAGGGGGAACAAGTTCAGAAGAAAGACAAGGGCAAAGGCAAGGCTCAAGAAGTAGAAGAACCAAAGAAAAGTTCTAAGGGTTCTGGAATCATTGTTGGTGAGAATGTGGATGAGCATGGTTATCCCTTGCATGATCTTGAGGCTGATAGTAAGAAGTTGGAAGCGTTGCAAAAGCAGGTTTCCAATCAATTTATTATGTGGAGGGAAAACAAAGAAAGAGAAAGGGAACAACATCTGAAGATGGGGACCCTTGATCATATAGATGCTGCAGCTCTTGGTTTATCATTGGAAAGATACTTGAAAATCAAAAATGATCCAAGAATGCAAAAGGCTATTGTTGATATGCTTGAGTATGAGTGTGGGATGAACTACTCTCATCTGGAACAAAAGTTAGAAAGTCTGACCTTTAAGTTGTCCATTGAAGACTTAAAGAAAAATAGAGAAAAAGAAATGGCGATCAAAAGGAAGGAAATTCTGGCCGAAGTTCTGAAGGTTGAGAAAGAGTTGCTCAGACCAACCATTAAGCCCAAAGTGACTGGACCAAGATCATCAAGAAAGAATGTTCGTGATGCTGATCTTTCTACCTTCAAACCAATGTCTGATGATGCTATTGAAATTGAAAGAAAACATGAAAGGGATCAATATGAGCATTATATGAAGCATCGATCTCATTCAGCCAAAATAGTTGATATGGAAGTAACAAAAGCTGATAGATTGAAGCTTTTTGACTTGGTTGTTAAAAGAGAAGGAAGGGCAGCTGAAGAATACCATCAGGTTTCAGTGCACGAGTTTGAGATTTCTGAGCATAGGGAGATGATCCAGATTCTGAAGGGGAAGCCTAAATCTACCTTGATTGGTGCATGGTTAGCAAGAATACAACAAAAGATGCAGGCCAAGGTAGAAATTGAAGGAAGGTTGTTTGGAAAGAAGGATCATTCTCCACTGAAGAGAAAACCTACTGAGGCACCTTCTGGTTCAAGGCCTGCCAAGAAGTAGTTTCTTTTCAGTTTATCATGTACTTGTAATATATTTACATTTGTAACAAACATTTCAGTTTGTATATATATGTTGCAAATTGTAACCAATAAGTAGATGGTAAGTTTAAGTTAGAAAACCACAAGTAAAATTCTGAGACATCAATGATCTATAAGATGTACTTAGAAAAAATTTTACAACTTCAACAAAAACTTGCATTTCAGACTTACAAACATGTATAGATAGAAGTCTGAGATACATGCACTATTTCAGAACAAATAGGGGGAATTTGTTAGGTCGGAAATCGACCAAGTATAATTTGTTCAGAAATAGCTTGAAGTTTAGTGAAGACGTTTGTACAGAATTCTGAGATGTCTCAGAATTCCTTCACTGAAACTTCACTTCAGTTCAGATCAAGACAAATCTGAAGCATTCATTCTGAAGTCAAAGACTGAAGTATGAAGAAGAGAATCATCTCAGAAGCGAGCAAAGAGTGATTCTACCAGATCGAAGACTGAAGCATCTCAGTGTAAAGTACTTACAACACTTTACACTGATTACTGGAAGACTTTTTACTTTACATACCTTTACCCAGTTAATAGATTTATCTATTAATAAAAGGTACAAGGTAAAAGTATAGGTTTGGAACATAGTACTATAAGTCACATCAACTGACTTATATACTCTTCCTAGTATGAGCACATAAGGAATTAGGTTTAATTCCTTAAATGCTCACAACCACATTTGTACGATCTTGTCCACATCATCATGGACTTGGTCTATAAATACAAAGTCTTCTCACAACTTGCAAAAGGCTTGAAACTTTAGCATTGCAACTTGTGAGATATACTCTAAGTAAAACTTACGAGTATTTCCAAGTTATTTAGATCACTTGTTTTTTCGGGATTGTTTAGATACTTACACTTGGGTGTTTATCTTTGTTCTGCAACAATCCTTGTATTTGTTTATATATCAATAAATCAAATACATTTGAAAGGAAACAACGTGTCTCAATGCTACATACATGATTATACTTATATATATCTTTATATAGTTTCTGCCAATTTAGTTCTTGTTATTTACGTTAAGTCAATTGTTTCTTGTTATCCATATCTGGATCGTAAACTAAACTTGTCCATCAAGATCAGTTGTACTTGCCAGTCGGGTTTAATTAACCATCTATATTTGGGACTCACAAAGAACTTCCAAAACACATTCAGACAGCGTGACTCAACATCATTCCCGTTTACAAAAGAGCATAGTGTAGCTCTTATGTTTCAAGGCAATTGTGTTTCGAAATGCGCAACAGTTGGTTTAAATTCAAACACCGTCTTGAAACACCGTATTGATCATTCCCAAACAATTTAGTGAACCTCTTGTGTTTCACGGATACATTGCGGTTCGAAGTGCGTAACTACAACCTTCTAGCGGGAGCAAAGAAGGATGCCCAGTTGGTTTTTTGGGGTCTAATCGTACCACGACAATTGCGGGGAAGACAAATGCCCGCAACACGACAATGTGTTTGTTTTAATTATGTAATGTGTTTTAATTATGTAAATGTTTTTTTTATAATAAAATGTTTCTATTTTTAATAACTTGGTTTTTGTTAAAAGCTGAATGTTTGTCAATGCATTTGTCGTTAACTAGCAACATATTATTTAAAACGGAGCGTTTTATGTACACAAGTTAGTGGGTGACAGTCTGATACGCACAGAGTTGCATGCATGGATATAATGTGTCGGATAAGATCTGCATGATTCTCATCAATTTTGTCGTTTACAAGCTACGTTTTATGTGAAACGTTGCATTTTGGTGTCCTCCAAGAAAATGGGTGAAACACTAATTGGATAGATTATCTGTCAGATATTATCCACAAGTGTTGTCCCTATATTTGTCGTTTACCATTAACGTTTAACATAAAACGTGGCTTATTCGAGTCCTCCGAATAAAGTGAGTAAGTGACCAGGATAGTGGATGTCATGACTAAATGGGGTTTATTATGTTGCATTTTAGGTAATACGGGGCGTTGTATTCGCACTAAACTGCATCTCATGTAAAACGGGGTTTATATCATGACTATAAATACTTACCTTCTAATCAGAAAATTTCCATTGCCAAAGGTTGTATCCACCCAAAATGGCAAAAAAAAAACATTATCTTCACATCCCCCATCCATATTATGAACCATTCGACAAGTAGCGTTGTATTCAGACAGCGTGACTCAGCATCATTTGTATATCCTAATATTTTGCCCGAAATCGAAGACAATGAGTGCACAAGCTCCAATATATCGGTAACAAAGCCGATAACAAAGATGGCAGTAGCTTACTACTAATAAACATACGTAAGTAATACTGTTGTCTTTGTATCAAAGAAGGCGTGCATACACCGAGATGGAACATACCTCTTCTTGATGTCGGGCTGAATCACATGTCTTTTTTTCATTATATTTATAATGGTTTTTATGTTTACACACTTTGTTATCAACCACCGTTACAAGGCGGTACATGATATATTTAAATGTGTCAATCAAATATATAGTTGTATGTTTTTGTGTTTGAACTATTTATAATGGTGTATTTTCGTATGAAAGGTCTTTTTGGATGTAGATGTAACCAATTCTTTATAATCATTTTGATATATTTCCCGTATTAGTTAATAGTCATAGTACACATTATTTTTCATATATCATATATGTACGAAAATTGTAACGTAAAAAAATATATATATCAAATTTTGTAACGTAAATGACAGTATTCTATCAATAAAACAGAAACATTAGAGCAAATATATGTAAGAAAATTTTTGTCTATCCTATAAAACGGACCGTTTGGTGCATAACTTAGTATGTGGCACATGGATAATCACATGCATCGATATACTGTATCATACAAGACCTGCATGTGTATACGATAATTTGTGAGGACGTTTTATATAAAACGGTGTGTATTTGTGAGGAAGAAGCTGAAAGTGGCCGACAAGATACAGATGCTGAGAGAGCACCACGACAATAAGTATGTAAATATTTGAAAATCACATGCTCCGTTTTATATTAAACGGATGTATGCATTCTCCCTATAAATAGATTGTTTATTCTGTTGTCGACCAATCACACAAATGTACATTACCACACCCACTGTCTACGAAGGTGTTTGTATCCCCACAAAGTGCATTTTTTTCATTAAATCTCACAAAGTCGTGGTGCCATTTTGAAGCTATAGATGGTAGTAATAAAAGAACTTCCATAATAGCTTCAGACAGCGTGACTCAACATCATTCCCGTTAAAAGTGCATTTGCCAGCCGGATGCATACATCCGGTCAAGGCAGTAGGCGGCTATAAACGCGCAACTTTCACCTTTTGAAGAGAATACCCGGCCATACTTTAATGGAAAGGCACATCACCGTGCCATATCCACTTGTTGGGCCGGGAAAGACTCCTTTTGGAGGTTCAAAGGAGGACCGGGAGGCTATCCTTTAATTAATGAAAATTTTATTTGTTTAATTGGATTTACAAAATTGTTGTTTTGTACCAACTTTAGTTTCTGATTGTATTCATGTGTTTCTTCAATATAGTATTCAACTTTACACGTTTATACAAAATGGCACCACTGATAACCACTAAACGGGACATTCAGATAGTTTCTTGGATAAAATGTGTCAGTTCAAAGGTTGATGATATCTAATATCTGAAAATTTGTCGTATATGTTCAATGTTTTACATAAAACGTAGCATGTGTGGTCCTTTAAAGAAACTGTCCAAAAGGTCACAGCCTCTACAGTGAAAGTCAAAGGCCAGAGTCGAGGTTACATGCGTTCTATATAGTGACAATATACATATAATTAATATTGCCATTTTATCCAACTCTTACACCAATCGGTGATTGGTGTAATTCCATATTTTTAAAAAATAAAACTATTTGAATGTATAAAAGTATTCAAGAATTAGACCAACTTTATAAAAATGCTACTCCATTATTCCACACTATACAAAAACTTCCCATTTTATACAATACGGAGCATGTGCAATTAATAACAAATATTATAGCACAGTGTAGTGGGTGCTCTTATCTAGATGGTGCAGAGAATCTTTTAAGATTATGTTAGGTCGAAAATCGACCAAGTATAATTTGTTCAGAAATAGCTGAAGCTCAGTGAAGAATACTTGTACAGAATTCTGAAGTCGTTCAGAATTAGTTCACTGAAACTTCACTTCAGTTCAGATCAACGTATCAGAATACCATTCAGAATGAAGTCAAAGACTGAAGTCTGAAGAAAGAGAATCAGCTCAGATGTGGAGCTCAGAAGTTGATTCTACCTGATCGAAGACTGAAGCATCTCAGTGTAAAAGTACTTACACACTTTTACACTGATTACGAGGAAGACTTTTTACTTTATATACCTTTACCCGGTTAATATATTTGTCTATTAATAAAAGTACAAGGTTAAAGTAAAGGTTGGGAATAAGGTATGATAAGTCACATCAATTGACTTATATACTTAACCTTAAAAGTACGCATGTAAGGAATTAGCTTTAATTCCTTAAATGCTCCCAACCATATTTGTACGATCTGGTCCACGTCATCATGGGCTTGGTCTATAAATATAAGTCTTCTCACAACTTGCAAATAGCTTGAAACCTTAGCATTGCAACTTGTGAGATATACTCTAAGTAATTCTTACGAGTATTTCCAAGTTATTAGATCACTTGTATTTCTAGGTTGTTTAGATATTTACCCTTGGGTGTTTATCTTTGTTCCGCAACAACCTTTGTATTTGTTTATATCAATAAATCAAATACATTGAAAAAGTACATCGTGTCTCAATGCTACATACTTGAAATATACATATTATTTATATAGTTTCAACACTTATTGTTTCTAGTAATTACTTTCAGTATCTTTACCTTATTGATTATCCATATCTGGATCGTATTCTGAACTGGTCAACTTCCAGTTAGAACTACTTGCCAGTCGGGTATTAACCATCTATATTTGGGACTCACAATTGGTATCAGAGCAGCAAGGTTGAATTATATTAATTCATTAACCTTTGATCTGCAAAGATGGTTGACCAAATGTTCAATACAGGTGCTAATGCTAATACTACTCCACCTACTCCACCCCCTATCATCAACAACAATATACCATCGCATAATGTGCATGTACACTTTCCAAATAATCCTGTTCCCAAGTTTGATGGGAACAGTGGAAATTTTCAAACATGGAAAGCATGCATGCTCAAATATATTGCTGGTGTTGAAAGACATTTGACCGATATTCTTAAAGAAGGACCCTTTGTCCCCATGAATGCCTCCACTGTTGTCAGAAATGCCGATGGGACTCCTAGGGTATCACCCAAGGAGAAGGATCATTGGTCTGAGGAAGATCATAGGCTGGTAGACCTTGATACCAAGCTACAAAATATGATCTTCTATGCTGTTCCTGAAACTCTTATGCCCACCCTTGTTTTACTTGAAAATTCAAAATTAATGTGGGAGGAACTCATGACACAGTTTGAAGGCACTTGTGAGACAATTGTCACAAGAAAAGTTGCTTTAAATAAAAGATATGAGTCTTTTTTTGCTATCCCTGGTGAAACTTTAACTCAGACATACATCAGATTTACTAATCTGGTAAATCAATTGAAAGCCCTGGGTGTAACTAAAGACAAAGAAATTTTGTTAGAAAAGTTTTGTGATATCTTACCTTCTAAATGGGAAAACTTGATCTTGGTTTTAAGACAAGGAAAAACCTTGCACAGTCACACTCTTGCTTCCCTATATGGAGCCTTCAGATACACTGAAGAGAACAAAGCTGAGAGAGCTGTGGCTGAGCAAGATGCCAAAAATCATGCTTCTACCAGTTCAGTCATGGTTCAGAATTCTGAGCCACATGGGACTGCTCTACTATCTTCTGAGAGTGATCATTCTGATTCGATGAAGAAGATGGTCTCTGAAATGTTAAAAACTGGTATTTATGGTAATGTAACTCATAGTTGGGATGAGGATGACAATGATGATCTGGTTGCCATGCTGGCTAAAACGTTCAATCGTTTTAAGGCCAAATCTAATCGATCTGGCAAACCATTTGCTTCCAGCGCTTCTATTGATAAGTCTAATCTTGAATGCTTTAAGTATGGCAAAAAAGGACATTTTATGAAGGAATGCAGATCTAGTCAGCCTTCATCATCACAATCTTCCCCTAATCATTCTATTTTTCAGAAACCTGATGACAGCTATAAGGCTAAGTACAAGAAGCTGAAAGCCCAAATAGCTCTCATGGCTCAAAACAACTCAAGCAATAATAGTTGTATGATTGCCAAGACTGAAAAATGGGAAGAATCTGATGAATCATCTGATGATGAGGAAGAAGTTAGGGATATGTGTTTCATGGCACGTGAAGATCAAGGTCATTTGGTCAAATCTGATGTTGAATCTAGTCGATGGGTGGATATAGTCATGAAAAAGGTTAGTGACTTTGGTTTTGAAAGTAATGAGGAACAAAAACTGGACCTTTTGGTTCTTTTAGAGGCTGACATTTCATTTGTCGAAACTGTGCGTTCAGAAAGCTTAAAAATGTTTAAAAGTAATACTTCTGAACTGAACGCCAGTCAGGCCAGACTAAAAGAGCTGAAAGATGTTCATTTGGCTTTAAAAAGTTATCAGTCTATGGTTGCCACTTTAGAGTTGGAAAAAGAAGAATTAAAAACCATCCTTGAAAAGGAACAGAAAATAATTAAATCTTGGATAAAAGCTCCAAAACTAGATGCTGCAATTAAAAATACTTTTGCAACTCAAAGAACAGCATATGAATCTGGTGATCTTCATTTGGCATCCATAATCACTGATTTAGATGCACTTCCAAAGGAAATAAAACCAGAAATCATTTTTCCTAAAGTTGGCAAACAGAAAACTGTGACTGATAGGGCCCAAGAACAATCTGAGGGTAAATCTGAAAAAGCTCAGACAACTGTTTCAGAAAAGATGGCTAAAACAACTCAAGCAATAATAGTTGTATGATTGCCAAGACTGAAAAATGGGAAGAATCTGATGAATCATCTGATGATGAGGAAGAAGTTAGGGATATGTGTTTCATGGCACGTGAAGATCAAGGTCATTTGGTCAAATCTGATGTTGAATCTAGTCGATGGGTGGATATAGTCATGAAAAAGGTTAGTGACTTTGGTTTTGAAAGTAATGAGGAACAAAAACTGGACCTTTTGGTTCTTTTAGAGGCTGACATTTCATTTGTCGAAACTGTGCGTTCAGAAAGCTTAAAAATGTTTAAAAGTAATACTTCTGAACTGAACGCCAGTCAGGCCAGACTAAAAGAGCTGAAAGATGTTCATTTGGCTTTAAAAAGTTATCAGTCTATGGTTGCCACTTTAGAGTTGGAAAAAGAAGAATTAAAAACCATCCTTGAAAAGGAACAGAAAATAATTAAATCTTGGATGAAAGCTCCAAAACTAGATGCTGCAATTAAAAATACTTTTGCAACTCAAAGAACAGCATATGAATCTGGTGATCTTCATTTGGCATCCATAATCACTGATTTAGATGCACTTCCAAAGGAAATAAAACCAGAAATCATTTTTCCTAAAGTTGGCAAACAGAAAACTGTGACTGATAGGGCCCAAGAACAATCTGAGGGTAAATCTGAAAAAGCTCAGACAACTGTTTCAGAAAAGATGGCTAAAACCAAAAAGCCATCCCCTCAGACTTCATCTAAGATTCCAAAAGGCCAGAAGAAGAAGAAAATTTATCTTCCCCACTGAGCCTTCTACCTCAGATTCAGGTAAGGCTCAGGTGTCTAATGAAGAATCAATTTTGTTAAGGTTAGAGAGTCAATTTCAGTTATTGGTTAGACAAGTGCAGAGTTGTAATGCACGTTTAAAAAATGTTGAAACCATTCCTCTTCAACCTAAGCAAAATGCAAAACCTTTTTCCAAACAAATCAAGCAAAAATCTGAGAAGAAAAAGGTTGAACCCCCATCAAACCAACGGTTTTTGTGTCATCTGAGATCATGACCGAGATCCCCTTCGATCCTTCTGTTCCTTATGAACCAAAGAAATCTGAGACTGCTAAGGGAGAGTCTAGCGAACCCATCATGAGATGGGTTCCCAAAAAGAACTAATCTTTGTGTTTGTGCAGGGAGACCGAAAGAAGAATATATGGTATTTTGACAGCGCTGCTGGCAGAACCATGACTGGTTATCAAACCCTGCTGGAGGAATATAGGGTGCAAGAGGGGCCCTCAATAACATTTGGTAATGATGAAAATGGAAAAACTGAGGGATATAGTATTGTGAATAATGGACAAGTCAAATTCACACGTGTTGCGTATGTGAATGGTTTGAAATATAACCTGATCAGTGTCAGTCAACTGTGTGATGATGGCTTCAAGGTATTATTTGATATTTCACAAGGCACCATATTCAACAGAGATGGAAAGGTAGTATTGATTGCACCAAGAAAAGGAAACATTTATATCATTGATATGAATAGTTCACCCACTGAACAATGTTTCTACACAAAGGCAGATGAAGACACAAACTGGTTGTGGCACAAGAGATTATCCCATCTGAACTTCAAGATTATTAACAAGTTGTCAAGAAAACAACTTGTGGATGGGATACCCTCAATGTCTTTCAATAAAGACAAGCCATGTCCAGGTTGTGAAATGGGTAAGCAGAAAAGAGCTTCATTCAAGACAAAGCAAAGTTTTAGTATAACTGAACCTCTTCACATGCTTCACATGGACCTCTTTGGACCAGTGAATGTTCAGACAAGAGCAGGAAAGAAGTATACCCTTGTTATTGTTGATGAATATTCAAGATATTGCTGGGTAATTTTCCTCAGATCTAAGAGTGAAGCTGCTGCTGAAATCATTGCTCTCATCAAACAAATTGAACTCAAACATAAGCGAAAAGTTTGTCAGCTCAGAAGTGACAATGGCACTGAATTCAGAAATGCTACTCTGGAGTCCTTCTGCACTGAAACTGGCATATCTCAGAACTTCTCTTCAGAACACACACCAGAGCAGAATGGTGTAGTAGAAAGAAAGAATCGAACGCTGATTGAAGCTGCTAGAAGTATGCTAAATGAATCTGGTCTTCCCAAGAATTTCTGGGCTGAAGCTGTTGCAACTGCTTGCTACACTCATAACAGATCTGTCTACGTCAAAAGACACAAGAAGACAGCCTATGAAGTACTCAGAAATAGAAAGCCTAATATTGGATATTTCCATGTATTTGGATGCCCAGTATACATTCTGAATGATTCCAGTCAGCTTGGAAAATTTGATGCAAAAGCTGATGAAGGGTACTTCCTAGGATATTCAACAAATCGCAAAGCCTTTAGAGTCTTTAACAAGAGACTTGAAAAGGTTGATGAGTCAATTCATGTTACCTTTGATGAATCTAATTCTGCAATCTTTAAGAATTCAACTCCTGTACCACCCTCAGAAAGTCCAATAAGTTTTGGTGATTCTGATCCTATTGTCCAATCTGATCAGTCACCTGAACCTGTTTCTGAACATCTCAGTTCAGAACCAATAACAAACAAGACAAGCAACATTTCATTCTATCCTTCAGTCAGTTTTAAACTACCTTCTGAACTGACTATTGGATCAGATGTACATGCTGCTTTACCTCAGATATCAGGTTCCACTGAATTACCACAATCTGAACAGTTTCATGATGCAAATCATGATCTGCAGGAGGAAGATGATGAGACTGAGGTAGTCTTTTCTGAAGCACCTCCTAAAGTAATTCAGAGGAGTTCTTGCACTGATATCATTGTTCATCCTGGTCATTACACTAAGTGGACAAGAGCACATCCAATCGAGCAAATCATTGGAAATTCCACTAGTGGGGTTCAGACCAGAAGAGCCACAAGCGATCAATGCTTAAATGTCAGCTTCTTATCACTGATATAACCGAAGAAGATTGATGAGGCTATGAAAGACCCTAGCTGGATTGAAGCCATGCAAGATGAGCTTAATCAGTTTAAAAGGAACGATGTTTGGGAACTTGTTCCGTGTCCCAGTGATCTAAAGAAAGAACCAATTGGGACAAGATGGGTCTTGAGAAACAAGATGGATGAAGATGGTCATGTGATTCGAAACAAGGCTAGATTTGTTGCAAAGGGTTACTCACAAGAAGAAGGAGTAGCCTTTGATGAAACTTTTTCACCAGTTGCTAGACTAGAAGCTATCAGAATTTTCTTAGCTTTTGCAGCTCATCATGAGTTCAAAGTCTATCAGATGGATGTTAAAAGTGCATTTTTGAATGGTGAATTGGAAGAAGTTGTGTATGTGCATCAGCCACCAGGGTTCATAAATGAAGAAAGACCACATTGGGTGTACAGACTGAACAAAGCATTATATGGTCTGAGACAAACACCTAGAGCCTGGTATGATACTCTTACTAAATATCTTCTGAAAAATGGTTTTAAAAGGGGTGCAATAGATAACACTTTATTCATATTGCATGATAAAAGTGATATCTTACTTGTACAAGTCTATGTCGATGATATTGTGTTTGGGTCTACAAATAACAAAATGTGTGAACAGTTTACTGAAATAATGTCATCTGAGTATGAAATGAGTATGATGGGTGAACTGACATATTTTCTAGGTCTTCAAGTGAAACAAACCAGTGATGGTATTTTTATAAATCAAGAAAAATATGTCAGAGATTTATTAAAGAAATATCAATTTGATTCTGTCTCATCAAAAGATACTCCCATTTCTGCACCATTAACTTTAGACTCAGATCCCAATGGAAAACAAGTTGATCCCACAAAATATCGTGGTATGGTGGGATCCCTCATGTACTTAACTGCTAGTAGACCTGACATAATGTTTGCAACATGCCTTTGTGCAAGATTTCAGTCTGATCCCATAGAAGCACACGCAAATGCTGTGAAAAGGATTTTCAGATACCTTAAAGGTGTCCCCAGACTTGGTCTTTGGTACCCCAAAGGCTCAAGTCTAGATCTATGGGTTATTCAGATTCTGATCATGCAGGTTGTAAAATAGATAGGAAAAGTACCACAGGTGGTTGTCATTTCCTAGGTGGCAAATTGGTTAGTTGGACAAGTAAGAAGCAGACTGCAGTATCACTCTCCACAGCTGAAGCTGAATACATT
This sequence comes from Erigeron breviscapus, assembly GCA_034093135.1. Classification (NCBI taxonomy): domain Eukaryota; kingdom Viridiplantae; phylum Streptophyta; class Magnoliopsida; order Asterales; family Asteraceae; genus Erigeron; species Erigeron breviscapus. The sequence goes on along the minus strand of CM067168.1, from coordinate 137,880,291 downwards.
TCTGCAGCCAGTTGCTGCGCTCAGATTTTGTGGATGAAGAACCAACTAACTGATTATGATGTTAAGTATACAAAGACTCCAATATTTTGTGATAACACCAGTGCCATTGCCATCTCTCACAATCCTGTCATGCACTCCAAAACCAAGCATATCGACCTCAAGTATCATTTTATTAGAGATCACATTATTAAAGGTGACATTGAACTTCATTTCATTCCCACTGATAAGCAACTCGCTGATGTTTTTACAAAACCCTTGGATGTCAAAACGTTTAAACATCTCATCAGTGAGTTAGATATGCTAAATCCTGTATAGCATCACCTCAGGGGGAAGTGTCAAATATTTTTATGTTTAAAAGAATTTTTCTCTAAGGGGGAACTTTGCTTTCAGAAAAATATTTTGACTGAAATGCTTCAGAATTTCTGAAATGATTTCAGAATAATGGTACAAACTGAGATGGTTCAGATTCCTTAAATCTGATCATGCTCAGACTTTGTGTATTATTTCTGAGATGAGTCAATCCTTTATAATGTATTTTGGATACTTGGTCGTTGTGTGAACACGTGAAGGTTAACTGTATAACGTTTGAATAATGATACCTTTTGCTGACGTGTCACACAAGTTGCGCCGTAAATGGAAAGTAATGATCACTTTTTCTTTAAAGTGTTGAAAAGTTTTGTGAAAATGTGGGGTCATAGCCGTCGTTACATTAAATGCGGACGTATACCAAAAATTATTTTCGGACTTCAAACCCGATAAAACTGATTTCATTAAAATAATATTTTTTTTTGGGTTTGAATTTCAAAATCAATTTTAATTTATTTATTTTGGAAAACCCTTTGTATTCCATCATAAATATAAATACCTTTTCGAGAACAATTCCTTCATTTACTTCTCTTTACATTTACTCCCAATCATCATTCTCTCTCATTTTCTCATTCCTTCATAACTCCAAAACCCTAAATTCATCTTTCATATTCAGTTTTCCCTTGTAGAAATAATGGCTAAAGTAGTCAAATCACTAATATCCTTCGAATACAAACCATCCAAAGTAGTCAAGGCAAGTGCACAATGGCCAAAAGGGTTCGAGCCATCGACCCTTAGATTCAATATGAATAACTTCAAGGCCGCACTAAACGCCAAAGGCAAAACCTTAATGGGGAGGATTAATAAATTTCTTGAACAATCCCCTCTCCATTATGCCTTGACTGCAGATCCTCAAGTAATGTATCATAGATACTTGCTTGAATTCTGGTATACTGCTACTCTGAGCAAGGATGAAAAATCCATTGCTTTTTCTTTACAAGAAGGCACTAAGCAGTATATCCTTTCACTTGATGGGTTTCGGGAGGCCCTTCATTTGAACTACCTTCCCTCTTCTTCAGCCTATGCAAAAAGGCTAAAAGAAGTTAATTTCAGGGAGGTATTGCATGCCATGGGTCATGATGACATGGTCGATGCTGAGCACAATCTGAGAACATCTGGACATATCTTTCTGTCTGGATTTAAAAATTGTTGGCGTTATTTCTGGACTCAGATTGTGGAGTGCCTAGGAGGAAACTGGGGTGGATTGGACCAGATTTCCTTAACACAAGTAGAAATCGGGTACTACTTGTGGCATGGGATTGAGGTGGACTTCGCTGAGATACTTTTCTCTCAGCTGGTAACAAAGTTAAAAGGGAAAAGAAGTCCACATATCTCATTTCCCAGGTTTCTGAGCGTTTGCTTCATGAACATGCTCGGAGATGCGTATCATTTGGAGGGGCTTGAATCTTCAGCGACGGAGTTCTGCTGGGATCTATCAAAGCTATCTACTTCAGATCCAGAACCAGAACTCTCCACTGCAATGCTTCAGGTAATTTCTAAAACTGAAACAGCACGACCGGCTGGCTCAGAAAGGTCACCGAGCGGGTCGCAAAAGAATGCGAGACCCATTGGTGCACCTGGTGGTCAAATGTTAAAGTTGTTTAAAACCCCAGCAACTTCATCTACCCAACCACCAATTCCCTCCTCCACTGACCAACCTGAGGATCTCCCAAAAGATCCCCCAGGATCTCCAAAGGGCTTATTAAAACGTCGTAAATATAAGCAGTCCTCGCAGCCCAAGGACATTAGTACCGAAGCAAACCCCTCTGGATCTTCCCAACAAGAACCAGAGGAATCAAGTCCAAAGGGAAACCCACAAGCAGCCATCTCCAAAACTTCTTTAGGAGGAGATGGTGAAGATAATATTAGTGTGCCAGCCCAGCACACAATAGAGTCTGTGTCTGCACGCGCACCCCCTATAACTTCACAAATCTCACACTCTACTGCAGCACGAATTGATGAAGTATTTGGTGTGACACCACCTGAGACTGAGATTCCAGACTCTACGGTCGATGAAGTGACTCTTGATGATGGTACGAGGGTCATTAAGGCAACCCATGTGTCTACTGTCTCTGGCGATGAAGCTATGGCTGAGCCAATCCATAAATCTAGTGATGATGCATCTGCAGCAGCAGTTGTTGAACCAGAAGCTGGTTCAGGTACCAGTGATCTGAACCAGGGCATATCTGATCAGACTGCAGTTTTAACTGACCACTGGGATGAAGATGAGCCACCTCAAGGGAATCTTGATTCCTTTGCTGACTTTGAGTTTGATGAGGGCTTACTGGAGGAGAATCAGTCTTCTGATTCTGAGCCAACCTTCAGCCTCACAAACGTCCAACCTCCCCCAGAAATCCAAAATTTAATTGTTGAACAACCATATCGCCAACCTGAAACCTCTCATGAACATCCATATTTTCCACCTGGCTCTACACCTGCCTATGTCACTTCACCACGTTTTCAACCACAACTCCAACACTTACATCCACAAATTCACCAAGTACCAAGGCCCATCAGTTATGATGATCAAACTGAGAAAGAGTTGGACTCTGCCACTGAATCTGAGAGTCCAACTGAAATGCAATTGGAGAAGGCATTAGATGGGCTTGGTAGAATTCCCTTTGTGGCTTCTGTTTCTGCACAACCACCTCCTCCTTTGAGTGTAGAAGCACAGTTAGAGAAACAACATACCGAAGTCCAAAGCCTACTTCTCAAGGTAGAGGACTTAACTAAATCTCTAACTGCCAATACTACGTCCCTGGCTGAAATGAAGGGTGCTCAGATGTTTCTTGGCACTGAGTTCACCAAGGTTGCTGGGAATGAGGGACTGGTAAGTGGGAAGCTAAATGAGCTGGTGCATTCTTGTAATAAAATAAGTATGGCTATCAGGGAAGCCTTCAGACTGGCCAAAAGAGATGTGCAAGCTTCAGTTATTGCGAACTTGACATCTGGTATTGAATTGATCAAACAAGAAGTTATGGCAGTCGGGAAGGAGGTGAATGAGTTGGTTAAAAGGCCAAGTGTCAATGAGAAAGAACTTGGGTCTTCTATTAGTGTTGATGTGATTGAGAAGCTGAAGTCTGAGATATCTCAGAATCTTGTTGCTCAGATTTCAACTTCTGTGGCTGAAAAGGTTGAAGAAGGGGTCAGAAGGATGGTCCTAGAACTCACCAAAGATACTTCCAAGAAGGTAGATAAGGCTGTTGCTGAAGTTCAGAAATCTATATCTACTCTTGATGAAGTTGTTAAGGGCCAGTCCAAATAGTTTGATGAAATTCTGACCCTTCTCAAGAAAGAACATATTGTTGCTCCTCCTCCCTCTGCTTCATTTACTGAAGAGGATAGAAAAATGTTGAAGGAACTCACTGAAAAAGAGACTCTAAACCTTAACTCATCATTCAGGTTAAGGGCTCAGTTCTCTACAATGGCGAAGGGCATTTCTGATTGCCTTCTGCAGCAGAGTTGGGAACCTCTGAAGGCCATCCAGACTGCTATTGATTTATATGCCAAGATGCCTTCTGAGGTCCCCAAAGGGGGAAATGTGCCTACTGGTTTGCTCTCCAGCACTCAAGAATTAATAGAGGCAACCAAGAAGCAGACTGAAGTACAATCTGGTAGTGCTTCAGTTCAGGGGGAACAGGTTCAGAAATCTGAAGTACAAGCTTCTAAACCTGCTAAGAAAGATAAGGGCAAGGCCCCAGTGGTGGATGAACCCACAAAGAAAGATTCTAAGGGTTCTGGTTTGGTGGTTGGTGAAAATGTAGATGAGCATGGTTATCCCCTTCATGATCCTAATGCTGATAGCAAGAAATTAGAGGCTTTGCAGAAGCAAGTTTCTAATCAATTCATTATGTGGAGGGAAAACAAGGAAAGAGAAAGGGCACAACATCTGAAGATGGGGACCCTTGATCATATTGATGTTGCAGCTCTTGGTCTCTCTCTGGAAAGATATCTGAAAATCAAAAATGATCCAAGAGTGCAGAAAGCTGTTGTTGATATGCTTGAGTATGAGTATGGGGTAAATTATTTCCCCTTAGAACAAAAGCTGGACCATCTCACATTCAAGATGTCCATTGAGGACTTGGTGAAAAATAGAGAAAAGGAGATGGCAATCAAAAAGAAATAAATTCTGGCTGGAGTTCTAAAGGTTGAAAAAGAATTGGCTAGGCCACCCACAAAGCCCAAAGTGACTGGACCAAGATCATCGAGAAAGAATATTCGTGATGCTGATCTCCCCACCTTCCAACCAATTTCTGATGATGCAATTGAGATCCAAAGAAAGCATGAGAAGGATCAATATGAGCATTATCTGAAGCATCGATCTCATCCAACTAAAATAGTTGATATGAAAGTAACAAAAGCTGATGGATTGGGGCTTTTTGATCTGATTGTCAAAAGAGAAGGTAGAGCAGCTGAAGAATATAATCAAGTTTCAGTGCACGAATTTGGGATTTCTGAGCATAGGGAGATGATCCAAATTCTGAGGGGGAAGCTAAAATCTGCTCTGATTGGTGCATGGTTATCTAGAATACAACAGAAGATGCAAGCCAAAGTAGAGATTGAAGGCAGATTGTTTGGAAAGAAGGATCACTCTCCACTGAAGAGAAAGGCTACTGAAGCACCTTCTGGTTCGAGGCCTACGAAGAAGTAGTTTTCTTTTCAGTTTGTCATTTACTTGTATAAATATTTGCAAATGTAACAAACACTTCAGTTTGTATATATATGTTACATTTTGTAGCTTATAAGTAGATGATAGGTTTAAGTTAGAAAAATAACAAGTAAAATTCTGAGACATCAATGATCTATAAGATGTACTTAGAAAATTTTTACAACTTAAAAGAAAACTTGCATTTCAGACTTACAAACATGTATAGATAGAAGTCTGAGATGCATGCACTATTTCAGAACAAATAGGGGGAATTTGTTAGGTCGAAAATCGACCAAGTATAATTTGTTCAGAAATAGCTGAAGCTCAGTGAAGAATACTTGTACAGAATTCTGAAGTCGTTCAGAATTAGTTCACTGAAGCTTCACTTCAGTTCAGATCAACGTATCAGAATACCATTCAGAATGAAGTCAAAGACTGAAGTCTGAAGAAAGAGAATCAGCTCAGATGTGGAGCTCAGAAGTTGATTCTACCTGATCGAAGACTGAAGCATCTCAGTGTAAAAGTACTTACACACTTTTACACTGATTACGAGGAAGACTTTTTACTTTATATACCTTTACCCGGTTAATAGATTTGTCTATTAATAAAAGTACAAGGTTAAAGTAAAGGTTGGGAATAAGGTATGATAAGTCACATCAATTGACTTATATACTTAACCTTAAAAGTACGCATGTAAACAATTAGCTTTAATTCCTTAAATGCTCCCAACCATATTTGTACGATCTGGTCCATGTCATCATGGGCTTGGTCTATAAATATAAGTCTTCTCACAACTTGCAAATAGCTTGAAACCTTAGCATTGCAACTTGTGAGATATACTCTAAGTAATTCTTACGAGTATTTCCAAGTTATTAGATCACTTGTATTTCTAGGTTGTTTAGATATTTACACTTGGGTGTTTATCTTTGTTCCACAACAACCTTTGTATTTGTTTATATCAATAAATCAAATACATTGAAAAAGTACATTGTGTCTCAATGCTACATACTTGAAATACATATTATTTATATAGTTTCAGCACTTATTGTTTCTAGCATTTACTTTCAGTATCTTTACCTTATTGATTATCCATATCTGGATCATATTCTGAACTGGTCAACTTCCAGTTAGAACTACTTGCCAGTCGGGTATTAACCATCTATATTTGGGACTCACAGATTAGTCAGACTAAAACACTACGTCTTATATAAAACACCAACTATATGTGACGAAAAAGTTGAAAGTGGCCGACAACATATAGCTTTTGAGAAAGCATCAAGAAAATACCTATGTAAATTATTGCCAACCAAGCACCCCGTTTTATATAAAACGGACGCATGCATTCTCCCTATAAAAAGATTTTTAATTTGTTTTCAAGCAATCACACAAATGCACATTAACACACCTGCTATCTATGAAGGTAGTTGTATCCCCACAAATGTATTTTTTTTCCATTCTATCTCACAAAGTCATGTCCCATTTTGAAGGTATATATGGTAATAAAAGAACTTCGATAATACATTCAGACAGCGTGACTCAACATCATTCCCTTTTAAAGTGCATTTGCCAGCGGGATCCGGATATCCGCTGGAGGCAGAAGGCAACGAAGAGGCGGTTCGAAAGTACGCAACTTCAACCTTCTGGCGGAACATCGCGGTTCAAAAGAGGACCGGGAGACTATACTTTTACGTTATGGGAAATTAATTTGTGTAATTCAATTTACAATACAAAATATAATTTTTGGAACAACTTTAGTTTCTAATTTTATTCATGTGTTTATTCAAATTTAGTATTCAATTTTGCACGTTTTATACAAAACGGTACCTTTTACACGCACTAAATGGGGCATTCACATTGTTTCTGCCACAAAGTGTGTCACTTCAAATGTTGATGCTATCTGAAAATTTGTCGTATTTATAGAATGTTTAAGATAAAACGTAGCATTATTGGTCCTTTAAAACACGTGTAAGACAAGTGACAACCTATACAGTGAAAGTCATACGCCAAAGTACAAAGAATATACAATAGTTATTGTAACATCCCAAAACTTAATCGTTCATGTTGACTAACGTCGTTAGGTCAAATTATAAGTCGGTGATACGTTTGTGTGGAAATATGTGTTTATATGTTTATGTGCCCTATATGTGAGATTTAATTATCTTTAATGAGTGACAATAAAGTAGATTTAATGATGTGTAAAAGGCCTTTGTAGTGTGTGAAAGTGCTTTAGTGTGTTATATGTATCCCCAATAAGTGTTTTTAAGTGAAATAAAGTCGATATGAAGTCCAGGGACCAATTTTGCCAATGTTGGAAAGTTAAAAACGGGTTAAGAAAGGGATTAGACTAATCTAGGTTAATTTGGCAGCCTCTAATCTAATTAGAAACACACACACAGCCTCTCTAATTCCCAAATTAAATTCTTAAGCAAATCTTCAAGGTTTTTGGTTAATCATTCGAGTGTTTTTGTAATTGGATTGGATCGGTCACTTGTTGTTCAGGTAATCAACGATCTACTAAGTATATTTCAGATTCAAAGGTGATAATTAAAGGATTCAAATCTGATTTTAAAAGGGTTTTTGTTTAATTAGGGTTCATGTTGTGTCTTTGGCTAATTAATGATCTAAACGGTGTCAAACGAGTTTGTAATCGATATGAATGATCAAAATATGTTTAACAATGTCAAAATCATGTTTTGGGTGAAGCCCAAGTCGTTTGTTTTTGGAAAAATCGAAGAACTTGGCCGTATTTGAAATCTGGACGAAATTACTTTAAATTCGTTAGCTGAGTCTGATTTTGTACTAGCGAAGATAATCTTCGTTCTGGTTATCTTCGTTCTGGTTATCTTCGTTCTGGCTATCTTCGTTAGAACAAAACTATCTTCGTTTGAACTGTTCTAAGTTCGTTTGGGTCCCAAATGACTTATATTTTGTATATTAATGTATCTTAGGTGTCGGGGGATTATTGTTAAGCACTTTTAGCCTTTCATTACGCGCGCACACTCCCAACAGGTAAGATACACTACTTTTGTCACGCTGAGGGTGCAACGAAAATGGTTCGTAAACTATAACCTCCATAACAGTAATGTATAACTCATAGGTGGTTGGGTTGATATGGGAGGTACTCGGGGACTAATGATGACGATGTTTATGCCTAAAATGCTTCCCCGTACATGTGGTTACGATATGATATGTTATGATGAACGGTGGTTAATGATATGTTATGATGAACGGTGGTTAATGATATGTTGTAATGTTGTTATGTGCATGTATATGTGGCTTGTTCATCTAGAACACTAGACCTTTTTAGGTTGCCATGACACGTGCACGTTTTAAGGGCCCTAACGTGGAAAGATGATAGTATGGATTAGTTTAGGTTAAAGGTGGAAATCTAAACTAAATATGATAAATGCTCGAGCTAATTAGATGTTAAGTGTTATGCATAACCTGTGCCTTACGGTGGTAATAGGTACGTCATGCCTTACGGTGGTTATAGGTACGTTAAAATGGTTGCTCGGGTGGCTCCTTGCAACAAGTCATATGTGGCGAGTAGTTTCGGGTGGCCTGATGACCCACCTAATGTCATGAACATAGCGTGCTACTCATGGATCGACATTGTCTTTCCTTAAAAACGGTAACTTCGGTTACAACTTAACGAGGTGAATCAAAGTGATCAAATTGATTAGGCACGCTTAGGGTCATGAACTCTATGCTTATATGTGATGTGGATATGTTTATACGGTGGTATGAATGCCTAATTAAAATGACGTAATGCTTTAAAGTGACGATTTAAATGGATGAAATGTTTTGCTTAAACCTGGTGTTATCTTACTTAGCTTTATAGCTAACACTTGTTTCTTTTAATGTGTTGACACCCCTTAGGTTAGGCAGTGAGATGACGTGTGAAGCTTTGGCGAGAGATGGGTAGATGATCAAGCTGGCTTTAGTTTACCCAATAGCTTCGCATAGACCTTATGTTATTGATTTCCTTTATGGAACTTATGTAATGACTGTGTTATGATTGCTTTATGTTGGGCAATCTTATGGATTTCTTTTATTACAGATTTGATGCTATTAGTAACACCACCAATGTTTTCTCAACTGTTTTCCTTAGTTGAGTATTTTCCTAAATCGTTTCCGCATGATTTAACGCCGTTAGGCGAAATTTTTGGAAATCCATATTTTTACGAAACGGGTGTTACAGTTACTATCAATTCCAAGTTTTATATAAAACGGCAGGTATTGATGGCCACTTGCTGTCTGAAAACTTTTAGTCATGTCATAGAGGCATAGCTGACCAATACTGTCCAAGATATATACTGTTTTTGCCCAGTCACCAAAGTACTTAAAACGGTGTGTTATGTTCAAAACGTTACTATTTATGGGTTCCGTTTTTATGTATTTTTAGGAACTTCGAGGGTTAACTAATTGTTTTGGAGACCCAATGAATTTTCAACAAGTAACACTATGGAAAAAACTCTCCGTATTATACAAAACCTACCGCTAAATTTTGGCTATATAAAATAAACATTAAATAAAACTGCAGCTCAATAAACGGATTATATAAGGAGTATATTATATAACACTGATTTAAATACATAAAACATCGTTTATAACAAACATGAGCACACCAAAATCCCTATACACAAAAAAATATAAAATTAAAAGAAAGGATCTAGATGCGACCAACATAAAGGAAAACCCAACTTGCCCGTTGGTACAAATGCACCGCCAAACATGTGGTCTTCATTCAGGGGTGTACAGAAACAGCAGCGCTTTTTACTTTGTAGTGGCGCCACACGGATTCATTATCGACCCCTGTTGGCCATAGACCCGCGTTTTCAAATGATGTTGAGTCACATTATTTGATTCATGTATTGGAATGATAGACCAATCGGCTGCCTTAGTATCATGTTAGAAATGGGCAGGCAAACTAAGGTGTGCGAGTAGTGTAAAACGAACTATATATACAACTTTTTAGATCAGAGTTTAACTTTAAACGGTACGTTTTGTACCAAAAATGAGTGCTCACGCGTGTCATATTTTACCAAGGTCAGAGGTGTCTATCAGGGTACAGATGTAATTATTGTTACACCCACTATGTTGGAATGACGTAGGATACAAAACGCCACGTTTAATATAACACGTGACGTTTTGTATCGGACAGTTTTGCTACATTTGTGTCCCGTTTTAACAAAGTTCATAACTTCTTTTCATAAAAAAACTAACAATACAATAATAAATATCATATATGTTAACAACACCAAATTAAATAGTTCAAATATTGTTAATAATAAAACATGAAGCGGTACAAGCCATAATCCATATAAGAGGAAAAAACCATATGACTCGGCCCATACATTGTGACAAAAATGAAATGAAACCATACAGGCCATAATCCATATGGTCAAATAAAAAGTACACAAAAAGAATCTAACATAAGCATTAGGGCAAATGATATCAGTGGCGTGATTTTGAAGATGTTGAGTCACGTCCTGAATTCTCATTTAATACCCAATATAATTGAACTCTGTCATCTGAATCTGATGTTGAGTCACGTTATCCGAATATGTGGTAGCTTCACGTCTTGGATAAACGGCGTAAGTCGTTGCCTTCGTCTCATGATATACCCACAAAGAGAAATTAAAGATGGTATGAAATGAAGAGGAAGACAAACCTTATTTATAATACAATTTCAGATTCCCCGCTTATAAATTTCCGAGAATAAATCTCTGCAAACAGCACAAGTAGCACCACACTTAGCCAACTTTTTCTCAAAATAACTATTTGCCGAGCAAAATTCTCTGCAAATAGAACAATTAGCACCAATACTTAACTAACTTTTTCTCAAAATAACTATTTGCCGAGAATAAATCTCTGCAAACAACACAAGTAGCACCACACTTAGCCAACTTTTTCTCAAAATAACTATTTGCCGAGAATAAATCTCTGCAAACAACACAAGTAGCACCACACTTAGCCAACTTTTTCTCAAAATAACTATTTGCCGAGAATAAATCTCTGCAAACAACACAAGTAGCACCACACTTAGCCAACTTTTTCTCAAAATAACTATTTGCCGAGAATAAATCTCTGCAAACAACACAAGTAGCACCACACTTAGCCAACTTTTTCTCAAAATAACTATTTGCCGAGAATAAATCTCTGCAAACAACACAAGTAGCACCACACTTAGCCAACTTTTTCTCAAAATAACTATTTGCCGAGAATAAATCTCTGCAAACAACACAAGTAGCACCACACTTAGCCAACTTTTTCTCAAAATAACTATTTGCCGAGAATAAATCTCTGCAAACAACACAAGTAGCACCACACTTAGCCAACTTTTTCTCAAAATAACTATTTGCCGAGAATAAATCTCTGCAAACAACACAAGTAGCACCACACTTAGCCAACTTTTTCTCAAAATAACTATTTGCCGAGAATAAATCTCTGCAAACAACACAAGTAGCACCACACTTAGCCAACTTTTTCTCAAAATAACTATTTGCCGAGAATAAATCTCTGCAAACAACACAAGTAGCACCACACTTAGCCAACTTTTTCTCAAAATAACTATTTGCCGAGAATAAATCTCTGCAAACAACACAAGTAGCACCACACTTAGCCAACTTTTTCTCAAAATAACTATTTGCCGAGAATAAATCTCTGCAAACAACACAAGTAGCACCACACTTAGCCAACTTTTTCTCAAAATAACTATTTGCCGAGAATAAATCTCTGCAAATAGAACAATTAGCACCAATACTTAACTAACTTTTTCTCAAAATAACTATTTGCCGAGAATAAATCTCTGCAAACAACACAAGTAGCACCACACTTAGCCAACTTTTTCTCAAAATAACTATTTGCCGAGAATAAATCTCTGCAAATAGAACAAGTAGTTCCAACACTTAGCAAAAATTTGCTGAATCACGTATTTGCCGAGCAAAAAGCTCTGCAAATAGAACAAGTAAGATTAACCCTAGCCAAAAACCTCCGCAAACACGAGTAAACACTAAACGGCAAAATAGTCGGTTACTGTTCTTCTTCTTCGTTCAGCTAAGTACCCAAACGCCGAGCTTTCTGTAAATCATTGATATCTTCTTCATTTTTGCGAGTTACAACTTGAAATTTATATCAAAATTCTCAGAAACTGATCGCGAACAAATCCTCGAACAAAATAACAACTAATTTCAATCAGAATCAAATCCCACTGAAACCTTCATTTGTCGAGCTTTCACGAAATGTGATCAAATGATGAAATTGAAATCTGAAATCGATACAGAATGATGATATACTAACAACCAATTGATCGGTGAACAAATTTCTACAACAAACACACTAATTTTTCAGAAATTATTCAAACAATAATCTCGGCAAATAGACCTTTCAGAAAATAAGCTAAATTCAGAAAATAAGCACAAAATAAGCTTCAATTAAGCTTGTGGATCGTTCAGATACGCTGATTGTGCTCTGATACCAAATGTAAAGTATAGAATTTGAGCTTATGTGTGTGTTAGTGTGTGTAACAATGGCGGTTTGATGTGAGAGAAAGTAGAGAGAGAAAGTAGAGTTGGCAGGGAAAGATTGGATAGCATAAATGGTCAAAAAAGGTTACAATTTGCTTAATGGAAGGGGTTTATATACATAAGACTAATTTACACTAAGCCCCCTTCCATACTTAGACATTTACATTCTAAGTACAAATATACAATAAGGAAACAAATCAACTACTACAAATATATTTCTAACAGAAGCTATGTGACTGCTATTTGGAAGTTGTTCTGAGGCTGTTTTGCCTGTTGTTTTGTAGGTTTAATGTGCAGATTTTCATAGCTGTTATGGGGCTGTTTTGGTTGATGTTTCGTGCAGTTTTGCACCATATTTGAGGCTGTTTTGAACCAAGCTGTGTGGTTGTTGTTTGGTAAGTTCCATACTGCTGTTGTTTTGCTTGTTTGCTGCAAATTACAAGATATGTGTAGTTCTTATTATTAAGGCATTAAGCAATATGTATACAAGGGTAGAGACGATGACCACTAAGTTATAATGAAACACCTTGCGAAAATATCAGATTGTTTTTTCATTAGTGATATGAAGCCTTCTCCTTTGTGTTTATGCAGGTTAGTTTACTCAGAGACAAATGTATTAAGGAGCAAAGCAAGATTATATTCACAGAGGTAGCTCAACTTTTTTATTATCTCTTATGAATACTTTGTGAAGATAAGTTTTCACATAGGTATGATCCTTTCATATACTTCAATTTTATTTCAAACAAATACAACTATTTTCTTCAAATAATCACATTGCTAATTGCTTGCTTGATTACCCTAAATCCCTAATGCTATTACTTTCTGGTTGTTGGCCGAATTTTAATCTGTTCATGTCACAGAGAAGCCAAGAATGCCCAATATGTTGGCAGGTGATTGTGTTAAAAGATCCAGCCAGGTACATACATTCTGGTGAAGTAGAGTAATACTACATAAGTTATTTGATCTTTTTGTTTTAGCTTATTGCAGCACAATCTGTTGATTGGCTTAACTTAGTTGTAGATGCATGTAATAAGAGTTCTTATACCTAAATATTTGTTTTGAACCTAGTCAATGACACCGGGCATTGAGCTAGATTGTATTCACTAATGTTGCTTATATGTTTCCAGGAATGTTCTTCTTTCTTACTTTTGACTTGGATATCATAGGAAAAGAGAAATGCTTGATGTCGGAATGAACGAAAATGCAATGTTTATGTACAAAACCCATAGACTTGGTTTATTATTTTTGTATTTTGTATGATAATTCTACTTTTAAAGCTTTAATTAGGGTGATTTGGTTTGTTATGCATTTAGGAGTTTGTAGTAGTGAGCTTGCCATGCATCTGATGATGATGGGGCTGTTTTAAATAGACATTAAGTTGGGACATCCACAATTTACCTTGATTCAGAGATTACGATGTGTTATCGCTACTCCATGTTTTGCATACTTTGTGTGTTCCGACGATCAAGTATGACAAACAGAACATCCATTTCCTCCACAAGGAAATCACCACAGGTTAAACTTTTTATTCAAAGCATACAACAAAAAATCAATTAACATACAAAATAACACATACATAAAGACCAAAAAAACCATTCATTGATAACAAAATTCCCATACATAAAGACCAAAACAAGCAAATTGATCAAGAGCAAAGATCTAAGTACATATATCATGATTGGAAACAAAAAAAACATGAACACCACAGGTTTAACTCCAAATATCTTCGTAAGTCATGTCTAACTCCATGTAGACTCCTAGCCCAGAATTCTCCTCTTCCATCTCAAGCTCATCAACCCTAACGCCCAGGTCAAGTTCGAACTGGATGACTTGCTGACAGCGATCCCAGTTGTTGGGTCTCATATTATTTATCTGCTTCAACATGTCTAGATCGGTTGATGCCAACAAAACATTAGCCCGGTACCATCTCTTTCGATCATTCCCCCACAACACTTGTATATGCAACTTTCTTGTGTGTTTTTCCACCCGAAAGGTCCACCAAACAATCTCCTTCGCCAAATCATCCATGTGAATAGTTCTGGGGTCAGATCTTCGTCTGGTCACCCTCATCAGTTCTTTGTATTTGTTACATAGGTTTGGCTTCGAATCCCCTTGCTTGTAAACTTCCCTTAAAAAATCTTTGTCAAGCATCATCACCCTCTTGACTTTCTCGATTAACATCATTATTCTGTCATTTCTCTTGAAGATGAAACGATCATGCATGCACTCATGGTCCCATTTATCTAGGCGATTCATGATTTGGTGAGTTTGTATGTGGAATTTGTTGAAACAACACTAAGAAGATTTCCCCCGATCGAATGAAAAACACAAAAAACATAACTTTCTTATATAATAATGGGAGTGTAAGTGTATAATACCGAACGGTTGCCATCCCAAGACAACCAAACGATTCATATTTAGGGTTTCCACACGGTTTCTACACAGTCCCGTCGTTTCATGTTTAGGGTTTCCAAGATTTTTATATAAATATGAAATTATATGCAATTTAAGGTTTCCAAGAATTTTAAGAACAACCCTTCGACTCTAACTAATTGACCATTCCCCCCTCGAAAAAGAACCCAACTTTAACAACGGATGGCCCATAGTATAATTCTATTTTACGCCCATATGTTTAGACACTTTGTTTAGCATTAAACTTTTCGTTTTGTCTACAAAACGGAACAGGCATATACTCATTTGATGTAAAATGGCCAGTTTTGGAATTTAACCAAAAACGTAACGTTTTATGTTAATCGGTACCCAAAACGGTGGAATGACAGTTGTCATTCCCCTGACATGTGTGTCAGACCACGTGTAATTCCCCTCTGCAATTTTACTATCTACACACCGGTCATACGTGGCGTTTTATATAAAACGTGGTAACCAACAGAGCGTTTTACATAAAATGGCCCGTTTTGGTATTGTTTCTATAAACAGTGGCCGGTGAATCCCTAGTATCACCCTTTTTTTAAATGACTATTTTATTAAACTTGTGTACATGAGTAGTTACACTTATGTACATCTCTATACACCTCAATAATTAAATATACACATGTGGACATCTCGAAAATTAAATATACACTTGTGTATATCTCGAAAATTTTCTCTAGCCACACACGTGAAATATAATCACATTTTCACATAAAATACGTTATTTTTTCATATGAGAAATACGAACAAAATGTTCACATGTGCATACTACGTGTACACATATGCATACTCCAAAAATATTAAACTTTTTTGATAAGTTATTACTTGCAGCTTCAGTATACTTCCTATGGCAAGAAAGGAATGCTCGTCTATTTACAAATACATCAAGAACAGCTGAAGTGTTGGCTGAAATCATTCTCTCTACGGTTCGACTCAAGCTTTTAACCTTCAGATACAAAAGAACTTCAAATGTTGAGAGACTGCTGGCGGCTTGGGACCTTCCGGTTTTATTAGTTCAGTCTATGTAATCTCTCTTCTAGTCGAATTTCATGTTTAGATTTGAGTAGGTGTGTGGACGCTTTATATTTTGGTCTTGTATTGCACGATGTGCATGGATGTCTTGTAAGCCAACTAGCATTATGCTATGTTGCCTGTTCTTCATTTTAATAAAATTTCGAACCAGGGGTGACGGCATTTTACCGAAAAATATTAAACTTTTGTTAATAAACATGATAAAATTATATTAGTTACAAGTGTAAATAATTACATTTTTAATGAAACTATTAGATATGTCATAATTAGTTTCAATATTTACTTCCCCAAAATGTCCCTCCTATCTATTCTATATTTACCTAAAATAACTATAATACCCTTTCTCTCCCCTCAAATCTCAACCACTCATTTTTTTCCTCTCCTCCATAAATCATTTTATTCCTCTAATTCATTCAAAATCTTTTATCTCAAAAACCGTACATCGATAAATTATAAAAATTATATGGGTGTTCTTAAAATTTCATGCTCTTTTATTAGAGAGGTCATTCGATATACTTTCGACGAATTTTTAAATCCGAGGGCGGAGCCCGTCAGGTAGATCACCCCATCACCGCCACCGCCATTACATCACCACCCCGCCATCACCTCCATCACCGCCGCAACGCGCGGGTACCTTTCTCTCGTATATATATAATGGTTCTATGTAAAATAAAACAAGTATTAAAGTAAAACAAATAAAACAATAAGTTTATCTTCACTTAAAATCACCGTGTATCATGAAAATTATCGTGCATCAATATATATATTTTGTGCTTCGTGAATCTTCGTGCATCAATTTAATCATGATCTAAGGGTCAAGATATTATCTTTTTTGTTTTACAATACCAACCCCTATTATATATATATTTTTTATATATACTAAAAACTAATACAAATATACAAGTTGCTTATG
This sequence comes from Erigeron breviscapus, assembly GCA_034093135.1. Taxonomy (NCBI): domain Eukaryota; kingdom Viridiplantae; phylum Streptophyta; class Magnoliopsida; order Asterales; family Asteraceae; genus Erigeron; species Erigeron breviscapus. The sequence continues at coordinate 137,863,373 of CM067168.1, read as the reverse complement.
CATGAAAATGTACAAATCAACTATGCATACTATTTCTTCAATAATAATTTTTTTTGCCATTTTCAACCCCAAAGTTTCATTTTTTTTATATTTACCCCTATCAAACTTTTCATTTTCATTTTTTTGCATTAAACTATTTTTTTCTCAAGTTTCTACGACATAGCTTTCATACATTTACGGTTTTACCCCTGATAATTTTTATTTGGTTTTTACACATTCGCAGTTTCACCCCCGATAATTTTTCTTTTGTTTTTTGCTTTTCGTCGCACCCCGAAATTTACAACTTTATGATTTTCGCCCTGGATTTTTTTTAACATTTGAGTTTTTGGTTATTTTTGTTTTTGTTTTTTTGTTATATGTAATTTTCATCATTGTTTTGTTTTACGTTCGTGTAACATTTATAACAATACACTATATTACATCACCATCACCTATACAAATTTACAAGATTATTATGCAAGAAATGTACGAGTTCATTATGTATACTATTTCTTTAATAGCAACTTTGTTTTTCACTTTTAACCCCAAAGTTTCTATCTTTTTATATTTACCCCTATCAAACTTTTCATTTTCATTTTTTTGCATTAAACTATTTTTTTCTCAAGTTTCTACGACATAGCTTTCATACATTTACGGTTTTAACCCCTAAAAAAATTTTATTTGGTATTTTACACATTTGCGATTTCACCCCGTGAGAATTTTTCTTTGGTTTTTTTACTTTTTGTCTCACCCTTAAATTTACAACTTTACAATTCTCTAATTTTCATCATTTACGTTCATGTAACATTTATAAGCAAGACACTATATTACATCATCGTCGTCGACATCTCATTATTTGCTTTATTATAGTTATCATTTTGTTTTATGTTTTTTATTTATTATTCTTATCGTTATTATATGTTATTTCTATTATTGGTACATGTTTAGTTGACTTTTTTACGATAAAATTGGGTTCAAAGGTTTGATTTAAATATATTTGTATTATGCTAATTTTTTATTTGGTGTCAACTTAGTAAATGAATTCCATATTTCATAATAATTTTATAAATATTTTAATAAAAAGGTGTTTGGTGTTTTATCAAAACTTAAATATCTACTGGTAAAGAATTATAAAACTTTCAGGTAAAGAAAACTAAAATAGTGAATGTAATTAGTTTTGAAGTGGAAAGGTAAAATAGTATTTTACCCATGCTTAAATCGTTAAAAGTTAACCAATACAAGGTATATTGTTGGTTACTTATGTCTCTTAATATGTATTATACATAAATGTCATATACTTTGTTATTAATAAAAACTAAACAAAGCAAACTCGCCGTCAAGCACGAGGTATTATTCTAGTATATATTAACAAAAAAAAAGTCGACACGTGAGGACATGTATATGGGCGGGAAGTTTAGGCAAAAAGGGTTCTGGGTAGTGCTGGGTGTAGAAATAACTTCTTCTTTTAGTTATAGCATATATATACTGTAACACCCGAAATTTAAAAATATGGATTTTCAAAAACTTTTAAATAAATAACTAAAATGCGGAAACGTCCCAATAAAAAAAACTTAACCATTTCCTAACGGAATGGTCAACAAAAAATTTGGTGTTACTTCGTTGCATCACATCAATAGTTCAAGAAAACCCATAATCATAAATTTGATAATAAAAGATTAATAAATGTCAACTAATAGATGAGGCTAAGACTAATAATGTCATCGTATATAGCAAGCATCTACCCAATCTCACTCTAAGCAAACTTCAACGTACAACCTGAGGAAACACAACATTTTAAACAAACAAGTGTCAGCTTTAATAGCCGAGTAAGATAACCACGAGTTATAAACCAGTTGCTAGTTTAAAAATCTCTTCAAACAATCATACGTATGTCAAGCAATCAACAACAACAATGACAATAAGCATTAGGAATATCATATCGCTAAATGTGCCTAGCAACCTCATCAATCAACAATAAGCATCTCAACAAATCAACACCAGGTTATGCCACAACAAAGCCAAGTAACTTATGTCACTTGTTATCGACAATATAAATTGTGTGAAGGCGGTCAATTGACCTTTAGGGAGCCTCACACCCGACATGATGGGTAGACCATTCGGTGGTCCATCGGCGTCGTTACGGATGGCATAACCAATCCACGAGTAAGCCGGCATCGACAAAAATGGCCAGCCCACGCCATCCGGCAAACCCCAACAACAGACTGAGTCGAATGGGGGTTATCATGATTACCCCAAACGACAACGACTATAGCATACTAGCATGGGTTAAGCTTAACACTTTCGACAATAATTATACTCGAGTATCATCATCATCAACAACAACAACAATACAGCTTTTAGGGCCCTTAACGTGCGCGTGATATGGCAATCCTACCAAGTCTAGTGTACTAGATGTATCCAACTAAACATCAATCTCAATCATTTCCAACATCTAAGCATGCATACCAAGTATAATGACAAATAAAAAGATCATTAGCATGCATAAACAACACCCAAGTGACCTCCCATGAGTTTCCATACCCAACATACGTACGAAAGGGCTTTAACAAACATTTATTATGAAAGCTAAGTTTTCGTTGTGTCCCTCGTATCAAAAGATAGTTATCTTACCTCAAGATAAAGATACGTCATCGACTCTAATTACGCAATATGAGAAAATCAATCTAGATGAGCTGAACCATGAATGATATATATATATATATATAAATGTTAGTTGGAATTCATGCAAGTACAATACATATTTATATACATGATTCATGCAGATTAATATTGGAAGTCTTGCAAATGGGAATAGTTAGTTGGTAATAATAAATGGAATGGTTAGACAACGGCAGATCCACAACATTCTGTTATTTCATTCAATTTCTATGCGCATCATTAGAGACATCGAAACTTATGAATGGTATTTTCTATTCATCTACTCTTCTAAATCACATGAACGACACAATTGAGAAAAAATATCACGATATCTATTTTGAAACTAGACCACCCCAACCCGTCTTTGCACCTCTTATGTTAATAATAATACGATATCAATCCTGAAACTACAAATGAGCGATACCTTATAACGTATGAGTTTGTACCCATAAATCACACCACGAAAACTCCAATGAAGAAACTTGTTGCCCCGTCATGTGTATCAACATAGACTACCTCAATAAATACATCTTCATACTACGATCCGTCTCGTATACACAATGGCGAAATCAGAATATGTCAAACCAAAGTCCCATCATCGATCTCTCCATTGATTTCTATCACTGATCGCGTTTTGCATCTCTCTTAACATGTCGTACCCGCAACAACTTACATATATGCGTCATTCTTATTTGTTTCATCCCTTGCGACCAGGCGTTCCACGAGAAGGCATGAAACGAAAAGCACCATGAATTGATCATTCTTGTCGTAACCCCTAATTCTCATGTACGTTATGACGATGTGTAAACTTTAGGTTCACAATATATAGATCGACTGAAGAATACTTAGGCTAAAAAGCATATCATAGCAAGCTTCTCTGGATCATCATCTAACTTGCCTCTCCCTAAATTCCTCCAACTTTGTATAGCTGCTTAAAAGATCGACACCATCCCAACCCTAACATCGGCCTTTTCGGTATTTTAAAGTGATGAAAACTCCTCATAGCTATCTCTAATATTTAATTACATATTGTATCCTTTAACCTTCCCTCTTTGACATACTTGGTTCTCGTTTTATAAAAGCTCTTCAATATGATTAATTTATATTTACTACAATATGTGCTATCATCCAATAGTTGCTATAGCTCATTTAATCGTATAAAAGCTCAATGAAATCTAAATGAAATAGTCAATTACACATTGTATTATACATCTATCTCATAAATCTCTCATTGTACTTTAAAATTTAAAACCAATGACCCTAGCTAGCTAGTATGTGATTGAACAAGCCAAGACCTATTATATTCAATTTTAAAATATCATAAAATTGTGTCTTATTAACTAAAATCAAATAATAAAACTATCAAGTTACATCTACTAAATAATTTAACAATTATTTATAACATCAAAAGTTTAGGATGTTACATATACTACTAGCTTAAGGACCTAGGTTATTACGCGGGTGGCATTATGATAACCAATTAGGGTGTGTTTGGTAGGGTGAGTTGGAGACTGAGAAATGGAAATGATTTCATTTCCTGCGTTTGGTACATCAAGAGAAATAGAAAAGGTGAGAAATCCATTTCCTGGGAAATCAATTTACACATGACCCAAATTCTCCAATTTTAGGGTGGAAATCTTTTCCCTTCTTTTTTGACCTTGAAAAATAAAACACGGAGAAAACATTTCCCCACTTGCTTTCTTGTCTTTTAACCATGTATAAAAATCAAAAGGCACGTGACTTCCACAGAGATTGAAAAACCACCACCAAACCCTATTCATTATCTTCTATGGCAATTTGCAAGTTAACATTGATGGTTCTCTCCCGCTGTCATCATGCTCTCCCACTGTTCTCTACCTCCATTAAAGATGATTCATTCTTGACTTCTTGTTGATTTGACAGATTCCCCCATTTGTTGCTTCGATTTCAGTTGTCACCTCCGATTTGTATTGTTTTGGTAATCTATTTAATTAATGAAATTGGTTTATGTATAATATGAAACTCATCCAGTTTGTTTGTTTTGGTAACTTCGATCTCTGCACTTATATATATATATATCTATATCTAGAGGGGGGGTTAATTAAGAACTCCTTAAAAAAAAGAACCTGAGACCCCATCACCACCGTTGGATCAATATATTTGGACGGTTGAGATTAAAAGAAGGAAAATCCCGTGTCTAAATTGAAAGGGTACCCTGGTAATTTCCCCACCCTCACCAAACACACCTCTGATCTCGTCTCCTTCCTCATTCTCTCATCAAACCCTCTCCCTCTCAAACTCTCTCTCTCTCTCTTCCATAGTTTTCTCCGTCGGGTTTTCTCCATTTTTGATCGTGTTTTATCATTGATTCTCTGATCAATTTCCGTTTTTTATCTCCATATCATCAAATAATACTAGAGATTCTTGTGAAAAAGATCTTATTTTGAAAATCCGATTGAAATTAGGGTTTTAAATTTTTTCCGATCAAATTAGGGTTACGATGAAGAAGAGGTCCGCAAAACGATCTAAATCTCCTGGTATGCATTTCAGTTTATTTCATTACATTTTTATTTACGTTTTATGTAGTTGATGATTGTATCTGATTTTTGTATAGTTGATGATTTGATTTTTGTATAGTTGATGATTTTTTATTCCTCTTTATCTAGATATATCTAGGTTGTTATTTTTCTGGTTATTGTTGTTTTTTTGTTAGTAGGTGATGTATAATTTCCATTGTTGATTATTTCTTGTTTTTTAGTTACTTACACAAGTGTAGGTAGTTACTTTTAGAAATGTATAACTGTAAGCAGTTGATAATGTGCATGTAGGTAGTCATTTTTAGTTACTTACACATGTGTAGGTTAATAATGATTCTGATTTTTGTTGTTGATGTATTTGGCTAAGGATAAAGTCTTGCTACATTCAACAAGCACTTGTTGTGACAATTAGAATGGTAATTGAGTTCATATGATGAATTTGTATATGAATAGATCAATTTGAGGTGAAAAAAATGAAGATATCGGGATCAAAACACAATTTAGGCTGAATCCAATAAAAAATAACTTTCAAATACTTATAGTCTCACAAGAATACAAATTTTAAACCTTATAAGGACATTAAAAATGTAAGTAAAAAAACAGTAAAAAGACATAAACCTTATTAGTATCTTTTGTAATACAAATTTCTCAACTGTTAGTCATCATGTATTCTTGAACTCAAGTCAATTAAGATGGTCATTTGTAATAATTGCAGCAATTTGTCAATTTAGATGGTCATACCCGTGTTACATTTTTATAAAAAAAGTATCATCATTGTATTTGTAAGTCCCAACTCGATAGATGGTACTACTGAAGACACCTCTATGTCGATGGTGGAGTTACTTTGCAATATATGCACTGAACTGGAGACGACCAGTTGCAGTGTGTATATACCAAGTTCTAGATAGATTACTTATTTAAATGACAATAAGTAAAGAACAATGCAATAATACAAATAACTTGTAAAGTAACTTGATGAGACAATATGTAATTTTCAATGTGTAATTTATTTATTGATGTTAAACAAATTACAAGGTTGTTGCGGAACCAAGATAATACAAAGAATGTAAATATCCTAACAACCTATGAAGTACAATTGATCTACACTCGGAATTTCTCAAGACAATCGAAACACTTAAAGTTGTGAAATGTTCCTTTTAGCGATTGAGAGAATATTGCACAAGTTCACCAAGAATATTGCAGGTTTGCAAAGTGAATTCTATCGAAGAGTATTCGAAGAAGTGATATTCTTGGTTGTGCAATGACTTGTATTTATAGGCAAAGTTAACATTGGGATGTTAACTTTGGCCGTACAAATGTGGTTGAGAGCATTTAAGGAATAGCATTTAATTCCTTAAAAAGCAGTGTAAAGTCGCATGATAAAGCAACTTTACACAACCACCTTTATGTACCTTTTATTACTTAAATAATAAGATAAGGCTTATTATCCGGGTAAAGGTACATAAAGCATACAATTCAATTCCTCGTAATCAGTGTAAAGCTTTGTAAGGGCTTTCCACTGATGGTCTCCAGTTTGTAACTGACTAGAATGCCAACTGGGCTTCGCTGCCATTGCCATTCTCTATCTTCCATTTGTTGTCTTCGACTTCAACTGGAATGATTCTTCAACTGGTCAGTTCTCAACTGGAGGAAGTCTTCAGTTGCGTTGACTGTACGGTGCAGCTGGACTTCAATATATTTCTGGACAAATCTTCTTGGTCACCAGTTTCACTGGTCTCCAGATGCAACTGGTGACTGGCAAGTGTAAACTGGTGACTGGACAGTTCCAGGTGAACTGGTCCTAACAGTATTAAAATCAATCATCATTATTGTATATAGTCAAGTGAATACATACCCAAGGTAGACTTATATCTGTAGATTTTCATAAAAAAAAGTATCATCATTGTATATAGTCTATGGGAATGCATATCCAGTGTAGGTTGCTTAGGCTTTATTAGTCAAACCACCAAAGACAACCAGTCTCTTTTGAGAATACGTAATGGACAGTGGTTTTATGAGAAAAACTGGTCCAGTTATGCAAGTTCATATACAAATTACGAAACTCGGGTGCTTATGATCTATTGAGATCAAATCATGTATATGAGATATCCATGTGTGGATACATGAAATCAGTTCATGATGCAAACCAAGAAGAGGATAGCCATTTCCTTAAGTGATGCTTCTAAAATTCTGCATTTATATGTACCCTACATTATCAGAATTTGTATAATTTATGTTACCCTTTCGGTATTTTATTTTCTTTTTGATGTTATGGAGTATCTATGCAATAAAAATAGAGTTATGTTACTGTACTTTTGGTGGGCAGAAGGTTTTTATATGTCCCACAATATAGACTATTAGTGATCTCAACATGTATAAACTTTCTTTATTTTCTTTAGGTGATAGAGAAGAGCTACAAGTTGAATATGATAGAGAGCAGATCTCGGACTCATGAACTCAGTGGATGATTTGAGAACCTCCGTTGGCATTTGGCAACAATCATGGAAATACGGATTGGAATTAAAGGCAGATCGAGAACATGATTCGAGAGGTAATATTCTTTAGTATGCCTCATATAGAGTTGGAAACACGGTTGGGACATTTGGGACATTTTTTGGAATTTGGTGTGTTTTTTATAATTATTTAGTGTGTCCGTGTGTCAAATTTTCAGTAATACTATCTTTTGATCAGTGATGCAATAAAATCAGTTTTGGAAACTTTTAGTCAGGCCCATATGTTTGATTTGTATCTTTCGTGAAGTAGCCTTACTATATTTTGACATAAGTAGTTGGGCCAAAATTGTAGCCGTTACTTGTTAGTTGTGACTCCCATTATCATGGTGTTCACTAACAATGTTATGCAAGTACCAAGTGGTATACATGTTGTGAAGGATAAGCAAGAGATACTTGAGGCTCAGCTCCAGCTCGCCCATGTAAAACTTTCTAAGCCTGAGCAGCCACCTGCATCTGCTCCTATGCAATCTAACCAGCAGCTTCCTCATGCCTCTCTTGCTCGGCCATTGCCACCTACTCTCGCTAACGCTCTACCACCTCCGGTCCACCATCAAAACCAATTTCCCCATAACATTATGCCCATAACATGGAATGGATGTTCAGTACTTCTGTTTTGCATACTAGATTTTTGTGGTTTCTAGATGTGTAGAATAACTGCTTAGCATACCTAATATTGAATATGCAGGTATTTTTCCCGATTGTTGCATTTGATCACTACTACCTCGTTGTGTTCAATCTCGCAAAGGTTGCCTTCATCATAATCGACAACAGTATCACGTCCGATGATTACAATGTGAAATACAGTCAAGTTTGTGATGTTGTCGTAAGTATCTATTTTTGTGCATCTTTAGGTTTTCAATGCCAACTTTGAATTCTTACATGGGACTCGTCATCTTAGGTCAGGCCTAATATAATGAAGATGAAGTGGAGGACCAAAAACAACAATGTGGATTGCGGGGCATATTTGAGAAAATATGGACACATATGTTGGCCAAGCGCGTGAAGACTGGGACATTGGATTCAAGAGGGAGCGTGCAACCGGTGATATTACTCAGAAAGTTCAGCTGAATAACCTAAGGGGGAAATACTGCACCAAGATTTTGTCTTATTAAAAGAACCTTTGCAAAGCTAAATTGGGCGGATATATAAAAGCGTTCACTGACAAATATGATGTTCCTACAAGCAAGGAGACGATTCGTAATGTTGTTTCCTGTAATATGCATTTCCGTCGTTTAAAGTTTGTGAACACGGGTGTTTACCACATTTTGCTACTGTTAGATTTTGATCTTAATCTTGTTATTTTGATGTGGACGTAGGTGTTATCGACATCTTTTTGTCGTTTATTGTGCTACTTGTTATTAATGAAGCTAGTTTTCTAGCATGTGATTAATGTTATACCTGATATTTTGCATTCCGTATCTTTGATGAATGAACATCTAATTTCCTTGGCAGAATAGTGTCTTTCTTAATTCTATTATACATCTTACCCATGTGTAGGTCTTTACTTACCCATGTGTAGGTTGTACTTACCCATGTGTAAGTTATACAACTTACCAGTTCTAGGTCTTACTTACCCATGTGTAGGTCGTACTTACCCATGTGTAAGTTATAAACTTTCCAGTTCTGGCTAACTATTTTGAACTTCATAAGTATCTTACCCATGTGTAAGGTATACAACTTGCGCATTGAAAACTTAGACTTAAATTTACATTGAATTTCATTCAAGTAACAAAAGTGTTAGAAATCCAAAAATGGTGTTAAAATGCAATTATTTTAATAATGGAAGGAGTATTAGTGAAAGTTTGTCAAGTGTATAAATACTCCTTTCCATACCCAAAATTGTAAGCTTTTCCCCCATTTCCTTAATTAATCACAACAATTCAACCTCAATTCTCTCTGATCTTCATCTTCAACCTCCAAAACACACACTACACCTTTTCACACACTAACTCCAATTTTGCACAAATCGAGCTCAAATTTATACTTAACAATT
>CM067168.1:137808174-137852714 GCA_034093135.1 Erigeron breviscapus | reverse complement strand
AACATGGCGGAATCATGGGGTATCACTTAGAAAAGCACAGCACGACATGGAAATTATGTAGAGTCAAACTATATGAAAACATAGGATTGAAACAATACTTAAACTTGTACAAACGTATACAATCATCAACATTCATCGAAATACATGTTCAATCAATAATAAAAGGCAATTCAATCGATAGTAGTTGATCCTAGAAGTAACCCATAAAAGGGAAGTAAGGATCATGGATCCAGAAAGTCCAAAGCTAGTCCAATCCTAGCAATTAAGCATGCAATCATCCATTTTGTCTCTGATTAACTTGATTACCTGAAAAGTGTACTAAAGAGCGTCAACATAAAGTTGGTGAGTTCGTAGGGACAAGTAGCAGGAAACAATATGTATCGGGATAACAACCGTTAACGATAAGCGAGGATTAGAATATCTAATCAAGTCCAAAGAAAACCTATAAGGTTTCACATTATCGTCAACGTTCAACAACAACAATTCCATATAACGTTCAACAACGTTCCATAACAATCAATAACATTCAACAACGGTGCGGCTTACATAGTTAATAATTAACAATGCGCTAACGGTGCGACTTATATAATGAATAATGCGCTAACGGTGCGACTTACATCGTAAACAATGCGCTAACGGTGTGACTTATATAATGAATAATGCGCTAACGGTGCGACTTACATCGTAAACAATGCGCTAACGGTGCGACTTATAAAATGAATAATGCGCTAACGGTGCGACTTACATCGTAAACAATGCGCTAACGGTGCGACTTACATCGTAAACAATGCGCTAACATGTCCATATCAACTATTCAATCATACAATCAATCAAATCAACAATCAACAGTTAAACAAACATGTACACTTTTCAGCCCGAATCTCAATTGAGTAGGGAGGGTTTACGAAACTCACCTGAAAGTAGAGAAAATTCAAGTACAAGTACAAGTACACGCACGTATAAGTTCACACGTGATTCAACGTTCAAGCTTATTCCAACCTTTTTACTGCAACTTATTTATGGCGTGGTTTCTAGCCAAAACAACTCACACCATCAACTTCTATGACGTCAACAACCCATAATCAAAACTTGTAACTTGTAGATGATGATCTTATTTGTTAAGAACTTGAATTATGCTCTATGTTGTATGTGTTTGCATTTACTTGCATGTGGTTTTTCACGTAAGAATTTGCAGAGAAGTTTTGGAAAGAACGAAGTAACATAGACTAGATATATAATAGATATAATGTATGCATGCATGTATGCTTAGTCATGTAGGTTCCATAGGTGTTGTTTTCTTATACTTTACAGCAAGTTAAGCACTCAAATTTTAGATAGAATTATTATAATGTCGATGGCTTTGTTTACATTCATGAAATTTTGTATTTGTATGTTACTAGTCAACAAAGGTGGCAAGGTTTGGCTTCCAGGATTTTTCTTTTATCTATTTAGCAAATCTTTAACTAGTTTAGGTTATTATAGGATTAGGATAGTTTAGGATTAGTAGTATAATATACCCCATTATTTACATACTTATAATGCCTAATTATTCTACTAGTATTTATTTTAATCGTACAATACATCTAGCTAGTTGATTGATTCCGAAATTAATAATACAAACAAAAATAATCACGGGCGTACAACTTTTATAAATTATTATAATGATAAATCCAAAACATGGATAAATCATTTCACATAATATAAAGGTTGTGTCGGTTTTTGTCCTATTAGTACCATTATTAGTTATCCGACGACACTGTTTGAAACTGTACATTATACTAAGGCTTCTTAACATGGTTCTAATCACAGTAGCCCAATCAAGACATAGAATCCATCCTCATATTTCATTTAGCCCAATCACATGAACAGAATGTGAGCAAAAATCATATCGGTAATATAAATTCCATACAAAAATATAGTCACAATAAAAATGGCCTCACCATATGGGCCTGATCATATCAATCCAGTTTCAATTCATTATCATATTGTTATTAGCCCAACACGTACATATATATAAAGACAAACATACATACTCAAAGTTTTTCATAAATTCGTAAAGTTTGCTTTTATTATTTTCGACAATTAATGGACCAAAAATGACAATTGTTACACCAGATTTACTGGACTCGCTCCAGACTTGAAGACTGGAGAGTCTCTGAAGACTTGTCCAGAAATAATATTTACTGGACCCACTCCAGACTTGACTGGAGCAACACTGAAGATTTGTCCAGAAATAATGGAAGACCAGTGAGCAAAATACTTGTATAGGAAAATCTGGAATCCTCCAGATTAGCACACTGGACTTCACCCCAGTCCAGATCTATTCTACTGAAGACATTCTCACTGAAGTCAAAGACTGAAGTTAGAATAAAGAAGACTGACAAATGGCGGAGTCCACTGGAAGTCTTACCAGATCTACGACTGGAGGTTTGTCAGTGTTCTAGACCTTACAAGTCTAAACACTGATTACGAGGAATTGACTTTTGCCTTTACACACTTTCCAAAGAACATTCCACTTGTTCTTTACCAAAGTACATACGTGTGTAAAGGTGGTTGGTTAAAAGAATAAAGTCATATTGATGTGACTTTATCCTTGTACTCTAACCAATGCATTTAATGACCTTGTCGGTTCATTAAATGCATGCAACCATATTTGTACGGCACAAATTCACTGGTGAATTTGTTTGCCTATAAATACAAAGTCATTTCTTTGTTAAAATTACTTTTAGCATTAAAGGTGAATTTGTCTAAATACTCTCGATCGTAACAGGGATACTTCACAACTTTAAGTATCTCGATCTAAAGAGTTATTTGGCAAATATAGATCATTTGTAATTCATAGGTTGTTAGGATACTTACATATTTGTATTATCTTGATTCCGCACAACATTGTATTTTATTTAACATCATAAATAAAATACACTTGAAAATATTACATTGTGTTCCACCTTTACTTTATTGCTTTTAGTCTTGTATTACTTTGTTTATATACTTGCATTTATATTCAAGTAATACTAGTCCAATCTAGTGCTTATTAGACTTGTTGTATTTACACTTTGGGTTAAACCATCTAGAGAGTTTGGGACTCACAATTGGTATCAGAGCAGAAGGCTAAACAAACTTGCCTAGATCTGCTTCTTTGATGGCCACCCCAGAAAATACACAAGGAGGTTTTAATCATGGTCCTGATCCTAATATTAATGATCAAAATAATGAACCACCTGTTAATAACACTAATCCACCACCTCCTCCTCCTACTCCTGTTTCTCCACATGTGCATGTGCACTACTCAAACAATCCTGTTCCTAAATTCAGTGGGAATAGTGATGAATTTGGTACGTGGAAGGCTAGGATGATATTGCATATCACTGGAATTGAGAGAAACATGATGAAAATCTTAAATGAAGGACCTTATGTCCCCACATCACCTCTCAATGCTCTTCTTGATCCAACTGGATCTAGAAGAGGCAGGGAAAAGAGGGAGGAACAGCCCCGAGGATCATGTTTTTGAGAAGGGTATCTAGATTTACCAATCTCCTCTCCTCTTCAGACCAATGTTCCTCCCTCTTTTCCCGACCTCTTCTAGATCCTGTTGGATCAAGGAGAGCTTTGAGAGGTGATGTGGGCACATAAGGTCCTTCATTTAAAATTTTCATCATGTTTCTCTCAATACCAGTGATATGTAATATCATCCTAGCCTTCCACGTACCAAATTCATCGCTATTCCCACTTAATTTAGGAACAGGATTATTTGAATAGTGCACATGCACATGTGGAGAAGCAGGAGTAGGAGGAGGAGGTGGTGGATTAGTGTTAACAGGTGGTTCATTATTTTGATTATTTTGATCATTAGCATTAGCATTAGGATCAGGACCAAAATTAAAATTTCCTTGAGTATTTTCTGAGTTGGCCATCAAAGAAACAGATCTAGGCAATGTTTAGCCTTCTGCTCTGATACCAATTGTAAAGTCCCAAACTCGATGGTTAACTCAGAAGTGTAAAATACAACAAGTCTAATAAGCACTAGAATGACTAGTATTACTTGAATATAAATGCAAGAATATAAACAAAGTAATACAAGACTAAAAGCAATAAATTAAAGGTGGAACACAATGTAATTTTTCAAGTGTATTTTATTTATGATGTTAAATAAAATACAAGGTTGTGGGGAATCAAGATAATACAAGTATGTAAGTATCCTAACAACCTATGAATTACAAATGATCTATATTTTCCAAATAACTCTTTGGATCGAGATACTTAAAGTTGTGAAGTATCCCTGTTTAAGATCGAGAGTATTTAGAAAAATTCACCTTTAATGCTAAAAGTAATTTTAACGAAGAATACAACTTTGTATTTATAGGCAAACAAATTCACCAGTGAATTTGTGCCGTACAAATATGGTTGCATGCATTTAATGAACCGACAAAATTATTAAATGCATTGGTTAAGGTACAAGGATAAAGTCACATCAATATGACAATAATCCTTTTTAACCAACCACCTTTACACACGTAAGCACTTTGGTAAAGAACAAGTGGAATGTTCTTTGGAAAGTGTGTAAAGGCAAAAAGTCAATTCCTCGATATCAGTGTTCAGACTTGTAAGGTCTAGAACACTGACAATCCTCCAGTTTTAGATCTGGTAAGACTTCCAGTGGACTCCGCCATTTGTCAGTCTTCTTTATTCTGACTTCAGTCTTTGACTTCAGTGAGAACGTCTTCAGTAGAATAGATCTGGACTGGGGTGAAGTCTAGTGAGCTAATCTGGAATACTCCAGATTTCCTATACAAGTATTTTGCTCACTGGTCTTCTATTATTTCTGAACAAATCTTCAGAGGGACTCCAGATTCCAAGTCTGGAGTAGGTCCAGTAATTTATCATTTTCTGGACAGATCTTCAGTAAGGCTCCAGTAGTCGAGTCTGGAGCGAGTCCAGTAAATCTGGACCTAACAAATTCCCCCTATTTGTTTAGAAATAATGCAAGGTTTTTCAAGCTTATATCTATACAACTTTGTATGCTTGAAAAACACTTGTTTTGACTTAGTCTAAAAATTTATTGTTACTGGAAACACTTTATAGATCATCAGTGTTCCAGTTTCATCTTTTAATTCTAACTTAGACTAAATCTGATCATTTACTTTGTGAAACAAAATATGCAACTATATTTACAGCCATCAACAAAAAATAAGTTACAATTTTGTGAATTTAAATACAAATTACAAGCAAATGATACAAGAGTTAGGCCCTTCTTTTCGACGTCTGTCCAGGAGCATCTTCAGAAGCCTTTCTCTTTGGTGATGGAGAGGATGGAACAGAAACTGGTGGTCTCATACCCAGAACAGCTTCCATCTGTTGTATTCTTATCCAAACCTTTTCAATCCTCTTCATAAATGCCTTGACATCAGGAGTCAAATAAGTTTTTCCTTTGAAAGTTAATCCTATCTCCTTAAGTTCAGTCCATCCAAAAGCTTGGACTGATGCATTCTTCCTTTCATCAGTAAAGTTACCCTCTCTGGTCAACTTTATATTAAACCTGGTCATGCCTTGATGATTTTCAGCGAGTTTGATTTCAGCACTTATGATCCTTCTGGTATCAGCCCTGAATTTCAACATATCATCATACTTGGCTTTCTGCTTAGCCATCTGGATCATCTGTTCAGTTTCCTTGGATACTCTCTGTTGTTCGACGGCAGACTGGAGTTGTTCACGATTGATTTTGAGTGAAGTATCCAGAGGAATGAATGTGCTCAGATCTGCATCTTTAATTGCTTTGAGCTGTTTGGCAGTAAGTTTAGGCAAGCCTTTAATTTTCTTCCTGTACTCTATCTCCAGAGCACCAGCATTCTTTCTAATCTTTCTCTGGAGGTTCACCAGTTCCTCTGTCCTTTGTCTGATCAGTTCCACAACACTGACACCATACGTAACTGCATCACAAACTTCTTCAGAGTACCTGGAGCGAATGTGTACATCATCCAATGCATTCAGACATTGATGAACTCTAGGGTCATCCTTCATCTTTTTGTACACATCAATATGAATGCCCAACCTGCCAGCATTGTACGAATCCAGAGTCCCCATATTTGCCATCTCCCTTTGGTGGGCCAGCAGTTCATCTTTTTGATTTTTCTTGAAGATTTCTATCATTATACATTCTTGCTCCAGTCTCTTCGAGGTGTCATCATCAGCAGTGGGAAACTCTGATGAACTTCCAGCAATCTCAGTCTCTTCTCCAGATATCACATGTTGCTTTCTTTTTACTGACTTTTGAGTAGTTATGATATCTGGGAAAGCTTCGAACTGGGGCTCACTGGCATCAGTACCAGCAGCCTCTTCAACCTGCACAATGGCTTCAGTGCCAAGTGCCCTTTGTGCTTCTTGTGCACTGGCATCAGTACCAGTCACTTGTTCTTATTGCACGATGCTTTCAGTAGCAAAGGCTTTTTCAATAGCACTGGCAACAACTTCTTTCTGTTTCCTAACCAAACCTTCTGGACCAGACTCAGTAGCTACAGACGACTTTTCCCCCTTGGAATGATCACCAGTTCTTGACTTGAGATCATTCCACAACTTCTCCAACATGTGACGGTCAAAAGCAGCAAATGTTCTACTAGCCACTGGAGTTGTAATATTCACAGTGTGTCTGAGTGCCTGCACTTCCTTCTTAACAATTTCAATTTCTTGAGGCAAGTGCTTTGGTATTTCATTCTCAATCATATGAACTACTTGAGGTAACAAACTATCTTGAATGGTTCGAAGTACAGACCCAGAAATTTCTTCAGATATTTCCTTCAACATGCCATGTCTGAACTTCTTAGCACATTCATCACTGATAGTGCTAACAACAGCATTCTGATCAAGTGTTGGCCTACTCTCCAAAGAACTAACCCTGGTAACCAATTTCTTAACCTCATCTGTCAGACCTGCCAGTGGTTGTACAATTTCTGCTTTCACTGCAGTCTGAACAGAATTAACCAACTTTGCTTCTAATTCCTGGACTGCCACCTTGATATTTTCAGAATTGTTATTTGTGGCCAGAACCAGTTCATTCAATTTATCAAACACCAGCTTCTCGTTCCCAACAAACAGATTCATTTTAGATGCAAGGTTATTTGATAAAAGAGATTTGAAGTCAGAAATAACCTGCGATGAACTCTGGAGTGATCTCTCCAGGTCCGCCACCTTACTTAAAAGGCCTTGGACCTCGGCTGAAGAAGAAGAGGAGGGACCACTGGGAGGATCAAGAGATGAAGTCATTTTGGTCACCATTTGTACTTGTGCCTGCACCTCTTCAGTCGAAGTTTCAGCAGTTTCAACTGTTGAGTCCAGCACACGTTGTTCAGTAAAGTCGATTGGAGTTTCAAGTGGTGGTGGTTGAGTTTGTGAAATTTGAATTGTGGGAGGATTGAAGTATGGAGTGGTTTGTGGAATAGAAGGTGGTGGTGGTGGTGGTGGCATATCGGATTCTGGTGGTGGAATATTTGATTCTGGTGGAGGTGGTGGCATTTCTGGTAGGTGTTCAACATTAATTACATCATCACCAAGGAAACTCATGTCAGTATCAAAGTTATGACCTTCTGACATGGGTGAATCAGCCTCATCCCAGACAAAAGTTTCACCAACTGTTTCAACACCGGCCTGATCACCAGCTTGTTCACCAACTGTTTCAACACCGGCCTGATCACCAGCTTGTTCACCAACTTCTACATTTAGATCAATCTGAGCATCTTGCTCACCAGTCACCTGCTCAACAGCCTGTACATCTTCTTCTTGTTCAACAATCTGTACAACATTCTCTTCTTCAAAAATAGGAGACCCATCTATATTCATGACATCCCCTGGATGTCTTTCTGGATTCACCTGAACTCCATCTCTCATAAGACGTCTATTTGACCTTGGTCGTCTAGGAGGGTCAACATTTTCTTGTTCCTGTTGGTCAGGGGCCACTTGTCTTATTGGTGGCACAATTTCAACATTTTCTGGTCCTTCACCAACTTGACCCCCACCTGGAGCCACTTCCTGCTCAACTTCCAGTGCATTTTCTTCCCTTTGGAAAGTGAGCATTGACTGAGGGATATTTACCTCATTTGGTGGAGACCTAAGGTTGGTCAGATCACGCATATACTCACTTACAGAAAAGTGAGTGGTTTCATAATCATATTGGTCACCTAGAGCTCTTTTGAAAATAAGTGAAAGAAAACGAATATATGGAATAAATGCTTTTCTACCTTTCACCTTAAGACGCTCTACCAGATCATCAAATAATATCTGGGCAAAATCCACTCTGTATCCGAACCAGAGGCAGTACGCAATCTGGAGATGCGTTTGATTTATCTGGTCAAGTCCTCCAGAACTGCCTCCCAAACATTCAACAATGTGAGTGAAGAAAAATCTCCATGAGTCTGACAGTCTGCTCATGTAGATTGTTCCCTTTCTGGATAGCTGTCCATGCTCATCCACAATATCTGTATGCCCCATCAATCTGCATACTTCTCTTGTATTTATCCCAGAGGGAAGTTCAATGGGCAACTCATTCTGTTCAAAATAGTTCAATTGAAGAACATACCTGAGTGTATCAACAGTGAAAGCCAAGGGTCTGGTACCTTGCTTAAGAGTATAAGAGATTGATGAAGTTTCATCATCATAAACTGCAGAATACCAGAATTCACAAAGATAGTCATGGTACATTCTCCCTGGATTTAGGGTTTTTTTTTTTTTTTTTTTTTTTTTTTTTTTTTTTTTTTTTTTTTTTTTTTTTTTTTTTTTTTTTTTTTTTTTTTTTTTTTTTTTTTTTTTTTTTTTTTTTTTTTTTTTTTTTTTTTTTTTTTTTTTTTTTTTTTTTTTTTTTTTTTTTTTTTTTTTTTTTTTTTTTTTTTTTTTTTTTTTTTTTTTTTTTTTTTTTTTTTTTTTTTTTTTTTTTTTTTTTTTTTTTTTTTTTTTTTTTTTTTTTTTTTTTTTTTTTTTTTTTTTTTTTTTTTTTTTTTTTTTTTTTTTTTTTTTTTTTTTTTTTTTTTTTTTTTTTTTTTTTTTTTTTTTTTTTTTTTTTTTTTTTTTTTTTTTTTTTTTTTTTTTTTTTTTTTTTTTTTTTTTTTTTTTTTTTTTTTTTTTTTTTTTTTTTTTTTTTTTTTTTTTTTTTTTTTTTTTTTTTTTTTTTTTTTTTTTTTTTTTTTTTTTTTTTTTTTTTTTTTTTTTTTTTTTTTTTTTTTTTTTTTTTTTTTTTTTTTTTTTTTTTTTTTTTTTTTTTTTTTTTTTTTTTTTTTTTTTTTTTTTTTTTTTTTTTTTTTTTTTTTTTTTTTTTTTTTTTTTTTTTTTTTTTTTTTTTTTTTTTTTTTTTTTTTTTTTTTTTTTTTTTTTTTTTTTTTTTTTTTTTTTTTTTTTTTTTTTTTTTTTTTTTTTTTTTTTTTTTTTTTTTTTTTTTTTTTTTTTTTTTTTTTTTTTTTTTTTTTTTTTTTTTTTTTTTTTTTTTTTTTTTTTTTTTTTTTTTTTTTTTTTTTTTTTTTTTTT
Source organism: Erigeron breviscapus (assembly GCA_034093135.1). Taxonomy (NCBI): domain Eukaryota; kingdom Viridiplantae; phylum Streptophyta; class Magnoliopsida; order Asterales; family Asteraceae; genus Erigeron; species Erigeron breviscapus. The sequence goes on along the minus strand of CM067168.1, from coordinate 137,843,210 downwards.
TTTTTTTTTTTTTTTTTTTTTTTTTTTTTTTTTTTTTTTTTTTTTTTTTTTTTTTTTTTTTTTTTTTTTTTTTTTTTTTTTTTTTTTTTTTTTTTTTTTTTTTTTTTTTTTTTTTTTTTTTTTTTTTTTTTTTTTTTTTTTTTTTTTTTTTTTTTTTTTTTTTTTTTTTTTTTTTTTTTTTTTTTTTTTTTTTTTTTTTTTTTTTTTTTTTTTTTTTTTTTTTTTTTTTTTTTTTTTTTTTTTTTTTTTTTTTTTTTTTTTTTTTTTTTTTTTTTTTTTTTTTTTTTTTTTTTTTTTTTTTTTTTTTTTTTTTTTTTTTTTTTTTTTTTTTTTTTTTTTTTTTTTTTTTTTTTTTTTTTTTTTTTTTTTTTTTTTTTTTTTTTTTTTTTTTTTTTTTTTTTTTTGTTTGGTGCCATTGAATATGAATGATAGATGATATGGAACAGAGAATTAAGGTTTATGAAGATGTGAAGAATTTAATATGAAAGAGATTTATGATTGGAAATTGAATGAAGAAATAAATGAAGGAATTTGAAGGATTTGGGAGTAAATATGTTCGAAGTAAATGCTTATGAAAGTGAAAGTGGGTATATATAGGAGAGAGAATGTGGAACTCAAACGGTTAATTTGAAATTATCAAATATAATTTTGATCGGGTTTTAAGATCCGCATTAAGTACATCACATCACACATTAATGTGTGATGGTTTACCGCCCACAAACATTATCAACTTGCACTTTTTGTCTTCCCAAGGTAAAAATACCATCATTTCTTTGAAAAATTTACATGCCACGTAGGATAATAAGATAAATATCTTTTCAAAAGATTTTGCTTACGTGGCACGCACAATGACCAAGTATAAAAAATATTATGACTGACATATCAGTACATCTGGAGGTTGACTGGACATTCCAGTATCACTGGTGGATTAGTCCAGTGAAGCATGTACTGATGGTACACTGGAGGGACACTCCAGTAAATTACCAGTGAAAACCATTTGAAAGAGACTGGTAACCTCAAACATGCACGTCAACTAATACAGACAAATGAGAGGGACACATTTACAAGGAGACAAACGTCACCTCAAACATGCACTTCAACCTATCTAATTACCAGTGAGAGGGACACATTTACAAGGTACCAGTAATATTTTCTGGAAAATTTTGTCCAGTGAGAAAATAAATTAATAAATTCCCCCTGAACTTAAAACATTTTTAAGAACAAAAATATCTTTCAAGTCTTCCCCCTGGAATGTTGATCCAGAAATCTATTAATGCAAAGATAGTACACAATGGCGTTCGATATCTAAGCAGTCATAGATTTATAAATCTTTAAATCAAGGATCCTCAGTAGTACACAATGGCGTTCGATATCTAAGCAGTCATAGATTTATAAATCTTTAAATCAAGGATCCTCAGTAGTACACAATGGCGTTCAATACCAAGGTTCCAGATTTAAGGGTTTAACATTCCCAACTCACCAACAAGATATTCAAAAGTTTTGACATCCAGAGGTTTAGTAAAAATGTCAGCGAGTTGTTTGTCAGTGGGAATAAAATGGAGTTCAATGTTGCCTTTCACAATATTATCACAATGAAATGATACCTGAGATCAATGTGCTTCGTCTTGGAGTGCATGACTGGATTGTTCGAGATAGCAATGGCACTGGTATTATCACAAAAAGATTGGAGTCTTTGAATACTTAATACCATAATCAAGCAACTGGTTCTTCATCCAGAGTATCTGAGCACAACAACTGGCTGCAGACACGTATTCAGCTTCAGCAGTGGACAATGAAACTGAAGTTTGCTTCTTACTGGTCCAGCTGACCAGTTTGCCACCAAGGAAATGACATCCACCAGTAGTGGATTTCCTATCTATCTTACAACCTGCATGACCTGAATCTGAATAACCCATTAGATCCATGCCTGAGCCTTTGGGATACCAAAGACCCAAACTGGGGACACCCTTAAGGTACTTCAGTATGCGCTTTACAGCAAGCATATGAGAGTCTTTTGGATTAGACTGATATCTGGCACATATACATGTTGAAAACATAATATCTGGTCTACTGGCAGTTAAATACATCAGTGAACCAACCATGCCTCTATAGACAGTGGTGTTCACTGGTTTACCATCTGGATCTGAGTCCAGTGTTAATGGTGCAGAAATTAGAGTGGGTTTAGATGGTGAAGAGTTCATATCATATTTCTTTAAAAGATCTCTAACATATTTTTCCTGATTAATAAAAATACCATCTCTGGTCTGTTTAATCTGGAGTCCAAGAAAATACGTTAATTCACCCATCAAACTTATTTCATATTCAATAGACATTATTTTTGAAAATTTCTTGCACATTTTATCATCAGTAGAGCCAAAAATAATATCATGAAGAATAAATAAGGTATTATCAATTGCACCTCTTTTGAAACCATTTTTCAATAAATGTTTAGTCAGAGTGTCATACTAGGCACGTGGGGCTTGTCTGAGGCCATAAAGCGCTTTGTCCAGACGATATACCCAATGTGGATGCTTTTCATCAACGAAACCCGGTGGTTGTCTGACATAAACTTCTTCTTCAAGCTTTCCATTCAAGAAAGCACTCTTTACATCCATCTGGTAGACCTTGAACTGATGATGAGCAGCAAATGCTAAAAATATTCTGATCACTTCAAGTCTAGCCACTGGAGAAAATGATTCATCAAAATCGACATCTGAATGGCAGTAGCCTTGTGCTACCAGTCTGGCCTTGTTTCTGATTAGGTGGCCATCTTCATCTACCTTGTTCCTGGAGACCCATCTTGTTCCAATTGGTTCTTTCTTGCCAACTAGGAAAGGCACCAGGTACCAAACCTTGTTCCTTTCAAACTGGTGAAGCTCTTCTTGCATAGCAGTCACCCAGCTTGGATCTTCCATAGCCTCGTCAATCTTCTTTGGTTCATTCAGTGATAAGAAACTGACATATAAGCTATGATCACTGGAGGCTCTTCTGGTCTGAACTCCTTTACTGGAGTCACCTATGATCTGATCGATAGGATGAGCTTTTGTCCATCTGGAGTACTGACCAGGATTGTTACTGACAACAATATCAGTGCAAGAGTTTAGTTGAGTTTCAGGATGAGGATCCTGCCAGACTATTTCAACATCTTCATCTGAATCATTTAAATCATGATTTGCATCATGAAATTCATCATTTAAAGGCATTTCTTGAAGTATTGGTTCAGTTTGAAATTCTTCATTTGAACATATTTCTGGTATGCTCTCAACTGATACTGATACTGGGGGAGTAGTATGAACATCTGATCCAATATTAATTTCAGAGGTTAGTTTGAAAATAATAGAAGGATAGAATGGAATACCACTGGAGAGTTTCTTTTTCTGAACAGGTTCCAGATCAGGATGACTGGAAACTGTGTCTTCTGAATCTTCATTGTAGTTGATAGGATCAGATTCACAGAAGACAATTGGAGTTACTGGGGGAGTAGTATGAACATCTGATCCAATATTAATTTCAGAGGTTAGTTTGAAAATAATAGAAGGATAGAATGGAATACCACTGGAGAGTTTCTTTTTCTGAACAGGTTCCAGATCAGGATGACTGGAAACTGTGTCTTCTGAATCTTCATTGTAGTTGATAGGATCAGATTCACAGAAGACAATTGGAGTTACTGGGGGAGTAGTATGAACATCTGATCCAATATTAATTTCAGAGGTTAGTTTGAAAATAATAGAAGGATAGAATGGAATACCACTGGAGAGTTTCTTTTTCTGAACAGGTTCCAGATCAGGATGACTGGAAACTGTGTCTTCTGAATCTTCATTGTAGTTGATAGGATCAGATTCACAGAAGACAATTGGAGTTACTGGGGGAGTAGTATGAACATCTGATCCAATATTAATTTCAGAGGTTAGTTTGAAAATAATAGAAGGATAGAATGGAATACCACTGGAGAGTTTCTTTTTCTGAACAGGTTCCAGATCAGGATGACTGGAAACTGTGTCTTCTGAATCTTCATTGTAGTTGATAGGATCAGATTCACAGAAGACAATTGGAGTTACTGGGGGAGTAGTATGAACATCTGATCCAATATTAATTTCAGAGGTTAGTTTGAAAATAATAGAAGGATAGAATGGAATACCACTGGAGAGTTTCTTTTTCTGAACAGGTTCCAGATCAGGATGACTGGAAACTGTGTCTTCTGAATCTTCATTGTAGTTGATAGGATCAGATTCACAGAAGACAATTGGAGTTACTGGGGGAGTATCAAGGATTGCAGCATTTGATTCATCAAATGTGACATGAATTGACTCATGGACCTTCTCCAGTCTCTTGTTATAGACTCTGAAGGCCTTGAGAATGGCTGAATAGCCTAAGAAATACCCTTCATCAGCTTTGGCATCAAATTTACCTAACTGACTGGAGTCGTTCAGGATGTAAACTGGACATCCAAAAACGTGAAAATAACCAATATTTGGTTTTCTATTTCTTAAGACTTCATAGGCTGTCTTTTTGTGTCTTTTGATGTACACTGATCGGTTCTGGGAGCAATAGCTTCCGCCCAGAAACTGGTAGACAGACCAGATTCAACAAGCATACTCCTGGCAGCTTCTATCAGTGTTCGATTCTTCCTTTCCACCACTCCATTCTATTCTGGAGAGCGGGCTGATGAGAAGTTCTGGGAGATGCCAGTGTCAGTACAGAATGACTCCAGAGTTGCATTCTGGAATTCTGTTTCATTGTCACTTCTTAACTGACACACCTTTCGACTGTACTTGAGCTCAATTTGCTTGATAAGACTGATGATTTCAGCAGCAGCTTCACTTTTAGACCTGAGAAAGATCACCCAACAATATCTGGAGAATTCATCTACGATCACCAGGGTGTATCTTTTACCAGCACGAGTCTGAACATTCACTGGACCAAAAAGGTCCATGTGAAGCATATGAAGAGGTTCAGATATGCTGAAATTCTGTCTTGTTTTGAAACTGGTACGTTTCTGCTTTCCCATCTCACATCCTGGACATGGCCTTTCCTTTTTGAAGGAAACTGAAGGTATCCCATCTGCAAGTTGTTTTCTAGACAACTTATTAATATTTTTGAAATTTAAATGGGATAACCTTTTGTGCCATAACCAGTTTGTGTCTTCATCAGCTTGAGTATAGAAACACTGCTCTGAAGGAGAGCTTTCCATATCCATCACGTACACATTCCCTTTTCTGGGAGCAATCAACACTACCTTCCATTCCTTGTTGAATACAATGCCCTGAGCAATATTGAATAGAACTTGATAGCCATCATCACACAGTTGGCTTACACTAATCAGGTTATATTTCAAACCATTCACAAATGCAACTCGTCTGAACTTGACTTGTCCATTGTTCAGAACACCGTATCCCTCAGTCTTTCCACAACCATCATTTCCAAAAGTAATGGAGGGTCCATCAGAAATGGTGAACTCCTCCAGCAGGGTCTTACATCCGGTCATCTTCCTGCCAGCTGCACTGTCAAGATACCAGATATATTTCTTTCGATCGCCCTGCACATCCACCAGATATTATCAGTTAGATTTGGGAACCCATCGACTGATGGGTTCACTGGACCCTCCCTTATAGGTCCCTGGAGCAATCTGGTTTAGTTCACTTTCCTCAACAGTGGTCTTAGTTGAAAAGACCACTGGGGTTGATAGTTTTGAAACCTTTTTCTTTTTCTCAACTGGAGAAATAAATTTATCTTTCTTTGCAAAAAGGTTTTGTATTTTGTCTAGGGCCAGATGAAGTACCCTCAATAAAGTTTAATCTTGCATTAAAACTTTGAAATTGACGAGTCAGTAGTTGAATCTAGCTCTCTAACCTTGACAAAACATTTTCATCAGATGATACCTGAGCCTTTCTAGTTCTAGGCTTAGGTAGGGGATTGGTCTGAGGCAAAGGTCTCTTCAGATTGACCTTTTTAACTGGAGCAGTCATCTGGAATGCTCCAGTCTTAAACTCTGGGGATTGAACTGGGAAAATATTGGCCTTGGGAGTTACAGGCTCATCATAAACAGTAACGGGCCTAAATCCCTCTGGTAAACGGTCAATTACTGGGATTAATGATGCAACATGAGTATTTCCATCTAAATAAGCACGTTTTTGTGTGGGAAATTGATTTACTCCTGCATCATATGGCTTTTGGTTTCAAGCCATGATTTAATCACCAGTTTTTCTTTCTCTAAAATGACTTCAAGATCTTGTTTTTCTTGAATCAATTGTTCAGTTACCAGAACCTAGGCTTGAAATGCCAGTTCAATGTCTTGAAGTTCTTTTAATTTTGATTTTAAAACAGTTATTTCAGAAAAATCTGTTTCTAGACCATTTACACAGTCAGATCTAACAGTTTCAACAAATATTAAATCAGAATTAAGAGCTTCAGCAATGTCCAATTTTAATTCTTGGTCAGTTTCAGAATCATAATCACTAACCTTTTTGATAACAATGTCCACCCATCGTCCAGATGTGACATCTTCCTTCACCAGGTGCTCTTCGTCTGCCAGAGCTATGTAACAGCAATCTCTTTCTTCTTCTTCATCAGCAGATGAATCATCAGAAGGAACCCATTTCTCTTCAGTTGTTACGATCATGCACTTATTATTATTTTCCATTTGTTGTGCCATGAGAGCAATCTGAGCCTTAAGCTTTTTATATTTCAATTTATAGCTATCATCAGGCTTTTTATTTGAATTAAATGGACCACGCTAGGATACAAACTGACTGGACCTACAATCTTTCATGAAATGACCTTTTTTGCCACACTTAAAGCATGTCAAATTGGTCTTATCAGTTGAAGAACTGGATGCAAATTGTCTAGATGGCCTATTTGCTCTTGCTTTGAAACGGTTAAACGTTTTAGCAATCATAGCAACCAGGTCATCATCTTCAGCTTCATCACAGTCTGGAGAGATTTGACTGGATTCTCCAGATTCAATGAGTTCAGACACCATTTTCTTCATAGAAAATACATTCTCAGAAGATATCAGTGTTGTACCTTGTGGTTCAGTATGACTAACCACATTGGAACTACTGGAGGCATGGTTATAGGCATCTTGTTCTGCCACAACTCTCTGAGCTTGATTTTCTTCAGTGTACCTGAAAGCTCCATATAAAGTTGAAAGAGTGTGTGTGTGTGCAGAGTTTTACCTTGTCGTAAGACCAGGATCATATGAGACCATTTGGTGGGTAAAATATCACAAAATTTCTCCAGAAGTATATCCTTGTCCTTCTCAACCCCGAGACCTCTCAACTGGTTTATGATACTCATAAATCTGGTGTAAGTACCAGTGAGAGACTCATTTGGCTGAGCAAAAAATGACTCATACCTCTTGTTTAAGGAGACTTTTCCGGTGACAATGGTGTCATCTCCTCCTTCAAACTGGTTCATTAGTTCATCCCACATGGTTTTAGCACTCGGAAAAAGAACTAATGTGGGAATTAGGGTTTCTGGAACAGCCCCGAGGATCATGTTTTAGAGAAGGGTATCTAGATTTACCAATCTCCTCTCCTCTTCATACCAATGTTCCTCCCTCTTTTCCTGACCTCTTCTAGATCCTGTTGGATCAAGGAGAGCTTTGAGAGGTGATGTGGGCACATAAGGTCCTTCATTTAAAATTTTCATCATGTTTCTCTCAATACCAGTGATATGTAATATCATCCTAGCCTTCCATGTACCAAATTCATCGCTATTCCCACTGAATTTAGGAACATGATTATTTGAATAGTGCACATGCACATGTGGAGAAGTAGAAGTAGGAGGAGGTGGTGGATTAGTGTTAACAGGTGGTTCATTATTTTGATTATTTTGATCATTAGCATTAGCATTAGGATCGGGACCAAAATTAAAATTTCCTTGAGTATTTTCTGAGTTGGCCATCAAAGAAACAGATCTAGGCAATGTTTAGCCTTCTGCTCTGATACCAATTGTAAAGTCCCAAACTCGATGGTTAACTCAGAAGTGTAAAATACAACAAGTCTAATAAGCACTAGAATGGACTAGTATTACTTGAATATAAATGCAAGAATATAAACAAAGTAATACAAGACTAAAAGCAATAAATTAAAATTTCCTTGAGTATTTTCTGAGTTGGCCATCAAAGAAACAGATCTAGGCAATGTTTAGCCTTCTGCTCTGATACCAATTGTAAAGTCCCAAACTCGATGGTTAACTCAGAAGTGTAAAATACAACAAGTCTAATAAGCACTAGAATGGACTAGTATTACTTGAATATAAATGCAAGAATATAAACAAAGTAATACAAGACTAAAAGCAATAAATTAAAGGTGGAACACAATGTAATTTTTCAAGTGTATTTTATTTATGATGTTAAATAAAATACAAGGTTGTGCGAAATCAAGATAATACAAGTATGTAAGTATCCTAACAACCTATGAATTACAAATGATCTATATTTGCCAAATAAACTCTTTGGATCGAGATACTTAAAGTTGTGAAGTATCCCTGTTTAAGATCGAGAGTATTTAGACAAATTCACCTTTAATGCTAAAAGTAATTTTAACGAAGAATATGACTTTGTATTTATAGGCAAACAAATTCACCAGTGAATTTGTGCCGTAAAAATATGGTTGCATGCATTTAATGAACCGACAAGATCATTAAATGCATTGGTTAAGGTACAAGGATAAAGTCACATCAATATGACAATAATCCTTTTGACCAACCACCTTTACACATGTAAGCACTTTGGTAAAGAACAAGTGGAATGTTCTTTGGAAAGTGTGTAAAGGCAAAAAGTCAATTCCTCGATATCAGTGTTCAGACTTGTAAGGTCTAGAACACTGACAATCCTCCAGTCGTAGATCTAGTAAGACTTCCAGTGGACTCCGCCATTTGTCAGTCTTCTTTATTCTGACTTCAGTGAGAACGTCTTCAGTAGAATAGATCTGGACTGGGGTAAAGTCCAGTGAGCTAATCTGGAATACTCCAGATTTCCTATACAAGTTTTTGCTCACTGGTCTTCTATTATTTCTGAACAAATCTTCAGAGGCACTCCAGATTCCAAGTCTGGAGTAGGTCCAGTAATTTATCATTTTCTGGACAGATCTTCAGTAAGGCTCCAGTAGTCGAGTCTGGAGCAAGTCCAGTAAATCTGGACCTAACAGAACCAGTATGAAGGAGGAGATGACATCATTGTCACCAAAAAAACTCCTTAAACAAGAGGTATGAGTCTTTTTTTGCTCAACCCAATGAGTCTCTCACTGGTGTTTATTTAGATGGAAATACTCATGTTGCATCATTAATACCAGTAATTGATCAGTTACCAGAGGGATTCAGGCCCATTACCATTTATGATGAGCCTGTAACTCCTAAGGCCAATATTTTCCCAGTTCAATCCCAGAGGTTAAGACTGGAGCATTCCAGATGACTGCTCCAGTTAAAAGGGTTAATCAGAATAAACCTTTGCTTCAGACTGCTTCTAATGAACCCTAGGTTCAAAAGAAGAATACCAGTTCCCTACCGAAGCCTCGAGTCCTTTCAACTGGAAAAGCTCAGGTGTCATCTGAAGAAAGTATTTTGTTAAGGTTAGAGAGCCAGTTTCAATTACTGACTCGTCAATTTCAAAGTTTTAATGCAAGATTAAACTTTATTGAGGGTACTTCATCTGGCCCTAGACAAAATACCAAACCTTTTTCCAAGAAAGATAAATATATTTCTCCAGTTGAGAAAAAGAAAAAGGTTTCAAACTGGTTATGGATATGGAAAGCTCTCCTTCAGAGCAGTGTTTCTATAGTCAAGCTGATGAAGACACAAACTGGTTATGGCACAAAAGGTTATCCCATTTAAATTTCAAAAATATTAATAAGTTGTCTAGAAAACAACTGGCAGATGGGATACCTTCAGTTTTCTTCAAAAAGGAAAGGCCATGTCCAGGATGTGAGATGGGTAAGCAGAAATGTACCAGTTTCAAGACCAAACAGAATTTCAGCATATCTGAACCACTTCATATGCTTCATATGGACCTCTTCAGTCCAGTGAATGTTCAGACTCGTGCTGGTAAAAGATACACCCTGGTGATCGTAGATGAATTCTCCAGATATTGTTGGGTGATCTTTCTCAGGTCTAAAAATGAAGTTGTTGCTGAAATCATCAGTCTTATCAAGCAAATTGAGCTCAAGTACAGTCGAAAGGTGTGTCAGTTAAGAAGTGACAATGGAACAGAATTCCAGAATGCAACTCTGGAGTCATTCTGTACTGACACTGGCATCTCCCAGAATTTCTCATCAGCCCGCTCTCCAGAACAGAATGAAGTGGTGGAAAGGAAGAATCGAACGCTGATAGAAGCTGCCAGGAGTATGCTTGTTGAATCTGGTCTGTCTACCAGTTTCTGGGCTGAAGTAATTGCAACTGCTTGCCACACCCAGAATCGATCAGTGTATGTGAAGCGACACAAAAAGACAGCCTATGAAGTCTTAAGAAATAGAAAACCAAATATTGGTTATTTTCACGTTTTTGGATGTCCAGTTTACATCCTGAACGACTCCAGTCAGTTAGGCAAATTTGATGTCAAAGCTGATGAAGGGTATTTCATAGGCTATTCAGCCATTCGCAAGGCCTTCAGAGTCTATAACAAGAGACTAGAGAAGGTCCATGAGTCAATTCATGTCACATTTGATGAATCAAATGCTGCAATCAATAAAAAGCCAACCCTTGATACTCCCCCAATAACTCCAATTGTCTTCTGTGAATCTGATCCTATCAACTACAATAAAGATTCAGAAGATAAAGTTTCCGGTCATCCTGATCTGGAACCTATTCAGACTAAGAAACCCTCCAGTAGTACACCTTTCTATCCTTCAATAATTTTCAAGCTACCCTCTGAAATTATTATTGGATCAGATGTACGTACTACTCCCCCAGTATCAGTCCTAGTTGAAACTAAACCAGTACTTCAAGAAATGCCTTCAAATGAAGAATTTCATGATGCAAATCGTGATTTAAATGACTCAGATGAAGATGTTGAAGTAGCCTGGCAAGATCCTCCTCCTGAAGCAACACCAGAGGAGACTCAACTAAACTCTTGCACTGATATTGTTGTCAGTAACAATCCTGGTCAGTACTCCAGATGGACAAAAGCTCATCCTATCGATCAGATCATAGGTGACTCTAGTAGAGGAGTTCAGACCAGAAGAGCCTCCAGTAATCAATGCTTATATGTCAGTTTCTTATCGCTGAACGAACCAAAGAAGATTGACGAGGCTATGGAAGATCCAAGCTGGGTGATAGCTATGCAAGAAGAGCTTCACCAGTTTGAAAGGAACAAGGTTTGGTACCTGGTTCCTTTCCCAGTTGGAAAGAAAGAACCAATTGGAACCAGATGGGTCTTCAGGAACAAGGTAGATGAAAATGGCCACGTAATCAGAAACAAGGCCAGACTGGTAGCACAAGGCTACTGCCAGTCAGATGTCGATTTTGATGAATCATTTGCTCCAGTGGCTAGACTTGAAGCGATCAGAATATTCTTAGCATTCGCTGCTCATCATCAATTCAAGGTCTACCAGATGGACGTTAAAAGTGCATTTTTGAATGGAAAACTTGAAGAAAAAGTTTATGTCAGACAACCACCAGGTTTCGTTGATGAAAAGCATCCACATTGGGTATATCTTCTGGACAAAGCGCTTTATGGCCTCAGACAAGCCCCACGTGCCTGGTATGATACTCTGACTAAACATTTATTGAAAAATGATTTCAAAAGAGGTGCAATTGACAATACCTTATTTATTCTTCATGAAAAAGGTAATCTGTTGATGGTACAAATTTATGTTGATGATATTATTTTTGGGTCTACTGATGACAAAATGTGCAAGAAAAATTTTCGAAAATAATGTCGACTGAATATGAAATGAGTTTAATGGGTGAATTAACATATTTTCTTGGACTCCAGATTAAAAAGACCAGAGATGGTATTTATTAATTAGGAAAAATATGTTAGAGATCTTTTAAAGAAATATGATATGAACTCTTCACCATCTAAACCCACTCTAATTTCTGCACCATTAACACTGGACTCAGATCCAGATGGTAAACCAGTGAACATCACTGTCTATAGAGGCATGGTTGGTTCACTGATGTATTTAACTGCCAGTAGACCAGATATTATGTTTTCAACATGTTTATGTGCCAGATATCAGTCTAATCCAAAAGAATCTCATATGCTTGCTGTAAAGCGCATACTGAAATACCTTAAGGGTGTTCCCAGTTTGGGTCTTTGGTATCCCAAAGGCTCAGGCATGGATCTAATGGGTTATCCAGATTCAGATCATGCAGGTTGTAAGATAGACAGGAAATCCACTACTGGTGGATGTCATTTCCTTGGTGGCAAACTGGTCAGCTGGACCAGTAACAAGCAAACTTCAGTTTCATTGTCCACTGCTGAAGCTGAATACGTGTCTGCAGCCAGTTGTTGTGCTCAGATACTCTGGATGAAGAACCAGTTGCTTGATTATGGTATTAAGTATTCAAAGACCCCAATCTTTTGTGATAATACCAGTGCCATTGCCATCTCGAACAATCCAGTCATGCACTCAAAGACGAAGCACATTGATCTCAGGTATCACTTCATTCGTGATAATATTGTGAAAGGCAACATTGAACTCCATTTTATTCCCACTGACAAACAACTCGCTGACATTTTTACCAAACCTCTGGATGTTAAAACTTTTGAATATCTTGTTGGTAAGTTGGGAATGTTAAACCCTTAAATCTGGAACCTTGGTATTGAACGCCTTTGTGTACTATGGGGATCCTTGATTTAACAGATTTATAAATCTATAACTGCTTAGATATTGAACGCCTTTGTGTACTACTGGGGATCCTTGATTTAACAGATTTATAAATCTATAACTGCTTAGATATTGAACGCCTTTGTGTACTATCTTTGCATTAATAGATTTCTGGATCAACATTCCAAGGGGAAGACTGAAAGATATATTTTTGTTCTTAAAAATGTTTTAATTTCAGGGGGAATTTATTAATTTATTTTCTCACTGGACAAATTTTCTGGAAAATATTACTGGTACCTTGTAAATGTGTCCCTCTCACTGGTAATTAAATAGGTTGAAGTGCATGTTTGAGGTGACTTTTGTCTCCTTGTAAATGTGTCCCTCTCATTTGTCTGTATTAGTTGATGTGCATGTTTGAGGTTACCAGTCTCTTTCAAATGGTTTTCACTGGTACTTTACTGGAGTGTCCCTCCAGTGTACCATCAGTGCATGCTTCACTGGCCTAATCCACCAGTGATACTGGAGTGTCCAGTCAACCTCCAGATGCACTGAAATGAGTCATAATATTTTAATACTTGGTCATTGTGCGTGCCACGTATGCAAAATCTTTGAAAAGATATTTATCTTGATATTTTTCTTATTATCCTACGTGGCATGTCATTTTTTCAAAGAAATGATGGTATTTTTACCTTGGGAAGACAAAAAGTGCAAGTTGGTAATGTTTGTGGGCTGTAAACCGTCACACATTTATGTGTGATGTGATGTATTTAATGCGGATCTCAGAACCCGATCAAAATTATATTTGATAAATTCAAATTAACCGTTTGAGTTCCACATTCTCTCTCCTATATAAATACCCACTTTCATTTTCATTAGCATTTACTTCGAACATATTTACTCCCAAATTCTTCAACTTCCTTCATTTACTTCATTCTTTATTCAATTTCCAATCATAAATCTCTCTCATATTTACTTCATCAAATCTTCATAAACCCTAATTTTTTGTTCCATATCATCTATCTATCATATTCAATGGCACCAAGACAATCTAATTCACCGAAAAATCGCTCGCTGTTGAATATGCTCCCGTTCCAAATATTGTAAAGGCACCTCATATTACATTAGAGGCAAAGGCAATAAGAATAAACATGAATAACTAGATGGTCAAACTCTCACTCTCCAGTGTTCATAATGCCCAATCCATTATTGGGAGATTAAATACCTTTTTTCTCTCATGTCCTCTTTATGGTGCATTGACCCTAAATACTGGGAGGATGTACCACGACTATCTCTGTGAATTCTGGTACACTGCAGTATATGATGATGAAACTTCCTCAATTTCTTATTCTCTTAAGCAAGGTACCAGATCCTTGGCTTTCACTGTTGATACACTCAGGTCTGTTTTTCAATTGAACTATTTTGAACAGAATGAGATGCCCATTGAACTTCCCTCTGGCATAAATACAAGGGAAGTGTGCAGATTGATGGGGCACACAGACAAACTGGATGAGCATGGCCAGCTATCCAGAAAGGGAACAATCTACATGAGCAGGCTGTCAGACTCATGGAGATTCTTTTTCACTCATATAGTTGAATGTTTGGGAGGCAGTTCTGGAGGACTTGACCAGATAAATCAAACACATCTCCAGATTGGTTACTGCCTCTGGTTCGGATATAGAGTGGATTTTGCTCAAATTTTATTTGATGATCTGGTAGAGCGTCTTAAGGTGAAAGGTAGAAAAGCATTTGTACCTTATATTCGTTTCCTTTCACTAATTTTCAAAAGAGCTCTAGGTGACCAGTATGATTTTGAAACCACTCACTTTTCTGTATGTGAGTATATGCGTGATCTGACCAACCTTAAATCTCCACCAAATGAGGTAAATATCCCTCAGACCATTCTTAGCTTCCAAAGGGAAGAAAACGATGCTTCATCATCTGATGAGCCAGAAGAGGCTCCAGGAGGGAACCAGGTTGGTGAAGGACCCTCTGGAGTCCTAAATGTTGAAATTGTGCAACCAGTGACCCAGGTGGCTCCTGAAGTTCAGCAGACTTCTAATGTTACTCGACCCAGAACTTCCAGACGTCTTAGGAAGGCTGGAGTTCAGGTCAATCCAGATAGAGCCGAATCGAGCCATCCAGGTGATGTCATGAATATAGATGGGTCTCCTATTTTTGAGCAGGAAGTAAATGTTTTCAATTGAACTATTTTGAACAGAATGAGATGCCCATTGAACTTCCCTCTGGCATAAATACAAGGGAAGTGTGCAGATTGATGGGGCACACAGACAAACTGGATGAGCATGGCCAGCTATCCAGAAAGGGAACAATCTACATGAGCAGGCTGTCAGACTCATGGAGATTCTTTTTCACTCATATAGTTGAATGTTTGGGAGGCAGTTCTGGAGGACTTGACCAGATAAATCAAACACATCTCCAGATTGGTTACTGCCTCTGGTTCGGATATAGAGTGGATTTTGCTCAAATTTTATTTGATGATCTGGTAGAGCGTCTTAAGGTGAAAGGTAGAAAAGCATTTGTACCTTATATTCGTTTCCTTTCACTAATTTTCAAAAGAGCTCTAGGTGACCAGTATGATTTTGAAACCACTCACTTTTCTGTATGTGAGTATATGCGTGATCTGACCAACCTTAAATCTCCACCAAATGAGGTAAATATCCCTCAGACCATTCTTAGCTTCCAAAGGGAAGAAAACGATGCTTCATCATCTGATGAGCCAGAAGAGGCTCCAGGAGGGAACCAGGTTGGTGAAGGACCCTCTGGAGTCCTAAATGTTGAAATTGTGCAACCAGTGACCCAGGTGGCTCCTGAAGTTCAGCAGACTTCTAATGTTACTCGACCCAGAACTTCCAGACGTCTTAGGAAGGCTGGAGTTCAGGTCAATCCAGATAGAGCCGAATCGAGCCATCCAGGTGATGTCATGAATATAGATGGGTCTCCTATTTTTGAGCAGGAAGTAAATGTTTTCCAGATTGATGAGCAGGTGACTGGTGAGCAAGATGCTCAGATAGATTTAAATAGAGAAGTCGATCAGACAGTTGGGACGGCACGAGATTGGGATGAGGTAGATTCCCCAATGTCTGAAGGAAACATGTTTGATGTAAATATGAATTTCCTGGGTGATGAAGTAGAAAATGTTGTCACATCTGTTATTGCTTCAGTCACCCAACCACTTATATCTACTGAAATGCCACCACCACCATCAATTCCACAAAACACTCCATATTTCAATCCACCTTCAATTCAAATTTCACAAAATCAACCACCACCACTTGAAACTCCAATTGATTTATCTGAACACCGTGTGCTGGACTCCACTGTAGTAACATCTGAAGTTTTAACTGAAGAGGTCCAAGCACAAGTACCTTTGGTGACCAGATTGGCTTTTGGATTGGCACCTCCCAGTGGTCTCTCCACTTCGTCTTCAGCCGAGGTCCAAGGCCTTTTAAGTAAGGTGGCGGACCTGGAGAGATCACTCCAGTCTTCATCATAGGTTGTTTCTGATTTTAAATCTCTTTTATCGAATAATCTTTCATCAGAAATGAATCTTTTTGCTGGTAATGAGAAGCTGGTGTTTGAAAAGTTAAATGAGCTGGTACTGGCTACAAATAACAATTCTAAAAATATCAAAGTGGCAGTCCAGGGCTTAGAAGCAAAACTGGTGAATTCTGTTCAGACTGCAGTGAAAGCTGAAGTTGTTCAACCACTGGCAGGTCTGACAGATGAAGTTCAGAAGTTAATCACCAGGATAAGTAATTTGGAGAGTAGGCCAACACTTGATCAGAATGCTGTTGTTAGCACCATCAGTGATGAATGTGCTAAGAAGTTCAGACATGGCATGTTAAAAGAAATTACTGAAGAAATTTCTGGGTCTGTTCTTAGAACCATTCAAGATGGGTTGTTGCCACAGGTGGTGAAAATGATTGAAAATGAAATGCCAAAGCACTTGTCTTCGGAAATTCAAATCATTAAGAAGGAAGTGACTAAGCTGAGGAAGACTGTAAACATCACAACTCCAGTGGCTGGAAGAACTTTTGGTGCTACAGACAGATACATGCTTGAACAGTTATGGAGTGCCCACAAGTCTCAAACTGGTGGACATTCCAAGGGGGAAAAGTCTGAAGCGCAGGTTGTTGAAAAGTCTGCCACTGAGTCTGTTCCAGAAGGGTTGATAAAGAAAAAGAAAGAAGTGGTTGTTAGCGCTATCGAAAAGACTTTTGGCACTGAACCCGTTGTGCAACAAGAAGAAGTGACTGGTACTGATGCCATTGCACAAGAAGCACAGAAGGCACTTGGCACTGAAGCCATTGTGCAGGTTGAAGAGGCTACTGGTACTGATGCCAGTGAGCCCCAGTTTGAATCTTTCCCAGATATCACAACAACTCTGAAGTCAGTAAAAGGAAAGGAACACATGGTATCTGGGGAAGAAAGTGAAACTGCTGGGAGAACATCAGAACTTCAAACTACTGATGAAGACACCTCAAAGAGACTGGAGCAGGAATGCATTATGATAGAAATTTTCAAGAAAAATCAAAAGGATGAATTGCTGGCCCACAAAAGGGAGATGGCAAACATGGGGACTCTTGATTCTTACAATGCTGGTAGATTGGGCATACATATTGATGTTTATAAAAGAATGAAGGAAGACCCCAGAGTTCATCAATGTTTGGATGCATTGGATGATGTCTACATTCGCTCCAGGTACTCTGAAGAAGAGCAAACTTATGATGCGGTAACGTATGGTGTCAGTGTAGTGGAACTGATCAGACAAAGGACGGAGGAACTGGTGAACCTCCAGAAGAAAATAAGAAAGAATGCTGGTGCTCTGGAGATAGAGTATAGAAAGAAGATAAAGGGCTTACCAAAACTCACTGCCAAACAGATCAAAGAAATCAGAGATGCTGATCTGAGCACATTCATTCCTTTGGATACTTCACAAAGAATCAATCGTGAAGAACTCCAGTCTGCCATTGAACAGCAGAAAGTATCTAAGGAAACTGAATACATGATCCAGATGGCAAAGCAGAAAGCCAAGTATGAAGAAATGTTGAATTTCAGGGCTGATGCCAGAAGGATCATTGGTGCAGAGATTAAGCTTGCTGAAAATCATGAAGGCATGAGCAGGTTTGAAATAAAGTTGACCAGGGAGGGTAACTTTACTGATGAAAGGAAGAGTGCTTCAGTCCAAGCTTTTGGATGGACTGAACTGAAGAAGATTGCCTTAACGTTCAGGGGGAAGACTGATTTGTCGACTGATGTTAAAACATTTTTGAAGAGGATTGAGAAGGTATGGAAGAGAAAGCAACAGATGGAAGTTGCAATAGGCATGAAACCACCAGATTCTGTACCATCCTCACCATCAGCAAAGAGAAAGGCTACTGAAGATGCTCCAGGACAGACGTCAAAGAGAAGGGCCTGACTTTTGTATCATTTACTTATACTTGTATCTATTTTCACAAAATTGTAACTTATTTTCTGTTGATGGCTGTAAATATAGTTGCATATTTTGTTTCACAAAGTAAATGATCAGATTTAGTCTAAGTTAGAATTAAAAGATGAAACTGGAACACTGGTGATCTATAAAGTGTTTCCCAGTAACATAAATTTTTAGACTAAGTCAAAACAAGTGTTTTTCAAGCATACAAAAATTGTATAGATATAAGCTTGAAAAACCTTGCATTATTTCTAAACAAATAAGGGGAATTTGTTAGGTCCAGATTTACTGGACTCGCTCCAGACTTGAAGACTGGAGAGTCTCTGAAGACTTGTCCAGAAATAATATTTACTGTACCCACTCCAGACTTGCTGACTGGAGCGACACTGAAGATTTGTCCAGAAATAATGGAAGACCAGTGAGCAAAATACTTGTATAGGAAAATCTGGAATCCTCCAAATTAGCTCACTGGACTTCACCCCAGTCCAGATCTATTCTACTGAAGACATTCTCACTGAAGTCAAAGACTGAAGTTAGAATAAAGAAGACTGACAAATGGCGGAGTCCACTGGAAGTCTTACCAGATCTACGACTGGAGGTTTGTCAGTGTTCTAGACCTTACAAGTCTGAACACTGATTACGAGGAATTGACTTTTTGCCTTTACACACTTTCCAAAGAACATTCCACTTGTTCTTTACCAAAGTACATACGTGTGTAAAGGTGGTTGGTTAAAAGAATAAAGTCATATTGATGTGACTTTATCCTTGTACTCTAACCAATGCATTTAATGACCTTGTCGGTTCATTAAATGCATGCAACCATATTTGTACGGCACAAATTCACTGGTGAATTTGTTTGCCTATAAATACAAAGTCATTTCTTTGTTAAAATTACTTTTAGCATTAAAGGTGAATTTGTCTAAATACTCTCGATCGTAACAGGGATACTTCACAACTTTAAGTATCTCGATCTAAAGAGTTATTTGGCAAATATAGATCATTTGTAATTCATAGGTTGTTAGGATTTTTACATATTTGTATTATCTTGATTCCGCACAACCTTGTATTTTATTTAACATCATAAATAAAATACACTTGAAAATATTACATTGTGTTCCACCTTTACTTTATTGCTTTTAGTCTTGTATTACTTTGTTTATATACTTGCATTTATATTCAAGTAATACTAGTCCAATCTAGTGCTTATTAGACTTGTTGTATTTTAAACTTTGGGTTAAACCATCTAGAGAGTTTGGGACTCACATCTATGTACCCTTTCATCATGAGTACATGGACACTCACGCTACTGCCCGGTGCCATCATGCAACAAACGAGAGCTTTGACAGTGTCAAATCGTTCTTGCTTTGCTTGCACTTGAAACATGTCCTTCAATTGTGTAAGCATGTCATACGCCCCAAGATTCTCCAAGCCCTTTTGGAGTTCGGAGTCATGGTCGCCAACATTAAGCAAGCAACCTCATTGGACTCGGCACGACGTTTCTCAAACTCGTCCCTTGTCGCTTGAGCAGCTCTAGCATGTGGCTCTTCAGGAAGGGGTTCCTCTATTGCCCTGATCTTATCTTCCATCGTAAGAACAATTCTTAGGTTGCGAAGCTAGTCAATAAAGTTCAAGCCGGTAAGCTTATCCTTTTCGAGGAGACCCTTGAGGCAAAAGGTAGAAAGAGATGAGGAAGAAGAGTTTGCATTTGCAGCAGACATCTATCATATAAGTAGTAGATTGTATTAGTTAGTTTGACATATTTAATCCTTGTTAAAATAATTACCCAAGTGTTTAAAGAAAAACAATTATAATTAACAAGGTTATGATCCATATTTCACTCATAGCAATGTCGGGTTTGCCGCGGAACATTAACTACAAGCTGTTTAGGTAGGTACACTATATTACCAATTTTCATCCATGATGAAACTCTTAAACTCTTGCGGGATTCTATTGATAATCCATTATATCAATGCATGTTTAATCCCTCTTACGCCAATCCTTTCTTGTGTCGGGTTCGCCGCGGAACACAAGTCCAGATTGTAAACCGTCCATGATAGCTACACGTGAGATCCGGCCCAAGACTCTCGGGTTATCGCGAACCTCACCTCACCCTTGCCAACACCCAATTGTGATCCGGCCCAAGACTCTCGGGTTATCGCGAACCTCACCTCACCCTTGCCAACACCCAATTGTGATCCGGCCCAAGACTCTCGGGTTATCGCGAACCACAATAGGTCGGAGGTTCGAATGTGTGCACTACTCATGGATAGCGTAAAGTTTACATTTGAAAAACGGGTTTTTGTTTTGTTATAGCAAAAACATTTTATACAATTTTAAAATTTTTGCCAATATCTTATTGCGTTTGTTAATCCATTATAACCAAACCAATTTGATATTTAAAAAACATTGCGTTTGTTATCCATTATAACAAACCAATATAGATGATTATTTTTATATGTTTTAAAACAATTTTCTTGCAAGCATAGCCAAGACAAATATATAAAACAAAATAATCATCACACACAAACATATCGGTAGTATGCCATAAATCCTATGCGTTTTCCCGGTGAGCCACCACACGGAAAAACAAGGTCAAGCTAAGGACATGGTAAGTAGGAGCAATGGCTCCCACTAAAAACATCATCCTTCTTTGACTCCCTTGTTGCTTGCAGCCTCTTGATGATTCCATCTCCAAGATGCTAATCTCCAAGTCTCTTTACATTTTACAAGAAATAAAATCTATACTACTTTCTATACTATTACAAATACATAGAAAGAGAACGACACAAGTTGTCGTTTATACATACATTAGTAAAATGAAAAGACGACGTGCAAGCCGTTTGATTAATTATTATTACATTCATCCCGAATAAATAATACACAATCAAACATTATACCACATAAGGGTCATTGGCATATTACTACCGATATTAAAATAACACCATAACATCAAATGAGTGCCTACAATTTCATGTATTCAAGACATATGGGCTAAAAGATAAAAGAAATGGTGACAAAAAACAAATGACGCAGCTAGTGCTGCTGCTCTTCGTTGTATTCCAAATGGGATCTAAAACCCTTCTATTAGTTTCTTGATATTTATGTATTTGACCATCTCTTATATTAGTAATATAGAATGTCAGAATCACAAATAAGATAACCATCTTCTCTTTCACCATTTCCTATCCCAGCCGCCAAACTTAAACAAAAAAAGAGTTTACATTCTAATCTTTTCATTAAAAAAAAACGATCTGAATGAAAACAATTTTATTTTTTTTATTTATTATTATCATTTCAAGTTTGTTTCAACAGCCCATAAACTACTATGAATACATGCAATATTTAGGCAACTCCTTCACAAGGAAAAACAAGAGTTTGTACAAGGTGGCTCGGATACCACTTGTTAGAGTTCGGTACAAACAAACTTATACGCAACGGAAGCAGTAACATATAAGATATTCAGCGAACCGAACTCAACCCATGGATCGACTTGTACAAACAAAAGCCTCAAGAGAATGAGTATAAGAAAACATACCCTTGAAGATTTCCTTAAGATGTAGATGAAAAGATTCAAACTAGAATCTCTTTATTCGGGGAGACACACCCAAAGTTCCGATCTCGATGTATATACTTTCTTCTAGCTAAACCCGTGTTCTCTTATTATCCCCAAGCATCCAAAACGTGGACCTTTCCTTTCTAATAAAACACCACAATTCTAGTGTGTTCTTATGATTGTCCAATAGACTTCAATGAAAGTATTGAACTAGAAAGACACTTTTGCTGCGTTTTTGTGTCCTTTTCTTTAGAAAAAGCAGCCAAGTGAGAGAGAGGGGAAGAGCACGTGAATGAGTGAGAGAGACTGAGTGTTTGAGTTAGTTAAAAAATTTGAGTGTGTAAAGAAAAACTACTCATATACTCCATTTACTTTTGCATGAGAAAATGAGAGTCCCTATGGACTATTGTTTTTCCCCAAGAGCAATACATATATTAAAAGTTAAGTTATGTATAAATAAAAATAGTGGTGTTAAATTGTAAATGGAGTTACATTTGTAATGTTGATAAAGTGCAAGGGGTCTAGATGAAACTTAATGTAATTAGTATAAATACCCCTTGCTAATACCATTTGTAACTAACCTTGTAACAAAGCCTTTTCAACATTAATTCCATACATCCTTCTCTCTAACTTACTCTCTCTCTCTAAATTCATCTTCAACCTCCCATCACCTTCACACACTAAAACACACACAAAACCCTAAATCCACCATTAAACCTTCAATTAGGCTCATTTCTATTCATATCAGTATTATTATAGATATTGATGGAAAAAGAGAAAATGATTTTAATAGATTCTTTGGGCATGAGAATAGGGAAAGAGATCTTAGATATAAGGGTTAAGTGCATGGAAATGTAATTAACTATGGCCGAAAAGTTATTGTGTGCATGAACTTACAGAACCTCTATTGTATGCATGAACTTAAAAAAAATATATAAAGAATGCACGAATGACCTGCTATTACATTAGTCGGTCACTTTGATTTTCAAATACTATTAGCTTATGTGCCCGATAGAGTAATTATAACTATTGACTTTGACTTAGATGTATTTATCTATATTCATACATACATTTCATGGATATTATATACACCCATTCATACAAACCAAACCTCAATCACCACGGGATGCAGAAATAGTTAGATTTCCGGTAACACCAATCCATAACATATTATGTGTAACAACCCTACTTTTTAACATTATATATGTTCTAGTTATGTTGCCTATGATCCCGCAAGCCATAGTTATACTCGAAGCTAGTAGATAATGCCCCTAAATTAGCAATCTAAAGCTATTGTTCAATTCTAAATTTGATTTATAAAATACCATTGAACAAAAATTTTTATTGATGACTAATCAAGTTATAAATGATAAAATGAGCCTCACAAGTTGAGATATCAATCAAAATTCTTATAAATGTCCAACAAATCAATCACCAAACCAATTTAAGTAAATATGACATGAGAATAAAGATTTCTATCTCAAAGTATATTTATAAATTAATATGTACATAAAAGTGTTAAATAACAATAAGAATATATATATATATATATGCTTAAAATAAACACAAGCTTATAAACTAAGGCTTATGTAACAAATTAAAAACACAAAAATATATACATACACACCCATATACACGACATATATATATGTATACACACTCTAGAATAAAAGAAAGATTATTAACTTACACTACAAACTAATAATATTAACCTTACATAATACATATACATACATCTAACATACATACACATTTTATACACTAATTTATATATAAAAAAAAAAAGAGACAAACCCTTCATTACCCCCCCTTAAGGCCGGCCCTCCCTCCCCCCTTTTTCACACTTCACTCTTTCATTTCAAACAACTCTTTTCTCTCTTGGAACTCACCACTCCAACACACACTCCTTACACTCTTCACACACTTCTTTTCTCTCAAGAAAAACTCTCCATCTCTTCCTTTCTCCTTCTTATTTTCGGCCCAAACAACAACATAAAACACCAACAAAAATCAAGTTAAACACTTAATAATAATAAGGATTAAGTTAGATTACTAAAGGGTTATATTAAGCAAGGGTTTAAGGATTGCTTTTGGGTTAGATTAAGGGTTGTTGGAGGCTTCAAAGGCCACGAAAATCTGCCCACTTTCTTCATCAAAAACCAAGTTCAAGAGGGTATAATATTCATCCTTTTTACTAGATCTAATCTTGTTTTTGTTTATATTCAAAGGTTTTATCAAAAACTCATACTTTCTTCTTGTTTTTTTGTAATATACACTTAATGAGGGCAAAGTTGATAGGATCTTTCTTTCCATGCTCATGCATGTCGAATCTAAGAAGAAAGATCCAAGGATTCAATAAGTTTAAGACCCAAAAGTGTTGTTATAGATTAGTAGCTTTTAAAGTGATTTTCCTTTTGATAGTGTAAGTCCCAACTTGATAGATGGTACTACTGAAGACACCTCAATGTCGATGGTGGAGTTACTTTTCAATATATGCACTGAACTGGAGACGACCAGTTGCAGTGTGTATATACCAAGTTCTAGATAGATTACTTATATAAATGACAATAAGTAAAGAACAATGGAATAATACAAATAACTTGTAAGATAACTTGACGAGACAATATGTATTTTTCAATGTGTAATTTATTTATTGATGTTAAACAAATTACAAGGTTGTTGCGGAACCAAGATAATACAAAGAATGTAAATATCCTAACAACCTATGAAATACAATTGATCTACACTCGGAATTTCTCAAGACAATTGAAACACTTAAAGTTGTGAAATGTTCCTTTTAGCGATTGAGAGAATATTGCACAAGTTCACCAAGAATATTGCAGGTTTGCAAAGTGAATTCTATCGAAGTGTATTCGAAGAAGTAATATTCTTGGGTGTGCAATGACTTGTATTTATGGGCAAAGTTAACATTGGGATGTTAACTTTAGCCGTACAAATGTGGTTGAGAGCATTTAAGGAATAGCATTTAATTCCTTAAAAAGCAGTGTAAAGTCGCATGTTAAAGCAACTTTACACAACCACCTTTATGTACCTTTTATTACTTAAATAATAAGATAAGACTTATTATCCGGGTAAAGGTACATAAAGCATACAAGTCAATTCCTCGTAATCAGTGTAAAGCTTTGTAAGGGCTTTCCACTTATGGTCTCCAGTTTGTAACTGACTAGAATGCCAACTGGGCTTCGCTGCCATTGCCATTCTCTATCTTCCATTTGTTGTCTTCGACTTCAACTGGAATGATTCTTCAACTGGTCAGTTCTCAACTGGAGGAAGTCTTCAGTTGTGTTGACTGTACGGTGCAACTGGACTTCAATATATTTCTGGACTAATCTTCTTGGTCACCAGTTTCACTGGTCTCCAGATGCAACTGGTGACTGGCAAGTGTAAACTGGTGACTGGACAGTTTCAGGTGAACTGGTCCTAACAGATAGATCTATATGTTTTTGTATATTTTTGAAGAACATATTCTGAGATTTTTCATTAAAATGATGTTTTTATGTTGTTGAATGTTAGATCTATAAAAGTTGATATTAAAAAGTGTTGATTTGAATGCATGTATGCTAGATTTAAGAAAGTTGGATCTTTTGTTGGATTATGAGATGGATATGGACTTGTTATAAGTGAAAAATATGTTAATATTAATGTTAATATTCTGGAAAAATTGATGAAATAACAAAGAGACAAAGCTTGGACCAAAACATGTTAAAATAAGCTAGAAATCATAAACCGAAAACACGCAAAAATGCATTTTGAGCACACACATGCACCATAATCTTATGACCAAGAAAATATGATGAACCTACTGGAAATAAGTTGAAATAAAAGTATAAAACTCAGATCTAATGGTTCATGACAACAATAAGCTCAAAAATCACCTTTTCGGGTCAAATAACCACTAACCGAAAGCACTAAATTGCACATATCACACCATCACCACTATCACGATTTTGGACACCAAAATATGATGAACTTTCTGGAAATAATGAAACAAGAATGAAAATCCATTTTGAAGCAATTTAATTGCTTATGAAATGAGGCTAAAATCACTATTTCGGTAAACGATTTTTAATCATAAAACCCTCAAAATAAGCAAGACACAAGAGAGGTTGAATTGATATAAATTATATTGATAAAAGTTGCCTAAAAGGCCTGGTATTTTTGACCAAAATGTTTAGTGATGATTTCTAAGAATTTCCATGAATTATTGAATTTAAATGGTAATTAAAAGACATAAAAATCAATAAGTAAATTATGTAAATTAAGAATGGGGTTAAATCATCTTAACCATTGATAAAAATAACTAAAACCTACTGGATAAAAATAGTTAAAAGGCAAGAGACATGTGTTACATAATTTAAAGATAAATAATTAAGTAAAAATAACTAATTAAATATTATTATTAAAATTAATGGAAAATACACAAATAAAGGTATAAAACATGAAATTATAAATTAAGAAGCATATATATCAGAATATAACCTAACTAAAATCATTCTTAATTTATAAAGACAATTATGACACTTAAAAGTATTTTTAAGGAATTATTTAATTAATAAATCAATAAAATGAATAAATAATTAATTAATAAATCAATAAAATGAATAAATAATTAATTAAATAATATTAAATTAAATAAAAACTTATAAATCAGAAAATATTCATAAACACCAACATTATGAGGTAGCTAATGTCAAATATTATGATTAAACAAAGTATACAATGGAAATCATATAAACCAAAGCCAAACTACCGAAATTCCAATAAACGTACAAAATGCATAACGAGAAATGACCTTCACCACCAAATCTCTTATAACCAAATAATGAGAGCATCATAATGCACTTAAACTCCATAATCTAATAACAACCAAAGATGGGCAAGTCTACTAGTATACATCTCATGATCTAGCTCACTAGTTCATGTCACGCGAACTTACGTCGTGAATATATACCATGGTTTAGGCTTGCTTGGGGAGCAACAAGACTAGACGAAGATCTCGCATTTGATCAGCCCCTAACACTCTCAAATCATGTGAGTCATAGCCCCCTTTCAAACTCTTTTATATGTTTTACTTGCGGGGTGAAAAGCATGATTAATTAAAATGACTTTCTCTTACGAAACGATTCTTTGAAATAATGATAATGAAATGGGAATTATATTGTATGTTCAACGTGTTATATGTTATATGATGAGCTTGAGTACTATCAAACGGTGGTCCCTGTACACTACTATTAACTCATTTGAGGCCTGTAGTTAGAGGGTTGCGCAACTAGGATTTGTCCCCTCATCCACTATTATAGGTAACGGTGGGATGTTGGTCTGCCTTTGTGGCCACCTTCATTGCCAGTCTGGCCTCGCGGTGCTCTAACTACTATATATTTATGGTCATCTCCATGGCACGACCCTTGGTTATCTTTATGCACGTGATTGACAACATGTGCTTATCATTATC
Organism: Erigeron breviscapus; assembly: GCA_034093135.1. Lineage (NCBI taxonomy): Eukaryota > Viridiplantae > Streptophyta > Magnoliopsida > Asterales > Asteraceae > Erigeron > Erigeron breviscapus. Next base: position 137,815,959 of record CM067168.1, on the reverse strand, counting down.
TTATCATTTGGGACAATATATTTGATTATTGGGACATAACCGGTCTTAGTAGTGGCTCAAGACAATCTCATCAAATTATGTCATGGTAGTCTTACCATTGACCAAGAGGTATTGATATTATTCATGGTTGGTTATTATTATTGATTGAACATACGGTTTGGGTATGGACAATACGATGGAATGCTTGGAAATTTTATGGCATATTATTTCTTGAATTGGATTAAATATATATGTGTTGTTAGCATAAACCTATGAACTCACTCAACTCTCGTAGTTGACACTTTTTCTTCATGCTTTTCAGGTCTAGGGCAGTAAGTTAGCTTTTGGACTGCCTCATGGATGATGTGTTTAATTGTTGCATGTTGGACTAGTAATGCGAACATTTGATCTTTTGATAATGAATTTGGTTATGTAATGTTTATTAAACGTCAACTTGAACTTGTAACTTTTTTTAAGTTTGAATGGCATTTGAAACTTTGTGGTGATGTTTTATATTTAAATCTTTTGTACCATGTCGTTCTGTGACATCTCGTGTTCCGCCTTAGTCGGGGTGTTACAGAAAAATGGTATCAGAGATGCAAGGTTATAGAGAATTTTTGCTATAACCTACGTATTTTCAAACGAGTCGAATATTTCTTAAACAATTGAGTCGATCATAAAGTATTCTTGTTTTACTTATGCATAGCCTGATCAACTATGCCTAACTAAAAATTTAATATGGAATGATCGAAATGATTGTCTAAGGGATATTCAAAATGAGTCTTTTGAAAATAAGCTTTAAAAACGATTCTTGGTTCAAAAGATACATAACCAAATCTAATGTTTGCATTACCTATTAGAACCCTTAGTTAATACCCCCACTTGGCTAGTATTACTTTGTCCATTTAGAAATAATACATGAGAGCTATGCACAAGTTGAATCCTAGTCATTACTTTAATTATATATGGTTATGTTGGTCGTGCGAGTCGAGTTGGTCGTCGGTTGTGGATGGTCATGTCGTTGTTTGGTTGTTAAGCTTGTGAGTCGTCAGTCGAGTTGGTTGGTTGCTTGTCAAATGGTTAAGGTCGTCTCATGGTCCGTCGAGTCGTCTTGCTGTCCGTAAGTTGCCATATGGGTCGTCAATGGTCAAGTCGGTCGTCCATGGTCGTCTAAGCGTCGGGTCGAGTCGTCATCTCACGCCTTTGTGAAACTTGTGTAGGAACATCATGTCGCAAGCAAGTGGAGCTTCCGGATCAGCCCCTAGGCCAAGGAATTTGTATGGATTCGTGGACCACATGGAAGAGGAAGAAAGGAGACGCCTAGAGCAAGAGCAACCTCCCCAACCACTCCAAGAAGAAGAAGAAGAAGAGACCGAGCCAATGGAAGACCCATCGGATGACGATGATGCTAGAAGTGTTGCCTCTAGCCAACCTGGACGCCGCTCACCCTCGCCACCACCATCACCACCAGCCCCTAGAGCACCCACTCCGCCAAGGCAAGATGCACCCATGAACCTAAGTGATGGGCGATTTCCAGCCCAAGACCCATACTTTCAGCCGTGCCTTCCTCGTGATCATCCCTGGTACCATCTCGGACATAGACGTCAAGGAGAAGAACCACATCGCCCAGTCTATGGGGTACCCCCTCCACCTCCCATTGGTATGACTCATGAAGAAAGGTAGAGGGTGTGGGGAATAGCAAACGGATTAAGGGATGCTAGACTAAGGGTAAGGACTCAAGAGGTGATGATGGAAAGGGCCTTGGGAGTTATGGATCGAACGGGAGCTTATGCAAGTTTGGCGATATCGGAAGTTCGTCGAGTTAACGAGGTGATATTTATGATGGGATGTGTGCTCACGGCTGTTTGCACTCTCGTGGTAGCTCTCATGCTTAGGAAGTAAACCTAAGAGCTTCTTTATTTGTGAACTTATTCGATGTATGAACGTTTGTACTTTGTTTCAATTTCTTGAACTTTCTAGCTTATATGTGACGATGATCACATCGTATTTGGCATGTAGCAATTTTGTGAACTCATCTTGAATGATATATATGTATGCTTAATGTCTCTCTATGGTTACATGATGTGCTATCCTTGTTGTGTTATAGTTATCCCTATTATAAAAGTTATAGTTACAGCAGGAAATCAGTTCTGACCACTTTTGGTAGAACGGCCATATCCGGAGTTCTATTTCGTCTTTTGACCTGATTCCAATTGGAGGTGAAACTTAACTCATAGGGATACGTTTTATATTTTATGAGTTTTGCCAAGATCGTCCATCTTAAGCCACTTTTACGTGCTCCAAGTTCGTACACAGATTCTGTAATTCTCTTAACTAACCGTGAAAGCATGGTTGATAAATTTTAGAATTTCCTAGCCATATATTTACTCATAATGACAAGTGCGTCATGACTATAAAAAGGAATATGAATCGGGATATACATATATATATGTGTGCGAACGAGCCCTCTATGCACTAAATAACTTTAGATATACTCGTGTGAGATCAAGAAGTCGTGAGTCGAGTTTATGTCACATGATTCAATACACGAATGACTAAACTATATTATCCTTTGTAGAGACATGGCACCACGAAGGACCGGTGGAGAAACAAGTGAAGAGGCCCAGCGAAGAGCCGAGTTAGCTGAGCTTATCTCCCAGCAAATCAATGCCGCCATGCCAAATATTGCCACCCAAATCGCGGAGAATGTGACCGCTACACTTAACACGGCTAGGAGACAAGATGGAGGAGGAAATGCTATTGACAGGAATGCCTACAAGGCTTTCACGTCTTGCAACCCCAAGGAGTTTCATGGGACGGAAGGCCCTGTTGGATTGCTGACTTGGTTCCAAAGCATGGAAGCCAACTTGAACATCATTGATTGTGCACCGGCGGACCGTGTTAAGTTTGCTGCTAGTAAGCTTCAAGGAAGAGCTCTTACTTGGTGGAATCTCCAAGCGACTACTAGAGGTCCTGCAGCAGTCAATGCTTTGACTTGGGAGCAGTTTAAGGAAGAGTTGAAGCGTGAGTATTGTCCACGAGAGGAGGTACAAAAACTGGAGATGGAATTCTGGAACCATGCCATGAGAGGACTGGAATTGGAGGCCTATGTGATCCGCTTCCACGAGTTGAGCGTGTTGGTGCCGGAGATGGTAACCCCTGTGGCTAAGAAGGTTGAGAGGTTCATCTATGGATTGGCACCTGAAGTTAGGTTAATGGTCACTGCTGCAAGCCCTACCACTCTTGAGCAGGATAAAAGTTTGGCAACCAGACTAGTAAACGATTTGGTTAGGCGTGGGAAGTACACGAGAGGTGAATCAAGTTCGAGACAAGGTGGAGGAAATCGGTTTGGCGATCGCAAAGGGAATGGGCCGGATAAGAGGCAAAAGATTGTGAGAAACTATGAGGTTGTGGATGCTAACCCCAATCCATATCGTGGCATGCCTCCAAGGTGCAACCGATGTGGTTATAGCCACTTGGGTGAATGCAAGCGTTGCACAACTTGCAACCGCATGGGTCACCTTGCTACTCACTGCCGGAGCGGGCCAAGGAATGAAGGACAACGAGGGGGATGTCAAGAATGTGGAAGTGCGGATCATTGGAGAAACGCTTGTCCTAGGTTGAGAAGAGCACAAGGCAACCGTGGAAATGGAAATGGTAACCGTGGCAACTTTAGGAATGTTGGGAATCGCGGGAACCAAGCAAACCGAGGAAACAATGGAAATCAAGTTAACCGAGGAAATGTTGGGAATCAAGCTAATGTGGGGAATCAAGGCAACAACGTTAACCAAGGGAATCGTGGAAATCAAGGAGGTCAAGCCCGAGGAAGGGTGTATGCCATGGGAGCGAATGAGGCACGTGATGACCCAAATGTCATCGTAGGTACGTTCCCACTAAATAATGTTTATGCCTCTATGTTATTTGATTCTAGAGCTGAAAGAAGTTTTATTTCCTTTGAATTTAAAGAATTGATTGATAAGAAACCTAGTGAACTTGAGGAAACTTATTATGTTGAATATGCTAATGGAAACGAGTATAAGACTAAGGAAATTATTGCTGATTGTAAGTTAACTTTAGATGAGAAGGACTATAGTATAGACTTGATTCCCATAGAAATAGGAAGTTTTGATGTGATAGTAGGAATGGATTGGTTGTCGAAAATGCGTGCTAAAATACTTTGCCATGAAAGGATCATTAAGATTCCTTCAGATAACGGTGAAGTGCTAATAGTTCAAGGCCATAAAGCGGGAGTCCAACCCAAGATAGTGTCGTCTATGCAGGTGAGGAAGTATTTACGCAAGTTATACCACACGTACTTGGCACAAGTAGTGGATAAGCGAGTAAAAGATAAGGATCCTCTCAAGGTAACAGTGGTTAGAGATTTTCTAGATGTATTTCCGGATGAACTACCTGGACTTCCCCCAGCAAGACAAGTAGAGTTTACTATCGATTTAGTTCCCGGGGCAGCCCCCGTGGCTAAAGCACCGTATAGACTAGCGCCCTCCAAAATGCGAGAACTCTCAGAGCAATTGCAAGAATTGCTTGATAAAGGTTTAATCCAAACTAGTTCTTCACCAATTCTCTTTGCCAAGAAGAAGGATGGATCCTTGAGAATGTGCATCGACTATAGGGAATTGAATAAATTGACGATCAAGAATAGGTACCCGCTGCCGCGAATAGATGATTTGTTCGATCAACTGCAAGGAGCGTCGCACTTCTCGAAAATTGACCTTAGGTCCGGCTATCATCAGTTGAGGGTACGAGAAGAAGATGTACCTAAAACGGCCTTTAGAACTCGCTATGGGCATTATGAGTTTCTAGTGATGCCATATGGTCTCACAAATGCGCCAGCCGTTTTCATGGACTTAATGAATAGGATTTGTAGGCCATACTTGGACAAGTTCGTTATAGTGTTCATCGATGACATTTTGATATACTCTAGAAGTAAGGAGGAGCACGAGAAGCACCTGAGGATAATCTTGCAGCTACTTAGAGACGAGAAGCTATATGCTAAGTTTTCTAAGTGTGAATTTTGGCTCCGTCAAGTCCAATTTCTGGGGCACGTTGTGAACGAAGAAGGGATCCATGTAGATCCGTCTAAGATAGAAGCAATCAAGAAATGGGAGACACCCAAGACACCAACGGAAGTGCGTAGATTCCTAGGGTTGGCAGGGTATTATAGGAGGTTCATTCAAGGATTCTCTAAGATTGCGGTACCTTTAACCCAATTGACCCAAAAGTCACGGGAGTTCGAATGGGGTGAAGAACAAGAACAAGCGTTTCAAACACTTAAGAACATGTTGTGTGAGGCACCAATACTAGCATTGTCGGATGGAATGGAAGGATTTGTAGTGTATTATGATGCGTCGAATAAAGGGCTAGGGTGCGTACTAATGCAAAGGGACAAGGTGATTGCATACGCATCCAGGCAATTGAAGCCATTGAGAAGAATTATTCGACACACGATTTGGAGCTAGGAGCCGTAGTGTTTGCCTTGAAGATATGGCGACATTATCTTTATGGCACCAAGTGCACCATATTTACCGACCACAAGAGCTTGCAACACATCTTTGATCAGAAGATGTTGAACATGAGGCAAAGGAGGTGGATGGAGCTGCTTAATGATTACGAGTGCGAAATTAAGTACCACCCCGGAAAGGCAAATGTTGTTGCTGATGCCCTTAGTAGGAAGGTGAGCACTAGGGTGTCGAGGACAAGAATTTATCACTTACAGGTGAAAATGTCTCTAAGGGACAGATTCTTAGAAGAAAGAAGTTTTATTTCCTTTGAATTTAAAGAATTGATTGATAAGAAACCTAGTGAACTTGAGGAAACTTATTATGTTGAATATGCTAATGGAAACGAGTATAAGACTAAGGAAATTATTGCTGATTGTAAGTTAACTTTAGATGAGAAGGACTATAGTATAGACTTGATTCCCATAGAAATAGGAAGTTTTGATGTGATAGTAGGAATGGATTGGTTGTCGAAAATGCGTGCTAAAATACTTTGCCATGAAAGGATCATTAAGATTCCTTCAGATAACGGTGAAGTGCTAATAGTTCAAGGCCATAAAGCGGGAGTCCAACCCAAGATAGTGTCGTCTATGCAGGTGAGGAAGTATTTACGCAAGTTATACCACACGTACTTGGCACAAGTAGTGGATAAGCGAGTAAAAGATAAGGATCCTCTCAAGGTAACAGTGGTTAGAGATTTTCTAGATGTATTTCCGGATGAACTACCTGGACTTCCCCCAGCAAGACAAGTAGAGTTTACTATCGATTTAGTTCCCGGGGCAGCCCCCGTGGCTAAAGCACCGTATAGACTAGCGCCCTCCAAAATGCGAGAACTCTCAGAGCAATTGCAAGAATTGCTTGATAAAGGTTTAATCCAAACTAGTTCTTCGCCAATTCTCTTTGCCAAGAAGAAGGATGGATCCTTGAGAATGTGCATCGACTATAGGGAATTGAATAAATTGACGATCAAGAATAGGTACCCGCTGCCGCGAATAGATGATTTGTTCGATCAACTGCAAGGAGCGTCGCACATCTTGAAAATTGACCTTAGGTCCGGCTATCATCAGTTGAGGGTACGAGAAGAAGATGTACCAAGGTCTAAAAAGGGACTTTTGGTGGCCTGGGATGAAAAGTGATGTAGCTCTATATGTGAGCCGATGCATGACTTGTGCGATGGTCAAAGCTGAGCACCAAAAGCCAGCTGGACTTTTAAAGCAGCCGGAAATTCCTGAGTGGAAGTGGGAGCAAATAGCAATGGACCTAGTGACGAAATTGCCTCGGACAAAGAAAGGCCATGATGCTATATGGGTGATTGTTGATCGTCTTACGAAATCAGCCCATTTCATCCCCATCAAAGAAGATTGGAACACTGAGCGTTTAGCTCGTCTGTACGTTGAGAAGATTGTGACATTACATGGTGTACCTCTGTCCATAATATCCGATAGGGATGGTAGGTTTACCTCACGTTTCTGGGGTCTTGTGCAAGAAGCAATGGGCACTACGTTAGCATTAAGCACGGCTTACCACCCACAAACGGATGGGCAAAGTGAGCGTACAATACAAACGTTGGAGGATATGCTAAGAGCTTGCGCATTAGAATTTAGTGGAAGTTGGGATGAACATTTGCCATACGCGAAATTTACTTACAACAATAGTTATCACTATAGCATACAATACGCGCCGTTTGAAGCTCTATACGGGCGTAAATGTAGATCACCCATGTGTTGGGTAGAGGCGGGTGAGAGAAGCCTAGCTACCGTTGATTTTGTCCAAGAGACAACGGACAAGGTGGCGATCATTAAAGAAAAGCTCAAGGCCGCAAGAGATCGGCAAAAGAGTTATACGGATCAAAGGAGGAAGCCCCTAGAATTCGAGGTTGGCGACAAGGTACTTGTTAGGACCAGTTCACCTGGTAAACTGGCCAGTATCCAGTTGCACCTGGAGACCCAGTGAAACTGTCCAGTGAAACTGGAGACCTAGATAATTTGTCGAGAAATATATTGAAGTCCAGTTGCACCGTACAGTCAACGCAACTGAAGACTTCCTCCAGTTGAGAACTGACCAGTTGAAGAATCATTCCAGTTGAAGTCGAAGACAACAAATGGAAGATAGAGAATGGCAATGGCAATGGCAGCGAAGCCCAGTTGACATTCTAGTCAGTTACAAACTGGAGACCATCAGTGGAAAGCTCTTACAAAGCTTTACACTGATTACGAGGAATTGACTTATGCTTTATGTACCTTTACCCGGATAATAAGCCTTATCTTATTATTTAAGTATTAAATGGTAC
>CM067168.1:137637920-137807174 GCA_034093135.1 Erigeron breviscapus | reverse complement strand
ACACTGATATTTTCATGCCTGTGCAAGTGGGAGTCTGTTGGATATATGCACACGGGTTGGCTAAAGGTTTGACCGTGGTGCATTGTGATACAAAGTGTTAGGTCGAAAATCGACCAAGTATAATTTGTTCAGAAATAGCTTGAAGTTTAGTGAAGACGTCCGTACAGAATTCTGAGATGTCTCAGAATTCCTTCACTGAAGCTTCACTTCAGTTCAGATCGAGATAAATCTGAAGCATTCATTCTGAAGTCAAAGACTGAAGTATGAAGAAGAGAATCATCTCAGAAGCGAGCAAAGAGTGATTCTACCAGATCAAGACTGAAGCATCTCAGTGTAAAGTATTTACAACACTTTACACTGATTACGAGGAAGACTTTTACTTTACACCTTTATCCGGTTAATAGATTTATCTATTAACAAAAGGTACAAAGTATAGGCTTGGAACCTAGTACTATAAGTCACATCAAGTGACTTATATACTCTTCCAAGTGCAGCATGTAAGGAATTATGGTTTAATTCCTTAAATGCTCACAACCACATTTGTACGATCTTGTCCACATCATCATGGACTTGGTCTATAAATACAAAGTCTTCTCACAACTTGCAAAGTGCTTGAAACTTTAGCATTGCAACTTGTGAGATATACTCTAAGTAAACTTACGAGTATTTCCAAGTTAATTAGATCACTTGTATTTCAGGATTGTTTAGATACTTACACTTGGGTGTTTATCTTTGTTCCGCAACAATCCTTGTATTTGTTTATACATCAATAAATCAAATACATTGAAAAGAAAACAACGTGTCTCAATGCTACATACTTGATTATATTTATATATATCTTTATATAGTTTCTGCCATTTGTTCTTGCATTTTTATATCTAGTCAATTGTTTCTTGTTATCCATATCTGGATCGTAAACTGAACTTGTCCATCAAGATCAGTTGTACTTGCCAGTCGGGTTTGTTATTCATCTATATATTTGGGACTCACAATTGGTATCAGAGCCTAAAGGTTGAATTTTATCAATTCATTAACCTTTGATCTGCATAGATGGCTGACTTTGAACAAGAACGACCTGACCCTAATAATGCTACCCCACCCCCTCTCATCAACAACAATATACCATCACACAATGTTCACGTACACTTTCCAAATAATCCTGTTCCCAAGTTTGATGGGAACAGTGAAAACTTTCAAACGTGGAAAGCGTGCATGCTTAAGTATATTGCTGGTGTTGAGAGACATTTACCAGATATCTTAAGAGAAGGACCCTTTGTCCCTATGAATGCTTCTACTGTTGTCAGAAATGCCGATGGGACTCCTAGGCAGTCACCTAAGGAGAAGGATCATTGGTCTGAGGAAGATCATAGACTTGTAGACCTGGACACCAAGTTACAAAATATGATTTTATACGCAGTTCCAGAAACCCTAATGCCCACTCTTGTTTTACTTGAAAATTCCAAATTGATGTGGGAGGAACTAATGACACAGTTTGAAGGCACGAATGAGACAATTGTCACAAGAAAAGTTGCTTTAAACAAAAGATATGAGTCTTTCTTTGCTATCCCTGGGGAATCTTTAACTCAAACCTACATCAGATTTACAAATCTGGTAAACCAACTGAAAGCCCTGGGTGTAACCAAAGACAAAGAAATTTTGTTGGAAAAATTTTGTGACATTTTACCTTCTAAATGGGAAAATTTAATCTTGGTCTTGAGACAAGGCAAAACCTTGCACAGTCATACTCTTGCTTCCCTTTATGGAGCCTTCAGATATACTGAAGAGAACAAAGCTGAAAGAGCCTTGGCTGAGCAGGATGCCAAGAATCATGTTTCTACCAGTTCTGGTACGGTTCAGTATTCTGAACCACATAGTACTGCTCTACTATCTTCTGAGAGTGATGTTTTTGACTCGATGAAGAAGATGGTGTCTGAAATGTTAAAAACTGGTGTCTCTGCTAATGTCACTCATGATTGTGATGAGAATGACAATGATGATCTGGTTGCCATGCTGGCTAAAACGTTCAATCGTTTTAAGGCCAAATCAAATCGATCTGGCAAACCTTTTGCTTCCAGTGCTTCTATTGACAAGTCTAATCTTGAATGCTTTAAATGCGGCAAGAAAGGACATTTCATGAAGGAATGCAGATCTAGTCAACCTTCATCATCACAATCTGCTCCTAACCATTCTATTTTTCAGAAGTCTGATGACAGCTATAAGGCCAAATACAAGAAGTTGAAGGCACATATGGCTCTTTTGGCACAAGACAACTCAAGCAACAGTTGTATGATTGCCAAAACTGAAAAGTGGGAAGACTCTGATGAATCATCTGATGATGAGGAAGAAGTTAGGGACATGTGCTTCATGGCACAAGAAGATCAAGGTCATTTGGTCAAATCCGATGTTGAATCTGGTCGCTGGGTGGATATAGTGATGAAAAAGGTCAGTAATTTTGGCTTTGAAGAAAATGAGGAACACAAACTGGACCTCTTGGTTCTGTTAGAGGCTGACATCTCATTTGTTGAGACAGTGCGTTCAGAAAGCTTAAAAATGTTTGAAAACAATACTTCTGAACTGAACGCCAGTCAGGCCAGACTAAAAGAACTGAAAGATGTTCATTTGGCCCTAAAAAGTTATCAGTCCATAGTTGCCACTTTAGAGTTGGAAAAAGAAGAGTTAAAAACCATCCTTGAAAAAGAACAGAAAATAATTAAATCTTGGATGAGTGCACCAAAACCAGATGCTGCAATAAAAAATACTTTTGCAAATCAAAAAACAGCATATGAATCTGGTGATCTTCATATGGCATCTATAATCACTGATTTAGATGCACTTCCAAAGGAAATGAAACCTGAAATTATTTTTCCTAAAGTTGGCAAACAGAAAACTGTGACTGATAGGGCCCAGGAACAATCTGAGGGTAAATCTGAAACAGCTCAGACAACTGTTTCAGAAAAGAAGGCTAAATCCAAAAAGCCATCCCCTCAGACTTCATCTAAGGTTCCCAAGGACCAAAAGAAGAAGAAAAATATCTCCCCCACTGAGCCTTCTACCTCAGATTCTGGTAAGGCTCAGGTGTCTAATGAAGAATCTATTTTGTTAAGGTTAGAAAGTCAATTTCAACTATTGGCTAGACAAGTGCAGAGTTGTAATGCACGTTTAAAAAATGTTGAAACCACACCTCTTCAACCTAAACAAAATGCAAAACCTTTTTCTAAGCAAATCAAGCAGAAATCTGAGAAGAAAAAGGTTGAAAAATCCATCAAACCAACTACTTTTGTGTCATCTGAGATAATGACTGAAATCCCATTTGACCCTTCTGTCCCTCATAAACCAAAGAAATCTGAGACTGCTAAGGGAGAGTCTAGTGAACCCATCCAAAGATGGGTTCCCAAAAAGAACTAATCTTTGATTGTGTGCAGGGAGACCGAAAGAAGAACATATGGTTTCTGGACAGTGCTGCTGGCCGAACCATGACTGGTTATCAGACCCTGCTAGAGGAATATAGGGTGCAAGAGGGGCCCTCAATTGTTTTTGGAAATGATGGTAATGGAAAAACTGAGGGATATGGTGTGGTGAATAATGGTCAAGTCAAATTCACATGTGTTGTTTTTGGAAATGATGGTAATGGAAAAACTGAGGGATATGGTGTGGTGAATAATGGTCAAGTCAAATTCACACGTGTTGCATATGTGAACGGTTTGAAATATAACCTGATCAGTGTCAGTCAACTATGTGATGATGGCTTCAAGGTTCTATTTGATATTTCACAAGGCACCATATTCAACAGAGATGGAAAGGTGGTACTGATTGCACCAAGAAAGGGAAACATTTATGTCATTGATATGAATCCTTCTACCTCTGAACAATGTTTCTACTCAAAGGCAGATGAAGACACAAATTGGTTGTGGCACAAGAGACTATCCCATCTGAACTTCAAGAACATTAATAAGTTGTCAAGAAAACAACTTGTTGATGGGATACCCTCTATGTCTTTCAACAAAGACAAGCCATGTCCAGGTTGTGAAATGGGTAAGCAGAAAAGAGCTTCATTCAAGACAAAGCAAAGCTTTAGTATTACTGAACCTCTTCATATGCTTCACATGGACCTTTTTGGACCAGTGAATGTTCAGACCAGAGCAGGAAAGAAATACACCCTTGTTATAGTTGATGAATATTCAAGATACTGCTGGGTGATTTTCCTCAGGTCCAAAAGTGAAGCTGCTGCTGAAATCATTGCTCTCATCAAACAAATTGAGCTCAAATACAAGCGAAAAGTTTGTCAGCTCAGAAGTGACAATGGCACTGAATTCAGAAATGCCACTCTGGAGTCCTTCTGCACTGAAACTGGCATATCTCAGAACTTCTCCTCAGCACACACACCAGAGCAGAATGGTGTTGTAGAAAGAAAGAATCGTACGCTGATTGAAGCTGCTAGAAGTATGTTGAATGAATCTGGTCTTCCCAAGAATTTCTGGGCTGAAGCTGTTGCAACTGCATGTTACACTCAGAACAGATCTATCTACGTCAAAAGACACAAGAAGACCTCCTATGAAGTACTCAGAAATAGAAAGCCTAATATTGGATACTTCCATGTATTTGGGTGTCCAGTATACATTCTGAATGATTCTAGTCAGCTTGGAAAATTTGACGCAAAAGCTGATGAAGGATACTTCCTAGGATATTCATCAAATCGCAAAGCCTTTAGAGTCTTTAACAAGAGACTTGAAAAGGTTGATGAGTCAATTCATGTTACCTTTGATGAATCCAATTCTGCAATCTTTAAAAATTCCATCCCTGTACCACCCTCAGAAAGTCCAATAAGTTTTGGTGATTCTGATCCTGTTTCTGAAACTGATCAGTCACCTGAACATGCTTCTGAACATCTCCGTTCAGAACCAACAATGAAAAAGCCTAGCAACATTCCATTTTATCCTCCAGTCAGTTTCAAACTGCCTTCTGAACTGACTATTGGATCAGATGTACATGCTGCTTCTCCTCTGATATCAGGCTCCACTGAGCAACCTCAATCTGAAGAATTTCATGATGCAAGTCATGATCTGCAGGAAGAAGAAGGAGCTGCAGATGTATTTTCTGAAGCTCCTCCTGAAGTTACTCAGAGAAGTTCTTGCACTGATATCATTATTCATCCTGGTCAATACACTAAGTGGACTAAAGCACATCCTATCGAGCAAATCATTGGGAATTCCACTAGTGGGGTTCAGACCAGAGCAGGAAAGAAATACACCCTTGTTATAGTTGATGAATATTCAAGATACTGCTGGGTGATTTTCCTCAGGTCCAAAAGTGAAGCTGCTGCTGAAATCATTGCTCTCATCAAACAAATTGAGCTCAAATACAAGCGAAAAGTTTGTCAGCTCAGAAGTGACAATGGCACTGAATTCAGAAATGCCACTCTGGAGTCCTTCTGCACTGAAACTGGCATATCTCAGAACTTCTCCTCAGCACACACACCAGAGCAGAATGGTGTTGTAGAAAGAAAGAATCGTACGCTGATTGAAGCTGCTAGAAGTATGTTGAATGAATCTGGTCTTCCCAAGAATTTCTGGGCTGAAGCTGTTGCAACTGCATGTTACACTCAGAACAGATCTATCTACGTCAAAAGACACAAGAAGACCTCCTATGAAGTACTCAGAAATAGAAAGCCTAATATTGGATACTTCCATGTATTTGGGTGTCCAGTATACATTCTGAATGATTCTAGTCAGCTTGGAAAATTTGACGCAAAAGCTGATGAAGGATACTTCCTAGGACTTCAAGTAAAACAAACTGAAGATGGTATTTTCATAAACCAAGAAAAATATGTCAGAGATTTACTAAAGAAATATCAATTTGATTCAGTCTCATCAAAAGATACTCCTATTTCTGCTCCATTAACTTTGGATTCTGATCCACATGGAAAACCAGTGGACCATACAAAATATCGTGGTATGGTTGGTTCACTGATGTATTTAACTGCAAGTAGACCAGACATAATGTTTGCAACATGCCTTTGTGCTAGATTTCAGTCTGATCCCAGAGAAGCACATGCAAATGCTGTTAAAAGGATCTTCAGATACCTTAAGGGTGTCCCCAGACTGGGTCTTTGGTATCCCAAAGGCTCTAGTCTAGATCTAATGGGTTATTCAGATTCTGATCATGCAGGTTGCAAGATAGACAGGAAAAGTACCACTGGTGGGTGTCATTTCCTTGGTGGCAAATTAGTAAGCTGGACTAGTAAGAAGCAGACTGCAGTATCACTATCAACTGCAGAAGCTGAGTACATTTCTGCAGCAAGTTGTTGTGCTCAGATTCTATGGATGAAAAACCAGCTGACTGATTATGGTGTTACTTACACAAAGACTCCAATCTTTTGTGATAACACTAGTGCCATTGCCATATCTCACAATCCTGTGATGCACTCGAAAACCAAGCACATCGACCTCAGGTATCATTTCATTCGTGATCATATTCTGAAAGGAGATATTGAATTGCACTTTATTCCCACTGATAAGCAACTCGCTGATGTTTTCACAAAACCTTTAGATGTCAAAACCTTTAAACATCTAGTCAGTGAGTTGGGTATGCTAAATCCTTAGACTGGTAATCTTGTTATGAACGCCTCAGTGACACTGATCTGGTTCACCAGTCTGAGCGATCCATGTAATTTTTGCTCGCCTAGCTATCGAACGCCTTTGTGATACTATCTTGGCACTTATTAATTCATGGATCATCACTTCAGGGGGAATGTTAAATATTTTTCAAACATTAAAATAAACCTTCATTTTTTTTAAGGAGGAACTTTTTGCTCAGAAAAATGTATTTAACTGAAGCACTTCAGAAAATCAAAAATATTTCAGTTGAATTTTATTGACTGAGATGGTTCAGATCTCTTTGGAACTGACCATGCTCAGAAATTGTTTAGTCATCACTGAAATACAACAACCTTTCAAGATATTTTCTTTTTGATACTTGGTCAATTGTGTGTACACGTGACCTACTGCATACTATGTTTTTAACTTACGTTGGTCATGCTTATGTGTCACACAAGGTGCGCCGTAAAAGGAAAAGAAATGAGTACTTTTTCTGAAAAATGTTGCAAGGTGGGGTCACTCAAACGGCTTTGCATTTAATGCTGATTTGACCCCAGAAATCATTTTAGGATCTCAAACCCAATCAAAACCATTTTCGAATATAAAATATTTTATGAGTCTTGGGCTTTGAAATTCAAAAATTATTTTTAATTGTTTTTAGTTGGAAAATCTCGTTGTATTCCGTCTTAAATTCACAATTCCTTCTCATTCTTTCATTTACTTCGTTTTTCATTTACTTCCCAATCATCAATCTCTCTCATATTTACTCTCAAAATTCCTTAACTCTTCATATTCCTTTCACTTTCATTTTTCAACTTAAAA
This sequence comes from Erigeron breviscapus, assembly GCA_034093135.1. NCBI lineage: Eukaryota > Viridiplantae > Streptophyta > Magnoliopsida > Asterales > Asteraceae > Erigeron > Erigeron breviscapus. Next base: position 137,799,759 of record CM067168.1, on the reverse strand, counting down.
TAAACCTTCATTTTTTTTAAGGAGGAACTTTTTGCTCAGAAAAATGTATTTAACTGAAGCACTTCAGAAAATCAAAAATATTTCAGTTGAATTTTATTGACTGAGATGGTTCAGATCTCTTTGGAACTGACCATGCTCAGAAATTGTTTAGTCATCACTGAAATACAACAACCTTTCAAGATATTTTCTTTTTGATACTTGGTCAATTGTGTGTACACGTGACCTACTGCATACTATGTTTTTAACTTACGTTGGTCATGCTTATGTGTCACACAAGGTGCGCCGTAAAAGGAAAAGAAATGAGTACTTTTTCTGAAAAATGTTGCAAGGTGGGGTCACTCAAACGGCTTTGCATTTAATGCTGATTTGACCCCAGAAATCATTTTAGGATCTCAAACCCAATCAAAACCATTTTCGAATATAAAATATTTTATGAGTCTTGGGCTTTGAAATTCAAAAATTATTTTTAATTGTTTTTAGTTGGAAAATCTCGTTGTATTCCGTCTTAAATTCACAATTCCTTCTCATTCTTTCATTTACTTCGTTTTTCATTTACTTCGTTTTTCATTTACTCCCCAATCATCAATCTCTCTCATATTTACTCTTCAAAATTCCTTTAACTCTTCATATTCATTTATTCTTTTTCATTTCTTTTCATTTACTTCGTTTTTCATTTACTTCGTTTTTCATTTACTTTCCAATCATCAATCTCTCTCTTTTTCACTTCTTTTCATTTACTTCGTTTTTCATTTACTTCGTTTTTCATTTACTTTTCATCTTCTTCTTTTTCATTCTTTCATTTACTTCGTTTTTCATTTACTTCGTTTTTCATTTACTTCGTTTTTCATTTACTTCGTTTTTCATTTACTTTCCAATCATTCTCTCTCTTTTCATCTTCAAATTCCTTTTTCATTTTTCTTTTCATTTACTTCGTTTTTCATTTACTTCGTTTTTCATTTACTTTCCAATCATTTACTTCGTTTTTCATTTACTTTTTTTCATTTCTTCTTTTTCAACTTCTTTCATTTACTTCGTTTTTCATTTACTTCGTTTTTCATTTATTCTTTTTCATTTACTTCGTTTTTCATTTACTTCGTTTTTCATTTACTTCGTTTTTCATTTACTTCGTTTTTCATTTACTTTCCAATCATCAATCTCTCTCTTTTTCATTTCTTTTCATTTACTTCGTTTTTCATTTACTTCGTTTTTCATTTACTTCTTTTTCATTTACTTCTTTTTCATTTACTTCTTTTTCATTTACTTCGTTTTTCATTTACTTCTTTTTCATTTACTTCTTTTTCATTTACTTCGTTTTTCATTTACTTCGTTTTTCATTTACTTCTTTTCATTTACCTTTCCAATCATTCTCTCTCTTTTCATCTTCAAATTCCGATTCAATATGAGCAACTTTTTGGCTCAATTAAATGTGAAGTCCGAAACCTTAATGGGAAAAATCAACAATTTTTGGGAGCAGTCCCCTTTCCATTATGCGTTGACTGCAAATCCTCAAGCATTGTATCATCGATACTTGCTTGAATTCTGGTACACTGCTGTGGTGAATAAGGATGAACAATCCATCTCCTTCACTCTAAATGAGGGCACCAAGAAGTGTGTCATCACTCTTGAGGGGTTCAGAAATTCCCTTCATCTGAACTACCTCGAACCTCCCCAGGTGTTTGCTAGAAGACTCAAAGGAGTCAATTTCAGGGAGGTTCTAGTCGCCACTGGTCATGGTGATATGGAGGATGCTGATGGTAATTTGAAGACCTCTGGACACATTTTCATGTCTGGTTTTGGCATTTGCTGGAGGTTCTTCTGGACCCAGATTGTGGAGAGTCTTGGTGGCAACCATGGAGGGTTGGACCAACTTTCATTACCCCAAGTTGAGATGGGGTATTACATTTGGAATGGGATGCAAGCAGATTTCGCTGAGATTCTCTTCGCTCAGTTGATTACAAAGTTAAAAGGAAAGAGAAGTCTGCATATTGCTTTCCCAAGGTTTTTAAGCTTGTGTTTTATAGACATCCTTGGAGAAGCTTATAATGAAGCTGGACCTGAAGCTTCTGTACCTGAATATGGCAGAGATTTCTCAAAGGCAACCATTACTGAAGATGAGCCTGAACTCTCCTCTGCTATGCTTCAGGTATTTACTAAAACTGTTTCAGCCACACTAGCTGGTCCAGAAAGGTCACTAAGTGGGCCACAAAAGAATGTGGGACCCGTTAGTGTACCTAAATTTGTACAAATCGTTGAATCTGGTGACGATGTTGAACCAGAATCTGGTGAGGGTACTAGTGACCCAAACCAGGGCATATCTGACCAGATCGTAAAAGTGAATGCTTTCTGGGATGACGATGAGCTACCTCAGGAGAATCTTGATTCTCTTGCTGACTTTGAGTTTGACGAGGAACTATTGGAGGCGAATCTATCTGATTCTGAGCCAGCCCCCATCCTCGCAAACGCCCCTCCTCCTCCCCCTGCTTCCTTCACTGAAGAAGACAGAAAAATGTTGAAGGACTTAAAAGATAAAGAAGCACTGAACCTTAGCTCTTCATTCAGACTAAAGGCTCAGTTTGCTACTATGGCAAAAGGTATTTGTGAGTGCCTAGAACAACAAAGTTGGGAACCACTGAAGGCAATTAAATCTACAATTGACCTTTATGCTAGATTGCCTTCAGAGATTCCCAAAGGGGGAAGTGGTGTGCCTATTGGTTTGCTCGCTAGTACTCAAGAGATAATTCAAGCAACCAAGAAGCAAACTGAGGTACCTTCTGGTAGTGCCTCAGTTCAGGGGGAACAACTTCAGAGAAGGACTTGGATTCTGAGACAGAATCTGAGAGTCCAACGGACATTCAAATGAACAAGGTACTTAAAGGGCTTGGAAGTTTACCATTTGTGGCTCCTGCTTCTACACAACCCCCACCTCCTTTGAATATAGAAGCACAGTTAGAGAAAACACAAACCAAAGTCCAAGGCCTTATTTTTAGGGTGGAGGACTTAACCAAATCTCTAACTGCCAACACTAGTTCCTTGGCTGATATGAAAGGTGCTCAGATGTTCCTTGGAACTGAGTTGACCAAAGTTGCTGGTAATGAAGGACTAGTGGTTGGGAAGCTAAATGAACTGGTAATGACTTGCAACAAGGTGAGCTCTGCAATCAGAGAAGCCTTCAGATTGACAAAGAGAGATGTGCAAGCTTCGGTGGTTGCGAACTTGACATCTAGTGTTGAGTTGTTGAAACAAGAGATTATGGTTGTTGGAGGTGAAGTTCAAGAGTTGGTCAAGAAGCCAAGTGTCAATGAAAAAGAACTTGGGACTTCTATTAGTGCTGGTATTGTGGAAGATCTGAAGTCTGAGCTATCTCAGAATCTAGCTGCTCAGATTTCAGATTCTGTTAGTCAGAAAGTTGGTGCAGAAGTTAGAGTGATGATTGCTGAACTGACCAAAGACACAAATGACAAGGTGGAAAAGGCTGTCAATGAAGTAAAAAATTCAGTTTCCAGGCTTGAAGGTTCAGTTCAGAATCAGTCAAAGCAGTTAGATGAAATCCTAACACTTCTGAAGAAAGATAATGTTGTTACTCCTCCTCCCCCTGCTTCCTTCACTGAAGAAGACAGAAAAATGTTGAAGGACTTAAAAGATAAAGAAGCACTGAACCTTAGCTCTTCATTCAGACTAAAGGCTCAGTTTGCTACTATGGCAAAAGGTATTTGTGAGTGCCTAGAACAACAGAGTTGGGAACCACTGAAGGCAATTAAATCTATAATTGACCTTTATGCTCGATTGCCTTCAGAGATTCCCAAAGGGGGAAGTGGTGTGCCTATTGGTTTGCTCGCTAGTACTCAAGAGATAATTCAAGCAACCAAGAAGCAAACTGAGGTACCTTCTGGTAGTGCCTCAGTTCAGGGGGAACAACTTCAGAGAAAGGATAAGGGAAAAGGTAAGGTTCAAGAAGAAGAACCAAAGAAAAGTGATAAGGGTTCTGGAATGGTTGTTGGTGAAAATATAGACGAGCAAGGTTATCCCTTACATAATCTTGAAGCTGATAGTAAGAAGTTGGAAACATTGCAGAAGCAGGTTTCTAACCAATTCATTATGTGGAGGGAGAACAAAGAAAGAGAAAGGGAACAACATCTAAAGATGGGGACCCTTGATCACATAGATGCTGCAGCTCTTGGGTTATCATTGGAAAGATATCAGAAAATCAAAAATGACCCAAGAGTGCAAAAGGCTATAGTTGATATGCTGGAATATGAGTGTGGAATGAACTACTCTCCTCTAGAACAAAAGTTGGAAAGTCTGACCTTTAAACTATCCATTGAAGACTTAAAGAAAAATAGAGAAAAAGAAATGGAGATAAAAAGGAAGGAAATTCTGGCCGAAGTTCAGAATGTTGAGAAAGAGTTGCTCAGACCAACCTCTAAACCCAAAGTGACTGGACCTAGATCATCAAGAAAGAGTGTTCGTGATGCTGATCTTTCTACCTTCAAACCAATGTCTGGTGATGCTGTTGAAATTCAAAGAAAACATGAAAGGGATCAATATGAGCATTACATGAAGCATCGATCTCATCAAGCCAAGATAGTTGATATGGAAGTAGCAAAAGCTGATGGATTGAAGCTTTTTGACTTGGTTGTTAAAAGAGAAGGAAGGGCAGCTGAAGAATACCATCAGGTTTCAGTGCACGAGTTTGGGATTTCTGAGCATAGGGAGATGATCCAGGTTCTGAAAGGGAAGCCAAAATCTGCCTTGACTGGTGCATGGTTAGCAAGAATACAACAAAAGATGCAAGCCAAGGTGGAAATTGAAAGCAGATTGTTTGGCAGAAAGGATCATTCTCCACTGAAGAGAAAACCTACTGAGGCACCTTCTGGTTCAAGGCCTGCCAAGAAGTAGTTTTCTTTTCAGATTATCATGTACTTGTAAAGAGTTTACATTTGTAACTTTCATTTCAGTTTGTATATATATGTTGCAACTTGTAACAAATAAGTAGATGATAAGTTTAAGTGAGAATAACCACAAGTAAAATTCTGAGACATCAATGATCTATAAGATGTACTTAAGAAAATTTTTACAACTTAAACAAAAACTTGCATTTCAGACTTACAAACATGTATAGATAGAAGTCTGAGATGCATGCACTATTTCAGAACAAATAGGGGGAATTTGTTAGGTCGAAAATCGACCAAGTATAATTTGTTCAGAAATAGCTTGAAGTTTAGTGAAGACGTCCGTACAGAATTCTGAGATGTCTCAGAATTCCTTCACTGAAGCTTCACTTCAGTTCAGATCAAGATAAATCTGAAGCATTCATTCTGAAGTCAAAGACTGAAGCATCTCAGTGTAAAGTATTTACAACACTTTACACTGATTACGAGGAAGACTTTTACTTTACACCTTTATCCGGTTAATAGATTTATCTATTAACAAAAGGTACAAAGTATAGGCTTGGAACCTAGTACTATAAGTCACATCAAGTGACTTATATACTCTTCCAAGTGCAGCATATAAGGAATTATGGTTTAATTCCTTAAATGCTCACAACCACATTTGTACGATCTTGTCCACATCATCATGGACTTGGTCTATAAATACAAAGTCTTCTCACAACTTGCAAAGTGCTTGAAACTTTAGCATTGCAACTTGTGAGATATACTCTAAGTAAACTTACGAGTATTTCAAGTTAATTAGATCACTTGTATTTCAGGATTGTTTAGATACTTACACTTGGGTGTTTATCTTTGTTCCGCAACAATCCTTGTATTTGTTTATACATCAATAAATCAAATACATTGAAAAGAAAACAACGTGTCTTAATGCTACATACTTGATTATATTTATATATATCTTTATATAGTTTCTGCCAACTTGTTCTTGCATTTTTATATCTAGTCAATTGTTTCTTGTTATCCATATCTGGATCGTAAACTGAACTTGTCCATCAAGATCAGTTGTACTTGCCAGTCGGGTTGTTATTCATCTATATATTTGGGACTCACACAAAGATATGCCCATGACATGAATAATGTACAAAGTCCATTATCCTTTTCGGTCACACAGAAAGGCCGATTGATAATCGATTAATATACTTTTATAGAGAGAGAAATCAACTAGACATTTGATAGTGGTCTAAATATTTAATTGAGTTTGAGTTTGTTTAGTTAATTAGTTGAGTTTTTAACTAATAGTTAATTAAACATTGTGTAAGTTATTTGAAGAGGCTTTATATATATAGATTATATGTATATTTATACATAACTTAACTTTTATTATATGTATTGCTTTTGGAAATATACTTGGAAAAAACAATAGTCCATAGGGACTCTCATTTTCTCCTGCAAAAGTAAATGGAGTATATGAGTAGTTTTTCTTTACACACTCAAGTTTTTTAACTAACTCAAACACTCAATCTCTCTCACTCATTCACGTGCTCTTCCCCTCTCTCTCACTTGGCTGCTTTTTCTAAAAAAAGGACACAAAAACGCAGCAAAAGTGTCTTTCTAGTTCAATACTTTCATTGAAGTCTATTGGACAATCATAAGAACACACTAGAATTGTGGTGTTTTATTAGAAAGGAAAGGTCCACGTTTTGGATGCTTGGGGATAATAAGAGAACACGGGTTTAGCTAGAAGAAAGTATATACATCGAGATCGGAACTTTGGGTGTCTCCCCGAATAAAGAGATTCTAGTTTGAATCTTTTCATCTACATCTTAAGGAAATCTTCAAGGGTATGTTTTCTTATACTCATTCTCTTGAGCTTTTGTTTGACGAGATGATCCATGGGATAGATTTCGGTTGATAGAAAATTTTAATATGCTATTGTTATTGCTATGCATGCTTCCGTTGCGATAGATAGAACCGAAATCCTTCAGTGTCACAAAGGCGTTCGATAACCATGTTTTACTATCCTTAAAGACTTTTAGGAAAATAAATCCGAGGTCACATAGACTTCTCGTTAACTCAACAAATTCATAAAATGAAAATGTGAGACCTACGATCAACGTTGGAAAAGATGTTAGCATTGGTAGGATTTCCATTCGATCATCGTGGAATATCAAGAATATGATATCACTACGAATGTTCCGGCAATATCACAAAGATATGCAATGTAACAAAGACATATAAAGACTCGATGTGTCCTAGTCAAAGAGAAAATATTTCAAGTAAGCTCTAGACTCGATTAGTGATCAAATGAAGTCGGGGACCGAAGCAGAGTGTCTCCCTTTTCAATATCAACGTCTTCCAAATGAAGAGTCGATAGAAATGTGAAAATCTCCGTGATAATAAAACAAGTATTTGTTAAGAAATACTTGAGTGGTTAGGAAAAGATGTGCATTGCTTCATTGGGTCCATGAAGTCTTATTCAATATCGAGAAATCAACAAATGAAATCCGATAGAAACGTGTTGACCCAGCTTTTTGAGAATTTTGGGGAGGGCTTTCATTTCTTTTAGCCCTTTCTCACATCATCATTTCACCATAACCTATCACTTTTCGACTACTCCCTCATGTCCTATTTGCACAAATCCATCACACTCATATACCCTCACAATCTAAATTTGAGAATTTAACTCCGGGGTTAGATCTCATCGGTGATGACAAGATCATGGAGTTTTTATGAGTGGCCTAAACTCTCATGTGCAAATCTAACACCGAACTTCAATAAAGATGATCGAAAATGGTTTGAAAATCATCCAAAGTGTTTGAAAATGGCAAACGAGTTTGAACACTTGGAAGTTTTGGTTTAATAAACAAACTCCCCCTAAATATATGCATGATTTGAACAAATTGTTTTGCATATAAAGGGTGAGTAAAAGGTTTGAAAGTTGCTCACAAATATTACAAATGAGACTACAAAGGCAGTACACAAAGGCGTTCGATGCCTTGTTAGAAATATAAATATGGTGTTTAATTGTAAATTCTAGTATTGGAAGAGGTATTAGTGTTAAGTTAGTGATTTGTATAAATACTCCTTCCTAAGTCAATTGTAACGAAGCCTTTCATTAAACCATAGTTACTTCTCTCTAAACTTATACTTTCTCTCTCTACTTCATCTTCAACCTCCCTTTCACACACAAACACACTTTACACACACTAACCTAAAACCTCCATTAAACCTTCAATTAAGCTCATTTCCATTTATAACAATTGGTATCAGAGCATAATCGGTGTATCCGAACGATCTACAATCATTTCCGTTACTGATTTTGTTCTAATTTTGAGAAATTTGAGCTTTATTTCTGGAATTTCTGTTTTAACGTAATTCGAGACAGTTTCAGGATTCTAATCATTGATTTAGTGTGGATAAGTGTTCAATTTGCTAAATCTGGTTTTAATTCCAAAGTTTGGATCAATTTTCATTGATTTCATATATTTACATTTTATCTCGGCACTTAGTGATAAAAACAAAAGTCAAATTTTTTTCTCTGCTGCTAGAGTAACCTCCACGTGATCTTTGACTGGTATCACATTGTTAATATTGATTTGTACATTTATTAAAAAGAAAATACAGAAAAAGCAGAAAAAGATCAATTTTATCTTCAATCTTCTCTCCTTAATTTCTTCATTGTTTGTTGTCGAATCGATCTAAAATTGATCAGGTTTTGATCGCGGTGAAATTCTGAACAGATTGATACTTCCAATTTTTTGTTTGGTGAACTGTTGGTGACGGTTACGTTTTCCGGCGAACTGACACATTTTCCGGCGATCTTAATTTGAAAAACTTTGAGTGAGGGTTTGTGCGGACGGTGTTTGTGAGTGTTTTGGTACAAATTTCATGGTGTAATTCGAAAGAATGAAGGAGTTATTGTGATTTGAAGTTTTCCGGCGAGGTTGTTGATTTTTCCGGTCGCCGTGGTTGGTGTTGAATTGTTCCAGCCACGAAAAAGCATTTGCCAAGCTAAATTCACGACCAAATCATCCATACTCGTATTTGCAGAGTTGAGTGATTCAAGCCATTGCCGAGCTCGTTGCTCTGCAAATCAAACAACTCGACCAAGTCTTCAAGAACTCGTGTTTGCCGAAGTTATTACTCGACCAGCTCATTGAATACTCGCATTTGCCGAGTTGAGCGATTCAAGTCATTAGCCGACCCCGATCCTCTGCAAACAATACAAATCGACCTCATACTTAGCCAAAATTTTCCAATACCTCATTTGCAGAGATAAATCCTCTGCAAACCTTACAATTCACCAAATCACTCACCCAAACCCAACTCGTGTTTACCGAGCTCACACTCGACCAAATCGACCAACCATCCAAAACAACATACTGCCGAGATTATTGCTCGGCATCCTTCACTTTTGACACTTAGAAAATTTTTCGACCAATTTTTTCTATTTCTTCTATCCGCCGAGCTTTTTGCTCGGCAATCCATACAAACTGAACTTTTCTCATTTCAACTGTTTGCAGAGCAATAAGCTCGGCAAACAGTTCTAGTAAACCAAAATTTCAAGATTTTTTTTAAGTTTTTTTTTCCAAATCAATTTTATCACTTACCTTTTGTTGGTGTGAAATTTGTGAAGAACGTTGTTTTGAACACCCCATTTGCCGAGATAAATGCTCGGCATCCAAGGCAAATAGCACTTTTTGTTCTTAGACTTGAAATTTGGCTATTTTTTTTTGTGCCTTGCTCGAATCACTCTATAGTTTGTTGAACCATTTGTTTGAGTGTATAATCGGTTGATTGTGTGATTTTAAGAATACCAGAAAGATAAAAGATTTTTTTTGTGATTATTCTAAGTTGGAAAGAAGGTGAGTGTATTTTGTTTACAAGAAAGAGAATACTCTCGTGAAGAGAGAGAGATAATGCTGAAAAGGTGTTGTGTCAAAAACGAGTGACTAATATAAGTTTTTTTAAGTATAAAGTTAATTTGTGAGTCAAAAGAAAAAGGAAGAGGAAAAGAAAACGGGTGGCAGTGTATAACGTGTCTAAGTGGTCAAACCGTGTTGTCAAGCATGTCCTTTTCTTTAGCTGTAAAGTAACGTGGGAACATAGTGCAGTGCGTGTGGCAGAATCGAATAACGTGTTTCAATTCTCAAGAGTCACATGTAAAGCAATAAGTGTGTTTGTGTGGTCTTTGCGTGTTTGATCAAAAGTAAAAGCTGGCATTGTAATTTGTTAAATTCATTGTGTATTCTTTTTTAGTCATATAAGATTTTTTTCGCCCCGCGTGGCCCGACCATGGAATAAGGGGTAAGCCGACCAGAAACTTTCCGCGGCGATATCGCCGCGGAAAGTCGAATAAGACAAAACTTTCCGCGGCGATATCGCCGCGGAAAGTGCGGGCCCCCATGTCATTAATGGTTACTCTGACAGAAATTTAGCGGGCCCCCCTCTTTCCGCGGCGATATCGCCGCGGAAAGTCTGGTCCGGTTACCCTTTATTTGGTCGGACTACCTGGCGCCTTTTTTTTTAAGGTGGTCAATGTGAGCTGTCATGGTTTGTTGTTTATGTGGTTAATTCAAATTCATTTTTAATCATCAATCACGTGTCCTAGTGTGTGTTTAAGTTGTTCACGTTAATTTTTGAGTGATAGTTTTTTTTTTGTTTGTTCTTGTCCGTAATTTTTTTTTGTGTTACAATTTTTTTTGGGTCATCTACATTTGGTCATTTTTTTTTGGGCTGATCATTTATTTTGGACTGAAACGGATTTGGACATAAATTGTTTGTTGGGCTTAGATTCCATTGTGGGCTTACGTTTTAAATAACTTTGGACTAAAACTTGTTTGGGCCAAGCATTGTTTTTAAATGTTTGTTGGGCTGAAATTTTTATTTCTTTTGGACTAATCAAATTTGTTTTGGGCTAAGTTTGTTTGTTTTATTGTTCTTCTATTAGACTGTCAACAAGTTTTGATTCAAAATGGCTCTTAAAATACCGGACAATTTTGTTGCGAGAGTGGAAGATTTTTTGATGGGTGAAGAACCAAGTTGGGAAGAAATACGTCGTCATGATAATCATATTTGTTGGTGTGTCAAGTCGTATCCATGTGCAGTGGTTGTTTTTGAAAAAAACAAAGTCGATGTGAATATTTTTAAAACCCTTATGAGAGAGCACAAAAGTTTTCAACTTGAAATTGACCAACTCAAATCTGAGAACAAAGAGCTTAAATCTGCTGATAATTCCAGTTTGTCTGTCATGGAAAGTCTTCAATCTGAAGTTGACCGAATCAAATCTGAGAACAAAGAGCTCAAGTCTGGTAATACTCTCAATTTGTCTACTATGGTAAGTCTTCGACTTGAAATTGACCAACTCAAATCCGAAAATAAAGAGCTCAATTCTACAAATGATCTCATTTTGTCCAACATGGAAAGTCTTCAAAAAGAAAATGATCATTTGCATTCAAAGATTTTCAAATTAACAAATGAGTTGGACAATTCTTCCAAAGAGCTCAATAAAATTGTTTTGGACTATCAATCAAAAGAACTTGTTTTGCAACAAAACATTTCTGAGCTTAACCATGAGTTGCGAAATAAGTCCACAATTTTTGTGAGCAAAGAACAAAGATTTTCGAAAATAATCAAAGATCAACAAGATTACATTTCATCTTTGGAATCCAAACTTTTTGAGAAAGATACTCTTGTTTCGAAATTAAAATCTAATGTGTCAACAATTTCTTTCTCTGATTTAAATGCTTCGGTTACAAAACAACTTGAAAAGATGGAGAACCGAATTGCATCTTTTAAATCAAAATCGTTGGACACAAAGCTTGAAAAACCCATGAAACAATCGAGTAATTCAACGATTCCAAAGACCGAGGTGTCAAAATGTTTTCCAAAATCAAGTTCATCCAAACTAAAAGTTGATGTTACAAAGAGGGTTTACACGGGTAAATCTTCAAAACCTTTTGGAAGAAAGGTCTCTCAGTTTACTAATTACTCCTTACAAAAGGGTAAGAAGTCCACTAAGAAACCAAATTTTGATGGAACAATTACTTTAGTGTCTTTTCTATCCTTTGAGGATAATTCATCACACATTTCTCAAGCAAAATCTCAGCTGACTAAATCTATATGGAAACCATTTCTAAAGATAAGTCAATTGAGTCAAAATCATTCAAATATTCATTTTCTGAGCTTTTTGATCTTGCACCAAAACCTGTGAAAGCAGTTGTGCAAAAAGTGAATGATTTTGTTCCGAAAAATCATTTCTCAAATCAATCTCCCAAGACTGACAAGTTTTCAAAGAATTCAAATGATTTTTCACCGTTGCTTCCACGAAAACTCTTTTCAACTAAACCACCGGGTTTTAGTTCTCCGTGGAATGCAACTTCAATTCATCAAATCGATGAGACTTACATTTGGTCTTTCAAGAGTTCAAAAACCATTGGACCCAATCTCAAATGGGTTCCAAAAATGATTTCCAAGTGATTTGATGAATGGTGGCTTATGCACACATCAGTGTATAACCCGTGCTAAAACCGTTTTTGTAATTTCTTCATTTTTAGAAAAATCCAAAAAGATTTTCATTTTCTTATTTTTAAAAAAATCCAAAAAGATTTTCTCTTTTCATCTTTTTGTTTATTTACTTTGTCTTTGAGTTTCTCACAATGTTTTGGATGAGATGCAAGGCATCGAACGCCTTTGTGTACTGCCTTTGTTGTCTCATTTTTTAATGTTTGTGAGCAACTTTTAAACCTTTTACTCACCCTTTATATGCAAAAACTTTGTTTATATCATGCATATATTTAGGGGGAGTTTGTTTATAAAACCAAAACTTCCAAGTGTTTAAACTCATTTTCCATTTTAAAACACTTTGGATGTTTTTCAAACCATTTTCGATCATCTTTATTGAAGTTCGGTGTTAGATTTGCACATGAGAGTTTAGGCCACTCATAAAAACTCCATGATCTTATCATTGCCGATGAGATCTAACCCCGGAGTTATATTCTCAATCTTAGACTGTGAGGGTTTATGAGCGTGGTGATGATGTTTGTGCAAATAGGACATGAGGGAGTAGTCGAAAAGTGAGAGGTTAAGGTGAAAAAGATGATGTGAGAAAGGGCTAAAAGAAATGAAAGCCCTCCCCAAAATTCTCAAAAAGCCGGGTCGACACGTTTCTATCGGATTTCATTTGTTGATTTCTCGATATTGAAGAAGACTTCATGGACCCAGTGAAGCAATGTACATCTTTACCTAACCACTCAAGTATTTCTTAACAAATGCTTGTTTTATTCTCACGGAGATTTTTACATTTCTATTAACTCTTCATTTGGAAGACGTTGATATTGAAAAAGGGAGACACTCTGCTCCGGTCCCCGACTTCATTTGATCACTTATTGAGTCTAGAGCGTACTTGAAATATTCTTTCATTTGACTAGGACACATAGAGTCTATATGTCTTTGTGACATCGCATATCTTTGTGATATTGTCGGAACATTCGTAGTGATATCATATGTTTGATATTCCACGATGATCGAATGGAAATCCTACCAATGCTAACATCTTTTCCAACGTTGAACGTAGGTCTCACATTTTCATTTTATGAATTTGTTGAGTAAACGAGAAGTCTATGTGACCTCGGATTTATTTTCCCAAAAGTCTTTGAGGATAGTAAGACATGGTTATTGAACGCCTTTGTGACACTGACCATGAATTACATTCTTTAAAGCAATCTATCGGTTGAAAAGCCATAGACCGAACCATTTAGAGATAAGCTTTGTGCATTTCTCGATGATAATGGGAAGTCCTAAAAATAGTAATCGTATTTTTAGGCCACACCATTAATCCTTTCGATTTTTGGTTGTGTTAACGGATCATTTTTATCCGGTTTTCATTTCTCTTCACACAAACACAAAGAACACAAACACCATTATAAATTCTTTTTCCAAAAAAAAAACGCAACCTTACATTCTAGTTCACCAATAGGTTCATTGGGAATTGGGAATTGGGTTGGGTTAATTTGCTTGCTTGTTGTTTGTTGTCATCTACCGTTTATGCTATCAATCATTATTGTATGATGAAACCGTTTCACATATTCATCATAAGGGGGAGAAATGATTAAATGATTGATAGATAGAGTTCAAGGTTTTAGGTAGAATTTGATGGATATTTGATAGATATTGATTGAGGATAATTCATAGTGTTTGGATGTTCAAAGGATCGTTAGTTTAGGTGAAGAGAGTGAATAATTATTGTGCTAAGTTGAGAGATTGTTTTTGAGAAAGTTAAAGGATTGATTCGAGATCGAGTATATTCAAGATGATGTACATGGTCGATAATTGAAAGATTTGTTGGAAAAATGACCATTGTTTGATGATTAGAAGAGTTTGAGATTGAATGGAAATTGTTATTTTGATAGATACTTGGATTGTTAACATCCAAAGATCGTTCATAGTCTGAAGAGATTGTTCATTTGAGGGGGAGCAAGAATAAACTCATGAATTGTTAAATATGCTCCGAAATGATTGTTTGTTCGAGGGGGAGCAAGAAATTTGAAGATAATTCGTTTATTTGATAGATTTGATCCGAGATGGTTGTTTGAGGGGGAGCAAATGTTAATTGATCAAAGAATCAAGTGCTCCAAGATAAGTGTTGATTCAAAGACAAGTTCGATCAAGAATTGAAGTTTTAAAGACAAAATCAAATTTCCGCATTCCAAAACCAAGCTTCTGAAATGCCAAGAGATTTCAAAGTCAAAACCAAGCTTCCGCAAAGCCAAAAGAATTCAAAGTTAAAACAAGCTTCCGCATGCTACTCAAAGTTCAAGTTACTTCTCCAAGCAAAATCAAGTTGAAATCAACATTCAAAAGTTCAAGTTGTGAAAGCTCAAAAGCTACAAAGATTTCAAAGATGCTTCCAAAGTATTCAAAGTTGCAAGAGAAGATCAAGATTTAATAAGTCATCGTCAAATATGTTTGTTTGTTAAGAAGATTCAAAGTCAAGGTTGATACAAGACATTGAAGACAATGAGAAAGCTTCAAAGTCCAATCAACATTGAAGATTTTCAACAAATGGGCTCATCATGTTTATTTAAAGATCGAAGACGATGCAACATTTACAATTCAACACCAAGGGGGAGATTGTTAGAAATATAAATATGGTGTTTAATTGTAAATTCTAGTATTGGAAGAGGTATTAGTGTTAAGTTAGTGATTTGTATAAATACTCCTTCCTAAGTCATTTGTAACGAAGCCTTTCATTAAACCATAGTTACTTCTCTCTAAACTTATACTTTCTCTCTCTACTTCATCTTCAACCTCTCTTTCACACACAAACACACTTTACACACACTAACCTAAAACCTCCATTAAACCTTCAATTAAGTTCATTTCATTAGTAACACCTTGCATCTCATCCTAATACTTTGTGAGAAACTAAAAGACAAGATATATAAAACAAATGATGAAAAGAGAAAATCTTTTTGGAGTTTTCAAAAATAAGAAAATAAAAATCTTTTTGGATTTTTCCAAAAATGATGAAATTACAAAAACGATTTTAGAACGGGTTATACACTGAAGTGAGCATAAGCCACTTTTCATCAAATCATTTGGAAATCACTTTTGGAACCCATTTGAGATTGGGTCAAATGGTTTTTGACTTGTTAAAAGACCAAATGTAAGTCTCATCGATTTGATGAATCGAGGTTGCATTCCACGGAGAACTAAAACCCGGTGGTTTAGTTGAAAAGAGTTTTCGTGGAAGCATGGTGAAAAATCATTTGATTTCTTTGAGAAACTTGCAATCTTAGGAGATTGATTTGAGAAATGATTTTTTGAAACAAAACCATTCACTTTTTGTACAACTGTTCTCATAGGTTTTGGTGCAGAAAATGAATATTTGAATGATTTTGACTCAGTTGATTGATTTTTTAAAATCGGTTTCCATTTTGATTTAGTCAACTGAGATTTGGCTTGAGAAATAAGTCCAGAATTATCCTCAAATGATAGAAAAGAGAAAAAAGTAGTTGTTCCATCAAAATTTGGTTTCTTAGCGTACTTCTTACCCTTTTGCAAGGAGTAATTAGTAAACTGAGAGACCTTTCTTTCAAAAGGTTTTGAAGATTTACCCGTGTAAACCTTCTTTGGAACATCAACTTTTGGTTTTGTAGGATTAGATTTCTGAAAACTTTTTGACACCTCAATCTTGTCACATACAAAATCAGGATCAGTCTGAGTTGAGGACTCAGTAGTCTCAACACATTCATAAAATTCATCATCACAGTCAGTTTGCACAGAAGAATTCACTACTTCACAAATAGAACAACCAGTTTGATTGGAAGTTTTCACAACTTCACATATTGGACAATCAGGTTGAGTGCAAACCTTGACTACTTCATTGGGTGGGTCAGAAGAGACTGACACATTCTCAGGACACTGATTTAGAGATTCAAAAGATTTTGTTTGTGTTTGCAATTCAATCTCAAGGTCGGAGATTCTCTTTGTCAAAAATGTTTCGTTTGATTGAAATTGCAAGCACTTGTCTTCAAGACACTTGATTTGAGCACAAAAATCCGTTCTTTCTTTTTCAACCTTGCTCACATCAAGTCGAAGTTGTTCAAAAACTTTGGAAAAGTTTTGCTCTTTGCTCACAAAAAGGGTGGACTTATTTTGCAACTCATGGTGAAGCTTAGAAATCTTTTGTTGCAAAACAAGTTCTTTTGACTGAGTGTCCATAACATTTTGATTGAGCTCTTGGAGAGAATTGTCCAACTCATTTGTTAATTTGGAAATCTTTGATTGTAAATGATCATTTTCTTTTTGAAGACTTTCCATGTTTGACAAAATGAGATCATTTGCAGATTTGAGCTCTTTGTTCTCTAACACGAGTTGGTCAATTTCAAGTTGAAAACTTTTGTGTTGTTCCATGAGTTTTTGACTCATCTCATACATGAATCGTTTTTTCTTGAAAACGAATGACAGCACATGGAACATGTTTTTCGAAAAACCTGGGATTAAAATTACATGTACAATGACCATTGTTATGATCACATATTTCATCCCATGTGGGTTCTTGAATGAACATAGTCGTCAACTTATCTGGCACATTGAACTTTATTGACTCAAAATTTTCCAAAGTCTGATACGAAGAAAGAATTGATTTCAAGTTACTAAGAGTTTTGAATCTCTTGGAAACATCCTCAAACTCTTGATACACTCGAACAACACAAGCATGATTATTTTCTCAAAAACACACACTATTGACTATTATGAAAACTATATGACAACATGCTTGGTTCAAGTTTGATCGTTTTGGTTGACATTTTGAATCAAACTTGATGACAAATTTGATATTTGCTAAAAATTTTTTTTTTGATTTTGAAATTTGAAATTTGAAATTGTAAATCAAAAAATTTGCCTTACCAAATTTTGAATTTAGTAAAATCAACACTTTATAAGTACCTGGGCAAATCAACACTTTTTTTGGAGTCTTACCAAATTTTGAATCTTGGCAAATCAACACTTTTTTTTTAATATCTTATCTTACTCTTGATCTTCTTGTTGAAGAAAATGCTCGGCACCAAAGTATGTATTTGCAGACTTATTTGGTCTGCAAATGGGTTTTGAATCTGAAAGTGTGATTTACAGACAAAAAAAGTCTGTAAATGAACGAAAAATTTTCAAAACTTTGCACAGTGATTGGTTATTAGCTAAAAATGATTCTGGAAAAATTTTCTCGAAAAAGTTGATTTACAGACCAAAAAAGTCTGTAAAAGGCTAGTTCAGATTAAGACGAAATGTTGATTTACAGACCAAAAAAGTCTGTAAATGGCTAGTTAACAAAACCACTCACCACGAACTCAATCACAAGTATTCGAGTCACGTAATGATGATTTACAGACCAGAAAAGTCTGTAAATGGCTATTTCACTTGACCGCTTAACACAAGTCACCAAATGTTGATTTACAAACCAAAAAACTCTGTAAATGGCTATTTCACAAATCTTCAACACTTGGATGATAAGTCAAGTAAGTCTGCAATCACCACAATTCTATTAACCAGAATCCAAGTCAAAACTCAAAACTCGTATTTACAGACCAAAAAAGTATGTAAATGCCCAAATCGCTGAACCAAAATCCAAGTCACAACTCAATACTCGTATTTACAGACCAAAAAAAGTCTGTAAATGATACAATTCGATCAACACTTAGCCAAAGTTTTCTGAAACACGTATTTACAGACCAGAAAGTCTGTAAATGGCACAAAGCTTCACCAACCAACACTTGAGCCCTGAAACTCGTATTTACAGACCAGAAAAGTCTGTAAATGGCTATTTCACTTGACCGCTTAACACAAGTCACCAAATGTTGATTTACAAACCAAAAAACTCTGTAAATGCTACAATTCAATTCACCCTTAACAAAAAAAATTAACCACAAAAGTCTGTAAATGCTACAATTCAATTCACCCTTAACAAAAAAAATTAACCAACAAAGTCTGTTGATACGTCCTACGGTGTATCAATATACCAAAGTATATTGAACACAGAACAGTTGTAGAGGGGGGTGAATACAACTTTCTTCAATCTTTACAAACTTTTAACACAAAACGTTTTAGGATTCAGTTAATGAATATTAAGCAAGTAAGTAAAGTGCAGGAATCATTAAAACAGTAAAGCAGTAAAGAACTAAAAACATTATTGAACACAGATTGTTATTTTCAAATGTAATCCTTTATTAAGAAATAATCTATACAAAGAATTACAGGGTTGTTGCGAAATAAAGATAGCCTATAGATATCTAAACAACCCTATGAAATGACAAACAACAATCAATAAGTTTTAGCTCAAGAGAATCAGCCCAAGCTGATCTCGTACAGACTAAGCTGTGTGTAAGAGCAGAGAAACTAGTGTGAAGAATGATTCTCAGGAAAATGCCACACATATGCAATCCATGAATGAGGCTTTTATAGGCACAAGCGCTCCTTCATTAGGTGTCCGTTGCAGCTACGTGTTCTTCACTCAGTGGATGATGAAGGAATAATCAATCGTGCCTTTCATGGTACTTGTGGTCCCCCACGTACTGACGCACATTCTTCATCTACCAATAGGAGTATGGACACGCATATGTAAAACCAACCACCAACCTGGATCCTAGGATTCTTCCTAGTCACGTCATTTGTCCTTATCTTCAATCCAGGTTGTTATCTTCACTTGATTGTCAGACACAGATTGGGCCGTTGTTAAGACCAGTTCACCTGGTAAACTGGCCAGTCTCCAATTGCATCTGGAGACCCAGTGAAACTGACCAGAGTGAACTGGAGACCTAGATGATTTGTCGAGAAATATATTGAAGTCCAGTTGCACCGTACAGTCAATGCAACTGAAGACTTCCTCCAGTTAAGAACTGACCAGTTGAAGAATCATTCCAGTTGAAGTCGAAGACAACAAATGGAAGATACAGAATGGCAATGGCAGCGAAGCCCAGTTGACATTCTAGTCAGTTATAAACTGGAGACCATCAGTGGAAAGCCCTTACAAAGCTTTACACTGATTACGAGGAATTGACTTATATGCTTTATGTACCTTTACCCGAATAATAAGCCTTATCTTATTATTTAAGTAATAAAAGGTACATAAAGGTGGTTGTGTAAAGTTGCTTTATCATGCGACTTTACACTGCTTTTTAAGGAATTAAATGCTATTCCTTAAATGCTCCCAACCACATTTGTACGGCTAAAGTTAACATCCCAAATGTTAACTTTGCCTATAAATACAAGTCATTGCACAACAAGAATAACAAGTGAAAACATACAAACACTTCACACTTTGCAAACCTGTAATATTCTTGGTGAACTTGTGCAATATTCTCTCAATCGCTAAAAGGAACATTTCACAACTTTAAGTGTTTCGATTGTCTTGAGAAATTCCGAGTGTAGATCAATTGTATTTTATAGGTTGTTAGGATATTTACATTCTTTGTATTATCTTGGTTCCGCAACAACCTTGTAATTTGTTTAACATCAATAAATAAATTACACATTGAAAATTACATATTATCTCATCAAGTTAGTTTACAAGTTATTTGTATTATTGCATTGTTCTTTACTTATTGTCATTTATATAAGTAATCTATCTAGAACTTGGTATATACACACTACAACTGGTCGTCTCCAGTTCAGTGCATATATTGCAAAGTAACTCCACCATCGACATAGAGGTGTCTTCAGGTAGTGTCATCTATTGAGTTGGGACTTACAAGTGGTATCAGAGCAGAAGGCTAATAAACTTGCCTAGATCTGCTAAGATGAACACTACTGAAGGTGGAGATGGTTCTGGTCAAGGTGAAATCCCTTTGAATAATAATGCCCAACCTTTTCAAAATGTTAATACCAATCCTCCTCCTCCTTCTACCCCAAACCATGTCCATGTACACTACTCTAACACTCATGTTCCCAAATTCGATGGAAACAGTGAGACTTTTGGTACATGGAAGGCTAGAATGCTTTTGCATTTTGGTGGGATTGAAAGGTATATGCTGAAAATCCTTAAGGATGGACCATATATACCCATGTCTCTTGGGGTGAGTCCTCTTTTAGATCCAACTGGAAGAAGAGGTTCAAGAGAAAAGCCCGAAGACCATTGGTCTGATGAGGATCGTAGACTTATTGATCTGGACACCAGACTCAAGAACATGATCCTTGGGGCTGTTCCTGAAGATCTAATTCCAACACTTGTGCTGTTCCCCAGTGCAAAATCAATGTGGGACGAATTAGTTATTCAGTTTGAAGGAGGTGATGACACTATTGTCACCAGAAATGTTGCCTTGAACAAGAAGTATGAATCCTTCTTTGCCTTGCCCAATGAAAGTCTAACTGGTACATACACCAGATTTTCTAGCCTCATTAATCAGCTGAGAGGCTTGGGTGTAGAGAAGGATAAGGATATTCTTCTTGAGAAGTTTTGTGATATTCTTCTTGAGAAGTTTTGTGATATTCTTCCTTCCAAATGGGAAAACATGGTTCTTGTCTTGAGACAAGGTAAAACCTTGCACATCCATACTCTTGCATCGCTCTATGGAGCCTTCAGATTTACTGAAGATAATAATGCTGCAAGACTGGTGGCTGAGCAAGATGCCATGAACCATGCTCAGTGTTCCAAGGTTGCTAGTGTACCTGAGCAACCCTGTGCTGCCTTAATGTATGCAGAGAGTGTCCAGGCACACTCAATGAAGGAGATGTTAAACAGTTTCTTGAACTCTGGCCTGACCACTGAAAACAGTGATGGTTGTAATGAAACTGACGATGATGATCTGGTTGCCATGATTGCTAAAACCTTTAACAGGTTTAAGCATAAATCTAAAAGATTTAATGGCCCCAACAATGCTTCCAGCTCCAGCTCTCTTGATAAGACCAATCTTACATGCTATAAGTGTGGCAAGAAGGGTCACTTTATGAAGGAATGCAGATCTAGTCAGTTGAACAACCAAACTGGCCCCCCTGTCCCTAATTTCAATCGGCCTGATGATAACTACAAAGCTAAATACAAGAAGCTTAAGGCCCAGATTGCCCTCTTGTCTATGGAAAAGGAAAAGGATCAGTGCTTAATGGCACAAACTGAGGGAAAATGGGAGTACTCTGATGACTCATCAGTTGATGAAGAAGAGGAAAGGGACATCTGTTTCATGGCCTTGGAAGACCAACAGCAACATGTGGCAAAAGAAGATGTCATCACTGGAAGATGGGTGGACATCATATTGAAAAAGGTATGCAACTATGATCACCAGATTGACCCTGAACTAAAACTGGACCTGGCTGAATCATAAGTGGTGATTTAGCTTTTGTGGAAACTGTAAGAGCTGATAGTGAAAGATATCTTGACACTATCTTAATTGAACTGAACAACGTTAAGCTACAACTTAATGATTTACAAAGTGTCCAGTTGGCTCTCAAGGAGTCAGTTTTAAAGATTGAGGCTTTGGAACTTGATAATCAAAAACTATTTTCTGATCTTGAAAAAGAACAAAAGATTATCAAGTCATGGGTAAAAGCATCTGGTAAAAACTATGATGCCCAGAAGAATGCATGGAAATCTGGAGATCTGGAGATGGCAGCTCTCATACCAGATCTTCATGCATTGCCTCCAGCTCTCAAGGTTGAAACACCTTATGATCAACCTGAAGCTGTTGAAACTGAAACCATTGAGACCACCCCCATTGAGGTTAAAACTGGAGCCAAACAGGCTAAAGCTCCAGTCAAAAAGGCCACTGGTAACAAGCCTTCACCTCAAAAGTCTAAGGTGCCCAAGACCCGACAGACTAAACCTCCAGTTGAACCAAGGTCCAAGGTTCAACTGCCTGAAAAAAATAATATTTTGGTTAATCTGGAAAGTCAACTCCAACTTTTGTCTCGGCAGGTTCAGAGTTGTACTGCCCGGATTAACAATCCGGAAGGAGGTTTATTACCTCCAGTTTTCAAACAAAATATTAAACCACTCCCTTCAAAATCAAAACAAAAGTTTGTTCCATCTGGAACAAAATCTGGTAAAAATAAGGGGAGTAAGTATCTAGTACCAATCGTTTTTACTCCTGCACCTGGAGCTAGTGAAAATGCTCCAGATGCAGCCTCCAGTTCAACACCACAACAATCTACTGTGACTTCTGTAGAGAAGTCCAGCGAACCCATCAAGAAAAGATGGGTTCACAAAAAGAACTAATGATTTTTGTGTGTGTGTAGGGCGATTGAAAGAAGAATATCTGGTATCTGGACAGCGCTGCTGGCCTGACTATGACCAGATGTAAGCCCCTACTGGAAGAGTTCACTGTCCAAGATGGACCGACAGTGACGTTTGGTAACGATCAATCTGGAAAGACTGAAGGATATGGTGTGCTCAATAATGGACAAGTCGAATTCAAAAGAGTTGCATTTGTGAATGGTTTGAAATACAACCTGATCAGTGTCAGCCAACTTTGTGATGATGGCTTCAGAGTTTTGTTCGATATAGCACAAGGCACCATATTTAACAAGGATTGGAAAGTGGTGATGATTGCACCAAGAAAAGGAAATGTGTACATCATAGATATGGAACCAGCTCCAAAAGAGCAATGTTTCTATACCAAAGCTGATGAGGACACCAACTGGCTATGGCATAAAAGATTATCCCATCTTAATTTTAAGAATATCAACAAGTTGTCTCGCAAACAACTGGTTGATGGGATACCTCAGATTTCTTTCTATAAAGAAAAGCCATGTCCAGGTGTGAGATGGGCAAGCAGAAAAGAGCTAGTTTCAAAACTAGGAAAAATTTAGCATCACTGAACCTCTTCACATGCTACATATGGATCTCTTTGGTCCAGTGAATGTTCAAACTAAAGCTGGAAAGAAGTACACTCTAGTTGTGGTTGATGAATTCACCAGATACTGCTGGGTGGTATTCATCAGATCCAAAAGTGATGCACCTGCTAAAATCATCTCTCTCATCAAAAGAATTGAGCTCAAGTATACTCGAAAAGTTTGTCAGTTGCGAAGTGATAATGGTACTGAATTCCAAAATAAGGTACTTGAAACATTTTGCAATGACACTGGCATCTCTCAAAACTTCTCATCAGTACACTCTCCAGAGCAAAATGGAGTTGTGGAAAGAAAGAATCGCACACTGATAGAAGCAGCCAAAAGCATGCTATCTGAATCTGGTCTTCCCACCAGTTTTTGGGCTGAGGCAGTTGCAACTGCTTGTCACACCCAAAACCGGTCAGTCTACATCAAGAGACATAAGAAGACTGCCTATGAAGTACTCAGGAATCGTAAACCAAATATTGGATACTTTCATGTATTTGGTTGTCCAGTTTATATCTTAAACGATTCCAGTCAGCTTGGAAAGTTTGATGCAAAAGCTGATGAAGGAGTATTTCTAGGTTATTCAGATATTCGAAAGGCCTTTAGAGTTTATAATTATAGACTCCAAAAGGTTCATGAGACAATTCATGTCACATTCGATGAATCAACTGAAGCAATCAACAAGAGACCAAGCCTTGATATTACTCCAGTCATTCCAATCAATTTTGGTGAAACTGACCAAGTTCATCGGTCAGTTGTTTCACCAGAAGATGTTTCCAGTTACAACAAAATTGGAACCAGTTAAGAAGAAGAACACCACCAGTGACACATCATTCTATCCCTCCATCAATTTTAACTTACCACAAGAATTGGTGATGGATCTGATGTACGTGCCACTCTAATATCAGCACCAGTTCAAACACCTACTTCTCCAGTTCTTCATGAAATGCCTTCTAATGAGGAATTTCATGATGCCAATCGAGACCTCATTGACTCTGATGAGGATGTAGAAGTTGTTTGGACTGATCCTTCTCCAGAAGCTGTTGCAACTGAAGAAGATCGCCAGGTGACTTGCACTGATATTGTAGTTCACCAGCCTAGTCATTACACTAGATGGACTCGAGCACATCCAATTGAACAGATTGTGGGAGATCCAAATAGTGGGGTTCAGACTAGAAGAGCCACCAGTGAGCAATGCTTAAACGTCACCTTCTAATCTTTAATTGAACCAAAGAAGATTGACGAGACTATGGCAGACCCAAGCTGGGTGGAAGCTATGCAAGAAGAGCTCGTCTAGTTTGAAAGGAACAATGTTTGGGAGCTTGTTCCTTGTCCACCAGGGTTAAAAAAAGGACCCATTGGTACCAGATGGGTCTACCGAAACAAAATGGATGAAGATGGCCATGTTGTAAGAAACAAGGCCAGACTAGTTGCCCAGGGTTATTGTCAAGCAGAAGGCGTTGACTTTGATGAATCTTTTGCTCCAGTTGCAAGACTTGAAGCCATACGAATATTTATGGCTTATGCAGCCCATCTGCAGTTCAAGGTCTTCTAGATGGATGTCAAAAGTGCGTTTCTTAATGGAACATTGGAAGAAGAAGTTTATGTTAAGCAGACTCCAGGTTTCATCGATGGAAGCATCCTCATTGGGTTTATAGACTGAACAAAGCATTGTATGGTCTAAGACAAGCCCCAAGAGGCTGGTATGATACTTTAACTAAACATCTTCTTAAAAATGGCTTTCAAAGAGGTGCAATAGATAATACCTTGTTTATCTTGAAAGAAAGAGGTAATATCTTATTGGTACAAATGTATGTTGATGACATTATTTTTGGTTCAACTGATGATGCAATGTGTAAAAAGTTTTCTAAAATCATGTCATCTGAGTATGAGATGAGTTTAATGGGTGAATTAACATTTTTCTTAGGTCTTCAGATTAAGCAAACTAAAATGGAATTTTCATAAACCAAGGAAAATATGTCAGAGATTTGTTAAGAAAATACAAATATGATTCAATCCCATCGAAAAACACACCTATTGCAGTACCATTGAATTTGGACTCTGACCCAACTGGCAAACCAGTTAACATAACTGACTATAGAGGTATGGTTGGTTCACTGATGTACTTAACCGCCAGTCGACCAGATATAATGTTTGCAACATGTTTATGTGCCAGGTTTCAGGCTAACCCTAAAGAATCACATTTGCACGCTGTAAAGCGTATCTTTAGATACCTGAAAGGGTGTCCTAATCTTGGTCTTTGGTACCCCAAAGGCTCAGGATTAGATCTAATGGGTTATTCAGATTCTGATCATGCAGGTTGTAAGATAGATAGAAAATTAACAACTGGTGGTTGTCATTTCCTTGGAGGAAAACTGGTAAGTTGGACCAGCAAGAAGCAGACTTCAGTCTCTATGTCCACTGCCGAGGCAGAGTACATTTTTGCGGCCAGTTGCTGTGCCCAGATTCTCTGAATCAAGAACCAGTTACTAGATTATGGTCAAAAGTATACAAGGACCCCAATCTTTTGTGACAACACCAGTGCAATTGCTATATCTCACAACCCAGTGATGCACTCCAAAACAAAGCATATTGACATCAGGTATCATTTCATTCGAGATCATGTTATGAAAGGAGATATTGAAATTCATTTCATCCCCACTGACAAACAGTTAGCTGATGTTTTTACAAAACCTCTCGATGAGAAAACCTTTAAACATCTCATCAGCGAACTGGGAATGTTAAATCCTTAACTGGAGCTTTCTTTGTTATTGAACGCGTCAGTGACACTGATGAAGTTCTCCAGTTGAGGAGGTCCAGATAATCTTTGCTTGCCAGGCTATCGAACGCCTTTGTGATACTATCTTGGCACTAATTTATTTATGGATCATCATTTTAGGGGGAAAGACTCAAAATAATTTTCTGATTAAAATTCGTTTTTGTTTGAAAATGCAACTGGAGAATTCTCCAGTTGGAGGTCCAGATAATCTTTGCTTGCCAGGCGATCGAACGCCTTTGTGATACTATCTTGGCACTAATTTATTTATGGATCATCATTTTAGGGGGAAAGACTCAAAATAATTTTCTGACTAAAATTCGTTTTTGTTTGAAAATGCAACTGGAGAATTCTCCAGTTGGAAACTGGCACTGGACTGGTCCTCCAGTGACCAGGTTCAGTCTTGTCTTATTTTTATAACGTTAGAAATACTTGGTCAATATGTGTGACACGTGATGATACTCGAGTGTTTTAAACCACTTGATATCGTGATCTGACGTGTTTGAAGCTATTTTAGTACTTGACAACTGTTTGTATTGGGAAAATAAAAAGTGAGTGGGCGCGTGGGTAAGATAAGCCGTCGTAGCATTTAATGTTGACATGGTAGCATTTAATGTTGACATGGCAAAATATTATTTTACTTCAAAATTCAAACCAACTTTGTGAAAATATCTTCAAAAGGGATTTTGTTTATTAAAATATGATTTTTGGTATTTCATTGGGATCTTGAATCCCTTATAAATACCCTTATTTACTCCGAACTCATTTACTTCTCTTCTACATTCTTTCATTTACTTCCAATCATCAAAATTGTTTCATTTCTCTCTCTTCTTCATAAATCAAGAACCCTAGTTCCCAGATTTCAATTACAATTTCCTATGGCTCCCAGATCATCTCGCTCAAGAGATGTAAATCTCTTGACTGTTCCATATGCTCCTTCACCAGATGTCAAACCGGCATCTGGTGCTCCTAGTAATGCTTCAGTCATCAAACTAAATCCTAATAATCCAATGGCTAGCTTACGAGGATCTCAAGGGTCCGATACCCTTATTGGAAGAATCCAAAAGTTTTTAAAGGATTCTCCAATAGGACCCTCATTCTCTCTTAACCCATGCAAGTTGTTTCACAACTACTTGTGTGAGTTCTTGTACACTGCCAGTCTTTCTTCTGATTATTCCTCCATCAGTTTCACTTTAAAGGATGGAACAATCCAGTGTACCTTGACCGCTGATGTATTAAGGGATGCCTTACGCCTCAATTACTGGAGAGAGGATGAATCTCCAGTCGTCTTGCCCCCAAATATAAATTTTTGCCAAGTACTTCTTGAAATGGGACACAAGGAGTGTTTGGAGAATGGGGTGTTGAAGACTAAAGGTGCGATGACCATGAAGGGTCTTACACCTTCATGAAGGTATTTTTTCATCCACCTGGTGGAGAGCATAGGTGGGAGTTCTGGTGGACTTGACCAGATCAACTCCTCACAAGCAGAAATGGCTTACTGCTTGTAGAACGGATTGAGAGTAGACTTTGCAGATATCTTGTATAAAAGCCTGGTCCAAAAGCTGAAGGGCACCAGGGGTGTGTGTATCCCCTTTTCAAGGTTCCTTTCTCTCTGTTTTAAACATATTCTGGGCATATTTAAGTACAGATTCACCGTACACTACTCCAGATATGTTAAGGAATTTAGACTCTCTGGTATCTGAAGCTGGAGAGGTCGAAATTCCTGAACGAATGCAACTGGCATTCGCTTCAACTGATGTACCTATTGAAGGTGAGTCAGAAAGGCAACTGGGCGGGCCTCAAAATAATGAGGGACCCTCTAGTTCGTCTAATGTTGTGGTTGAGGATAGAGCAACCATAACTGAAGCAACCCCAATTACATCTATCCCTGGTAAAGATACTTCGGTATCTGATCCACCAACAGATGCACCCATCCAGGAAACTGGGGAAGGTCATCTGGAGACTGACCAGGAAACTGGTCAGCCCTCAGTTACATTCATGGATCTGGACATGAATGTTAATGACGAGGAAATCCTTATAGAATCTTCGGATTCTGAAGGTACTGAAACAGACTTGGAGATTCTTGATGCTTTTGTACAAGCTCAAGACCCTTCATCTCCAGTCTCCCTTCCATACGCATCAATTTCACTTTCACCCTCCCAAGAAAATGTGCCTACTGATATATCTTTCCCAACATATACCGCTCCTTCACCAACTGGGCAATTCTCATTTGCTCGAGAAATGCCACCCCCACCGACGTCGTTGTTCACACCTGAGCATTCTCAGCATGAACAACACTTTGATTTTCCAGTCCTTTCTTCATCTACCACTCCTATTATATCTTCAACTGCTGGTTTGACAACTGGGGAGACTTCCTTAAGTTTGCCTCCTCCAGTTGCTCCAGTAGTAACTGCTGCTGGTCCAGTGATACCTTCTCCTTCGTCACTGGACGGTCAAGTTGTCTCACTTCAAGCCGATCTCTAAAACCTTCTAACCAGGGTGGAGGAGATTCAGAAGACACTTGACAAAAACACCAAGTCATTCTCCAGATACCACAAGGATCACCTGACAAACATCAAAGTGGTTGATCTGGGGATAAACAAGTTTTCATCTAATGAAGACTTGGTGTTTTAAAAAGCTAAATGAGTTGGTCACTGGCTGCAACAATCTGGCTGGTACTTTAAAGGAAGCCTTTGACCTAACTCACTCCAAGGTTACAACCTCAATCTCCAACTTGCTGGGAAACACTGTTAGAACTTCAGAAGTTGATTTGAAAGAGATTGAAAGGCAGGTTAAGGAATTGATTGAAAAACCTGGCCTAAATGTAACTGGACTTGGAGAGCAGTTGATGACTTCGGTTGGTCAGAAAATAGAGGATACGCTGGGTGCTAGGGCAGCACAATTGATAGAAAGGGTGATGTCTGAGATCACCAAGTTGGCCACTTCTCAGGTTGATCTGGCCCCACTCACCAGTGAGATTAACCAGTTGAGAGGCAGCATTGAAAGTTTGAACACCCAGGTATCTCTATATGCTCAATCTTTAGATAGACTGACAACTGAAGTAGAAAATCTGAAGAAGAAGGATGATGAAGTGAAGGATAAGGTTGTCTCTGGGTTGGATGAAGACTCCAAGATCCTAAATGAATTGAAAACTGGTCAAGAACAAGTAACTGCCAATGTTTTGACCCAGTCAAAGGAGACCAACCATTTATGGAGGTCCTTCAGGATGATGTGTGGAATCTTCAAAGAGTGTAAGGACATGCAGTCATGGCAGCCTCTTGACCGGTTGCCATCTCACCCCTCTGAATGGGAAGGTATTCGGGCAGGTCTAGATGCTGCCAAGGGGGAAAGAAGTGCAGTCCTTCCACCAGTTGCACCTAGAAGGACTCCATCTGGAAGAGAATTGATTGTGGCTACCAGTACTGAAGCTGGTGAGCAAAGAGTTGGTGGATTTGGTGATGATGGTGATAGAGGGAATGTTGTTTTGGATAAAGGCAAAGGTTTAGCTGGTGATGCATCTGCCCAGCCGGCCACTGATGTAATGCTTGAAACTGGTAATGCTGATGTACTTCCTCCAGTTTCAGATAGTGATAGCAGAAGACTGGCCAGACTTGGAAATGATATCAAAGAAAGAAAGAAGATAAAACAAAGAAACCAAGCTGAAACCAGGGCACATCTTGCACAAATCAAGTTACTTGATATGAGTGATGCCAATCTTTTGGGTATCACTAAGGAGGAGTATGTCAGGATCAAGAATGATCCCAGGATAGTTGACCAGTTGAAAGAAATGCTGGATGTAGAACTGGACAGACACTATCCTGAGGATGAAGCTGAATTCGATGCCAGAAGCTTGAACATTTCAGTGGAGAAGGCCAAGGAGAATAGGGCCAGTGGGATTTTTAAACGAATTGCAAATGTTAAGAAGGTTGTGAAGAAGGTTTTGAATCCACCAAGAAGGATTCCACAACTAAGAAGACCACTGTCAAGAGATGCTGACCTTAGCACATTCGTTGAACCAACTGGCGAGGTATCCAATGAAGACATCAAGTCCGCTGTACTGGCTGCTGGTGCTGGGAGTATAAAAATTACAAATGAATCTGAAGCTAGAAGCTACTACTCCCAGATCATGTCAACCAGAAGACATAATGGTACTATCAATGGTGTAAATGTAACAATCAAGCCAGGCACCAAAGTTTTTCAAGTCGAAGTTAGTTATACCAAGGGGCCACTGGTTAAAACTGACAATCCTGGTGCTATGCAATATGGGTTCAGCGAATGGGTGGAGATGGTGAATATTTTGGATGCGAAGGCACAAAAGAATAGGTTTGAGAAAGCTTGGGTGAACTTCTTAAGGGGCAAAATTCAACAGAAAGAAAATCTGGAGCAAAAGCTGAATATTGACCCTGAAGACTCACAACCTATTTCTTTGGTGACCAAGAGAAGAAGAACTGGCGAAGGGCCATCTCATTAAGTTCTTTTTCCAGTTATCTACTTGTATTCTGTCTTACATTCTGTAACTTGTATAAATTTCATTTCCTTGTATAAATGAAGTTACCAGTTTGTAACCACAAGGTAGATAATAGATTAAAATCTAACAAACCTAAAAGAAAAACCTAAGGCATTTATTGATCTATAAAAATGCCTTGGAAACTTAGATAGATTTAAATCGAACAAGTCCTACCAGTTCACACTTGTACAGATACAAGGACTGAAAAAGACTTGCCTATATTTCTAGACAAATAGGGGGAATTTGTTAGGACCAGTTCACCTAGATGATTTGTCGAGAAATATATTGAAGTCCAGTTGCACCGTACAGTCAACGCAACTGAAGACTTCCTCCAGTTTAGAACTGACCAGTTGAAGAATCATTCCAGTTGAAGTCGAAGACAACAAATGGAAGATAGAGAATGGCAATGGCAGCGAAGCCCAGTTGACATTCTAGTCAGTTACAAACTGGAGACCATCAGTGGAAAGCCCTTACAAAGCTTTACACTGATTACGAGGAATTGACTTATATGCTTTATGTACCTTTACCCGAATAATAAGCCTTATCTTATTATTTAAGTAATAAAAGGTACATAAAGGTGGTTGTGTAAAGTTGATTTATCATGCGACTTTACACTGCTTTTTAAGGAATTAAATGTTATTCCTTAAATGCTCCCAACCACATTTGTACGATAAAGTTAACATCCCAAATGTTAACTTTGCCTATAAATACAAGTCATTGCACAACAAGAATAACAAGTGAAAACATACAAACACTTCGCACTTTGCAAACCTGCAATATTCTTGGTGAACTTGTGCAATATTCTCTCAATCGCTAAAAGGAACATTTCACAACTTTAAGTGTTTCGATTGTCTTGAGAAATTCCGAGTGTAGATCAATTGTATTTCATAGGTTGTTAGGATATTTACATTCTTTGTATTATCTTGGTTCCGCAACAACCTTGTAATTTGTTTAACATCAATAAATAAATTACACATTGAAAAATTACATATTGTCTCATCAAGTTACTTTACAAGTTATTTGTATTATTGCATTGTTCTTTACTTATTGTCATTTATATAAGTAATCTATCTAGAACTTGGTATATACACACTGCAACTGGTCGTCTCCAGTTCAGTGCATATATTGCAAAGTAACTCCACCATCGACATAGAGGTGTCTTCAGGTAGTGCCATCTATTAAGTTGGGACTTACAGCCATTTGTCAAGGCACCAATCTGCCTAAGTGTTTCCAAGCTGACTGCTAATCCCAAGTTGTCTTCCACTAACATCTTGGTCTTCTATCTTCAATCCCCCTCTTCGACTTGGACTGAATGCTAATACAATTTGATGCAGCTTGAATAACACTTGCTTCCATAAGATATTACAATTACAAGTATGAAGCATGATCTGGGTCAGAGACAGATCGTAAGCTGTGTCAGCTTAGTCTGACCCAGATCAGATTACAAGAACCAAAGATTACTAAGTGTTTATAGGTCATATTTGTCATCATTAAATTTACAATTAACATTGGGACTCAACAATCTCCCCCTATTTGATGATGACAAAACCCAACTACACTTTTGACTATCAGCTTACAAAGAATCAAACGAAAATATGACTAACAGCTTGTGACCCTTTGAATCTTTTGGGTTCTTTTCAATCTGATATGAAATTTTAACAAGACAACTGAATTTGTACAAATACTTGTATATATTGAGAAATACAAAGTATTACAATAAGACTTTATTCCCCAATCAACTCTACAGTTTCTTGCTTAACTTCAAAAGATGGAGCAATTCTCACATCTACTTTTCTATCTAACCCTTCATCTATAAGGAACTGCTCATACCCATTACCTTGTTCACTGAAAGTAACACAAAATATGTACAAGGTAAAAAGGTGCATAGTTGGTACGTCTTTCAGCTCAGCAGTCCTTTGGAATACAAGTTGCCCTCTTGCATCCACAAAATACATACTATGTTCAGGTTCAGTAATGTGCATTCCACTTCTTGCATTAGTCACACCAGCAGGAAGAGACAGATTGAGATGTCTTAGAATTCTGTCTAGAGCATCAGGAGATAATAGCCCAAGAAACTCTGAAGGATTCAAGTTTCTGAGGAAGTCTGTGTGATCACCTTTAGGAGCTTTGAGCTTAACATTTCTTTTCCTCTTCTTCTTGAGTGGCTCTTCTGACTCATCTTCATCATCCAAATCATATGCTTTTGGTCTTGGAAGGCCAGTGATATCAATCTTGTATTTTACAATTGCAGCCAACTTTTTCTCAATGGCTTCCAAGACAGTCTTTCTATGAATTCCAGGCATACCAGTGATGATATCATGCAATTCAACCCACTCTGTGTAACCTAGCTCATACAGATTGTCAAGATCATGAGTTTCCCAGCTTGTCTCAAATCCTTTCTTGTGAACCTGATGCTTGGAATGGACTTTCCCTTTCTTCTTTTGAGTTGAACCTGGAGGATTGGTTCTGGATGCTTTCTATAGTTGATCTTTTTGTCTTTCTCTTTCTAGCTCCATTTCAGCTTCACTCATTGCACTCCTTTTTCTTTTAGTAGCATTCTTCTCCCCCTTTTTGTCATCATCAGCAGGGAAAGAGCTCATTGGAGTAGCAAAGAGGCCTTTGAGATCCTGGTTGATCAAGTCAATTTTGACATTTGTAAGACAACAGGCTCTTTTTAGCTCAACATAATCCTCATGGAGGAGTTCAATCTTGGATTTCACACCCTTAGAGACTTCAGTCAGATCATTCTTGAAATCTGCTTGTGACTTGTTTGCAGATCGAAGTTCTATGGTGACTTCCCTTGTAAACCTGGTTGCAGCTTTCTCAATCTGACCCAGAGTACTCTTGTTTCTTTCATTTTCTTCATTGACTGCCTTAGTAAGACTATCAAGAGACTCTGTCAGCTTTCTCTGGTTCTGCTGCATCAAACTCAATTGCTTTCTTAACATATTCTTCCAATGCAGTCTGATCTTGACTCAGCTTATCCACCTTCTTATCCGTCAAATCCTGATCCGTTTGGATCTTTTCCAAGCATTCGGTCAGCTTTGAGCTCTCAACCTTAGAGGTTGAAATGAACTCAGTGAGCTGACCCACCACATCTGAAAATGAGATAGTGGCAGCTTGGGAAGAACTTGCAGTTGGCTTAAAAGCCACTGACTCTGGAAAGAGCAGCCTGCAATCCTTAATATCAGGGTAATTGGGCATATTCAGAGGGGGGTGGAGTGTTATAACACGATTTAAGCTCTGAATTCGATCTAACAATGGCGGTTTGTTAGTGTGTGTTCTTGGTGTGTGTGTGTGTGTGTGTGTGTGTGTGTGTGAGTGTGTGTGTGTGTGTGTGTGTGTGTGTGTGTGTGTGTGTGTGTGTGGGTGTGTGTGTGTGTGTGTGTGTGTGTGTGTGTGTGTGTGTGTGTGTGTGTGTGTGTGTGTGTGTGTGTGTGTTTGTCTGTGAGTGTGTTGTCTGTGTCTCAGCTCTGGCCTTATTCCGTCTCTCTTTCAATCTTTCAAAGTAATCTTCAATCTTCGATTCTTGAGTAACATTCAACTTTTCGATTCTTCAGTTTTAATTCTTGAACGAATCTCATCTTCTTGAAATGAAGTTTCATGAATATGAACTCTCCCCCTTGATTTATGCATTGGAGTTTCTTGATAAAATGTTGTTGTATGACTTGAAGATCTTGAATGAAGAGTGTTTGATGAAGACTCGTTTGAAGCTTTACTTCTTTGACTTGAATCTTCTCACAAATCTTTCAACCTTTTTGAAGCTTTGATCTTTGTCACATCAACTCGAACACTTTGGAGAGTTAGCAATTGAATGAAGTTTAAGATGAAATTCTTATGAATTAATCATGCTCCCCCTCAATCCATGAGTATACATCTTTTGGAGCATCTTTGAATTGTTGAATTGTCTTGAGTGAAAATCTTTTCATCTTCGGTTTCATTCTTATCTCAAAAGTCAATTTAGATTCCCCTTTTTGAAATCAAAATCTTAATCAACTAAAGTCTAGTGAGAATCTGAAACTATTGACTTATCATGAACAATTTTCTCTCCCTATACACAAACTTTGATAAGCCTTTTCCCATTTGAAAACACCCAAATCAAAAATTTCTCAACATAGACTCTCATTCCATTTCTATCACTAACTATGCCTTGAAAAGGATAGAAAGATGGTATCATTTGAAGACAATACCAAATTCATTTCCGAAGCAAAAGCTCAGATGACAAAGACTATGAATCAATCATAATATTTTCTCCCCCTCAATCCATGAGTATACATCTTTTGGAGCATCTTTGAATTGTTGAATTGTCTTGAGTGAAAATCTTTTCATCTTCGGTTTCATTCTTATCTCAAAAGTCAATTTAGATTCCCCTTTTTGAAATCAAAATCTTAATCAACTAAAGTCTAGTGAGAATCTGAAACTATTGACTTATCATGAACAATTTTCTCTCCCTATACACAAACTTTGATAAGCCTTTTCCCATTTGAAAACACCCAAATCAAAAATTTCTCAACATAGACTCTCATTCCATTTCTATCACTAACTATGCCTAATTATCACAATTAGCCCCTCAACCTTAGTAATCATCTATCTATGACTTAACAACAAGAATGTCTTCTAATCTTTATTACAATTTATCACTATTTTTGGATTTCTAACATTCTCCCCCTTAGTGATTTATTGTAATGAATGAAGTACGTGTTATCTTGTAAGGAATGAAATGATTTTTCTGTTCTTGTTATGATTTCTAAGGTGTGAGGGCTATTTATAGTCTAACAATACAACTATGCTAATTATCACAATTAGCCCCTCAACCTTAGTAATCATCTATCTATGACTTAACAACAAGAATGTCTTCTAATCTTTATTACAATTTATCACTATTTTTGGATTTCTAACATTCTCCCCCTTAGTGATTTATTGTAATGAATGAAGTACGTGTTAATTGTCTAAGGAATGAAATGATTTTTCTGTTCTTGTTATGATTTCTAAGGTGTGAGGGCTATTTATAGTCTAACAATACAACTATGCTAATTATCACAATTAGCCCCTCAACCTTAGTAATCATCTATCTATGACTTAACAACAAGAATGTCTTCTAATCTTTATTACAATTTATCACTATTTTTGGATTTCTAACATTCTCCCCCTTAGTGATTTATTGTAATGAATGAAGTACGTGTTATCTTGTCTTGAAGGAATGAAATGATTTTTCTGTTCTTGTTATGATTTCTAAGGTGTGAGGGCTATTTATAGTCTAACAATACAACTATGCTAATTATCACAATTAGCCCCTCAACCTTAGTAATCATCTATCTATGACTTAACAACAAGAATGTCTTCTAATCTTTATTACAATTTATCACTATTTTTGGATTTCTAACATTCTCCCCCTTAGTGATTTATTGTAATGAATGAAGTACGTGTTATCTTGTCTTGAAGGAATGAAATGATTTTTCTGTTCTTGTTATGATTTCTAAGGTGTGAGGGCTATTTATAGTCTAACAATACAACTATGCTAATTATCACAATTAGCCCCTCAACCTTAGTAATCATCTATCTATGACTTAACAACAAGAATGTCTTCTAATCTTTATTACAATTTATCACTATTTTTGGATTTCTCAACATAGACTCTCATTCCATTTCTATCACTAACTATGCCTTGAAAAGGATAGAAAGATGGTATCATTTGAAGACAATACCAAATTCATTTCCGAAGCAAAAGCTCAGATGACAAAGACTATGAATCAATCAATCATAATATTTTCTCCCCCTCATAATGACAAAATTGGAAATCAATGTCATTATGCACAAATGTGATTGATTAAGTGTCACAAGGAATAAGAAGACATGGAGAAATGTCAACCATCAAAACATCAACCTAAACTAGTAGC
Source organism: Erigeron breviscapus (assembly GCA_034093135.1). NCBI lineage: Eukaryota > Viridiplantae > Streptophyta > Magnoliopsida > Asterales > Asteraceae > Erigeron > Erigeron breviscapus. Next base: position 137,763,369 of record CM067168.1, on the reverse strand, counting down.
ACAACCCAAGAGATCCTATGGGTGACTAAAATGTAAGATTGAAGTTGTTGGGACAAACATTATATCATGGTGTTGGTGGTTTCTATGTTTGTGTTGAGAGAAATGAAACCGGATAAGAATGATCCGTTTGCATGTTCAAAAATCAAAAGGATTAATGAAATGACCGATAGAAATGTATAACATTTTTCGGATTTCCTATGTATCATTGAGATATGCACAAAACAAGTCTCTAACATAGTTCGGTCTGCGGCTTTTCAACCACTAGATTGCTTCAAAGAATATAAATCACGGTTAACACTACCGAAGCATTTGATAACCACAATTTTATCCTTAAAGACTTTTAGGAAAAACCGAGGTCACTTAGACTTCTCGTTAGCTCAATAATCACATAAATGTAATTATGAGACCTACGTTCAATGTTGGAAAAGATGTTAGCATTGGTAGGATTTCCATTCGATCATCGTGGAATATCAATAAAGATATCACTACGAATGTTCCGGCTATATCACAAAGATAAGCAATTATATCACAAAGATATGACGCTAGTGTGTCCTAAAAGAATGAAAGATGATCAATTTAATGATCAATTAAATTTGCTCTAGACACAAATGTGATCAAATGAAGTCGGGGACTGGAGCAGAATGTCGCCCTTTTTCAATATCAACATCTTCCAAAAGAAGAGTCAATAGAAGTGTGAAAATCTCCGTGAGAATAAAACAAGTATTTGTTAAGAAACACTTGAGTGGTTAGGTAAAGATGTGCATTGCTTCACTGGGTCCATGAAGACTTCTTCAATATCAAGATATCAACAAATGACATCTGATAGAAACGTGTTTTACCCGGCTTTTGAGAATTTTGGGAAGGGTATCATTTCTTTTATCCCTTTTCTCACAACAAATCACCTTAACCTCTCACTTTTCGACTTTACTCCCTCCATTCTAGTTGCACGAAATCAACATCACTCAAAATACCCTCACTATCTAATGAAAGAAGTGAATACTCCGGGGTTAGAACTCATCGGCGATGATGAAATTCATGGAGTAAATTTTGAGAAAATGATATCTAACATCAATATGCTTTGATCGAGAGTGGTTTACTGAGTTGACTGCAATGGCAATGGCACTCTGAGAATCACAATAGATAGGAATATGATCATATGTCAGACCATAATCAGTCAGTTGTGTCTTCATCCATAAAACTTGAGCACAACAACTAGCTGCAGCCACATATTCTGCTTCAGCCGTTGATAGTGAAACACAATTCTGTTTCTTGGAAGACCAACTCACAATTTTATCTCCTAAAAATTGTAAAGTACCGGAAGTGCTCTTGCGATCAAGTTTACAACCTGCATGATCTGCATCTGAATAAGCAGTTAGATTGAATCCAGTATCCCTTGGATACCAGAGACCTAAATCGGGTGTACCCTTCAGATAACGAAAGATTCGTTTCACAGCTTGATAATGTAAATCAGTTGGAGCAGCTTGATATCTAGCACACATACATGTTGCAAACATTATATCTGGGCGAGATGCTGTAAGATACAACAATGAACCAATCATACTTCTATATCTCTTTTGGTCAAATGGTTTCCCATTTGTATCAGTATTAATGGTTGTTCGAGCAGCCATTGGGGTAGAAATTGAAGAACATGAAGTCATATCAAACTTTTTCAACATGTCATTTATGTATTTACCTTGTGATATAAAAATACCAGTTGGTAATTGTTTGATTTGAAGACCCAAAAAGTAATTCATTTCCCCAATCATGCTCATTTCAAAATGATTGACCATTAGAGATGAAAAGTTTTTGAAATTTTTCAATTTTGTATTTTGTTTTCTGAAATGTTTCAAGAATTCCTTCAATTGAAAAAGAATTAAGGTTTAAGATTTAACATACCAAGCTTGGAGATCAGAAAATTAAACCTCTTTTCGTCCAACGGTTTTGTGAACAAATCTGCAAGTTGAAATTCAGTTCCCACAAAGTAGAGTTCGATGTCACCTTTCTCAATATGATCTTTGAGAAAATGATATCTAACATCAATATGCTTTGATCGAGAGTGGTTTACTGAGTTGACTGCAATGGCAATGGCACTCTGAGAATCACAATAGATAGGAATATGATCATATGTCAGACCATAATCAGTCAGTTGTGTCTTCATCCATAAAACTTGAGCACAACAACTAGCTGCAGCCACATATTCTGCTTCAGCCGTTGATAGTGAAACACAATTCTGTTTCTTGGAAGACCAACTCACAATTTTATCTCCTAAAAATTGTAAAGTACCGGAAGTGCTCTTGCGATCAAGTTTACAACCTGCATGATCTGCATCTGAATAAGCAGTTAGATTGAATCCAGTATCCCTTGGATACCAGAGACCTAAATCGGGTGTACCCTTCAGATAACGAAAGATTCGTTTCACAGCTTGATAATGTAAATCAGTTGGAGCAGCTTGATATCTAGCACACATACATGTTGCAAACATTATATCTGGGCGAGATGCTGTAAGGTACAACAATGAACCAATCATACTTCTATATCTCTTTTGGTCAAATGGTTTCCCATTTGTATCAGTATTAATGGTTGTTCGAGCAGCCATTGGGGTAGAAATTGAAGAACATGAAGTCATATCAAACTTTTTCAACATGTCATTTATGTATTTACCTTGTGATATAAAAATACCAGTTGGTAATTGTTTGATTTGAAGACCCAAAAAGTAATTCATTTCCCCAATCATGCTCATTTCAAAATGATTGACCATTAGAGATGAAAAGTTTCGGCAAAATGTTTGACTGGTCGACCCAAATATAATGTCATCAACATATATTTGAACTAGTAGAACATGCTTACCTTGTTTGCGAATGAACAGGGTAGGGTCAATTATGCCTTTGGTAAATCCACCTTTAAGTAAGAAAGTAGTTAAGGAATCATACCATGCTCGGGGTGCTTGCTTAAGACCATAGAGAGCCTTGTCTAACCTGTAGACATGGTTTGGTCTTTGAGGATCAACAAAACCTTCAGGTTGATCAACGTAGACTTCTTCTTTGAGGTCACCATTCAGAAAAGCAGTTTTCACATCCATTTGAAACACAGTGAAGTTTCGGAATGCGGCATAAGCTAAGAAAATTCGAATGGCCTCCATTCTTGCTACTGGAGCAAAAGTTTCGTCGAAATCAACACCAGGTTGTTGGCAATAACCCTTAGCAACAAGTCGAGCTTTATTCCTTACTACCACTCCATTCTCATCCTTTTTGTTTTTGAATATCCACTTCGTTCCGATTGGATCAGCTTTTCTGGGATTTGGAACTAACCTCCATACCTTCAGTCTTTCAAATTGAGCGAGTTCATCTTGCATTGCCTTAACCCACTCTGGATCTTTAAGAGCTTCAGATACCGTTTTGGGTTCAATATTGCTAAGAGAAAGTGCAACAAGACACTCATTCACTGAAGTACGAGTAGTTACTCCTGCTTGTGGATCTCCAATTATCTGATCAGTAGGATGGTCTTTCTGCATACGTGTCCACTTGTGAGCATGAGGAAGCGGATCTTGTTCTTGAAGATCAACATCATCATCATTGAAACTTGAGTTTTGTTGAGAGATAGAGTCATAACTTGGTATAACTCTTTCCTCATATGCTGGATGATCAAAGTCAAGTGGTACATACACATTCGGAGTGTTCAGGGGATTGGTTGTCTGAGTGAATTGAGAAGGTTGTTCTTGAACATTCACTTGAGAAGGATTCTCAGGAGAGGATGATGGAATAGAATTATTTGAAGATGATCTTTGCTCAGAAGAACTTGATGCTGATTCATGAGTGTTGTTAGGAACTGGATCGTGGTTATGAAGAGGTTCATTGTTTTGAATTGGTTCAACGATGATCTGAGGTTCTTGATCATGAACCGGTTTTGAATTATAGAATTCTTCAAAAAGAATATCTAATTCATCACTGGTTGGAGTTGGAAATTTCTTGAATTTAGAAGCTAAGGTAGTATTCCTTGTAGAAGGACTTGAAGCACTTGAATCCATACTTGTTGGTAGCAAGCTTTCTTGCTCAAAAATCATGCCTGACATCTCATCAAACCACACATTCATTGTTTCTTGAATTGTGTTTGTTCGGCGATTGTAGATTCGGTAGGCAATAGATGTTTTGGAATAACCAACAAAGTATCCTTCATCACCTTTCTTCTCAAATTTTCCAAGATTCTCCCGATCATTCAATGTGTAACAAACACACCCAAATATGTGAAAGTAGTTGATGTTGGGTTTCCGTTTGTTAACAACCTCATAAGGAGTCTTTTCGAACCGCTGATTGATAATGGACCGATTCTGAGTGTGACAAGCAGTGTCAACAGCTTCAGCCCACATATTGGATGGCAATTTGGAATAAGCAAGCATTGTCCTTGCTGCTTCCACCAGCGATCGATTTCTCCTTTCAACAACACCGTTTTGTTGTGGAGTTCGAACTGCTGAGAATTGATGAGTAATACCTTTGGATTTGCAGAATTCATCAAAAACAGCATTCTTGAATTCAGTACCGTTATCCGAACGGATGTAACGAACTGGAAGTTGAAGATTTACTTGAGTAATGGTGATGAAATCTATCAACATCTGAGTTGTTTCATCTTTGGATGCTAGGAACTTAACCCAAGTATATCTTGAATAATCATCAACAATAACCAGGATGTATTTCTTCCCATTTCGGCTTTGTACTTTCATCGGCCCACAAAGATCCATGTGAAGCAAATGAAGAGGTGCTAAAGAATTTGGAGATTTCTTCGGTTTATGAGAAACTCTCTTAATTTTCCCAACAGCACAAGAAGGACAGACATGCTCACTTTCATACTTATAGTCAGGTAAGCCTTCAACAAGATGCTTATTGACTAAAGTATTGATTGTTTGGAAATTCAGATGAGAGAGCCTTCTATGCCATAACCAAGAATTCTTCGAGGTAGCCTTTGAAATGAGACAAATATTATCGGTTGGTTGGTTATCATCGAGATTGACGGTAAAAAGGTTATCGTCACGATCGCCACAAAGAATATCAACTCCATCTAAGGTTTGGACTTTGCAAAGAGATTTTCGAAAAAGAACTTGAAGATTGTTATCACAGAATTGTCCAACACTGAACAAGTTGTGACTTAAACCTTCAACATAGTGAACTTTCTTGATTATAATCCCATTTCGTTCAATGTCCCCATAACCTAAGATAGGAGCGAAATTGTTGTTTCCAAAGCGAACAGTTCCCATGAATCTTTCAACAAAATTCTTCAGCAAAGATTTATTTCCAGTCATGTGCTTCGAACACCCGGAATCGAGTATCCAAACACAGATGGTTATTTCCTGCAATCAAAGAAATTTAACCGTTTTTAGGTACCCACTTGAAAACGGGTCCTTTTTGGTTAGATAAAACAGGCAGGGTATATAACTTAGGATGCGCATTCAAACATGTTATTGAATCAACATAAGCATCAGCAAGCATATTATCAACAAACATATTTGAATAAAATGTACGAACATTCACACAAGAATTAAAAGTAACATGTCTACAAGCATTCATCTCCACCATACAGGAATTAAAATTGTTTACAAGCTCACAAGGCTTTGCCTTGGCACATTCAACATTTATTGACAAATCAGAATTGTTTTGTTTAACAGGAACACCTTTCCACCGATTAACAGCTTTTCTCCTCCTTCTTTTCTTCTTTTTCTCAACCTCTTTCTGATTATTAGTGATCTTAGGTACTAATGACTTAGCAACCCATTTAGCATCACTACTTAAGCTCTTTCCACCTGTTGAATTGAAGCTACAAAGATTAGAACGAGGAGTTTTAAAAACTTTCATCTTTTTGGAATCTTTTGGTGGTGAGGAAACTTCTTGCTTCTTTGGTTTATCATGAGAAAACCATCCATATCTATCCCTATATCTAGTTGAACCATTAGATGCATCCTTAGTTAGCAAATTTGAGCTAGACTTAGACACCTTAGGTTTAAAGCTAGATTGAGAGCTAGATTTAGAAGCATTAGGATAGTCTTTCGGAAGTTTCACTTTGGTGTACTTTGTTGTGTGTGGGGTTTCAGCTTGTTCCTTTTTGACATGTTTCACAGGTGTAGCAATGGTCTTTGGTTCAGTCTTGACGAGTTTGGTCTTAACTCGTTTCTTTGAGTAATATGAAGTTGGAGCTTTGGACGATGGTTTTTGAGATTCCATTTTGATTTTGGTAGATTCAATCTTTTTCTCAGTTTCTGAATCAAAAATATATTCTCCCTCCATGAATTTATCAAAATCAACCTTCGTGAAATCTTTTGAAAAAGAACTTGAAGATTGTTATCACAGAATTGTCCAACACTGAACAAGTTGTGACTTAAACCTTCAACATAGTGAACTTTCTTGATTATAATCCCATTTCGTTCAATGTCCCCATAACCTAAGATAGGAGCGAAATTGTTGTTTCCAAAGCGAACAGTTCCCATGAATCTTTCAACAAAATTCTTCAGCAAAGATTTATTTCCAGTCATGTGCTTCGAACACCCGGAATCGAGTATCCAAACACAGATGGTTATTTCCTGCAATCAAAGAAATTTAACCGTTTTTAGGTACCCACTTGAAAACGGGTCCTTTTTGGTTAGATAAAACAGGCAGGGTATATAACTTAGGATGCGCATTCAAACATGTTATTGAATCAACATAAGCATCAGCAAGCATATTATCAACAAACATATTTGAATAAAATGTACGAACATTCACACAAGAATTAAAAGTAACATGTCTACAAGCATTCATCTCCACCATACAGGAATTAAAATTGTTTACAAGCTCACAAGGCTTTGCCTTGGCACATTCAACATTTATTGACAAATCAGAATTGTTTTGTTTAACAGGAACACCTTTCCACCGATTAACAGCTTTTCTCCTCCTTCTTTTCTTCTTTTTCTCAACCTCTTTCTGATTATTAGTGATCTTAGGTACTAATGACTTAGCAACCCATTTAGCATCACTACTTAAGCTCTTTCCACCTGTTGAATTGAAGCTACAAAGATTAGAACGAGGAGTTTTAAAAACTTTCATCTTTTTGGAATCTTTTGGTGGTGAGGAAACTTCTTGCTTCTTTGGTTTATCATGAGAAAACCATCCATATCTATCCCTATATCTAGTTGAACCATTAGATGCATCCTTAGTTAGCAAATTTGAGCTAGACTTAGACACCTTAGGTTTAAAGCTAGATTGAGAGCTAGATTTAGAAGCATTAGGATAGTCTTTCGGAAGTTTCACTTTGGTGTACTTTGTTGTGTGTGGGGTTTCAGCTTGTTCCTTTTTGACATGTTTCACAGGTGTAGCAATGGTCTTTGGTTCAGTCTTGACGAGTTTGGTCTTAACTCGTTTCTTTGAGTAATATGAAGTTGGAGCTTTGGACGATGGTTTTTGAGATTCCATTTTGATTTTGGTAGATTCAATCTTTTTCTCAGTTTCTGAATCAAAAATATATTCTCCCTCCATGAATTTATCAAAATCAACCTTCGTGAAATCTTTTGAAAAAGAACTTGAAGATTGTTATCACAGAATTGTCCAACACTGAACAAGTTGTGACTTAAACCTTCAACATAGTGAACTTTCTTGATTATAATCCCATTTCGTTCAATGTCCCCATAACCTAAGATAGGAGCGAAATTGTTGTTTCCAAAGCGAACAGTTCCCATGAATCTTTCAACAAAATTCTTCAGCAAAGATTTATTTCCAGTCATGTGCTTCGAACACCCGGAATCGAGTATCCAAACACAGATGGTTATTTCCTGCAATCAAAGAAATTTAACCGTTTTTAGGTACCCACTTGAAAACGGGTCCTTTTTGGTTAGATAAAACAGGCAGGGTATATAACTTAGGATGCGCATTCAAACATGTTATTGAATCAACATAAGCATCAGCAAGCATATTATCAACAAACATATTTGAATAAAATGTACGAACATTCACACAAGAATTAAAAGTAACATGTCTACAAGCATTCATCTCCACCATACAGGAATTAAAATTGTTTACAAGCTCACAAGGCTTTGCCTTGGCACATTCAACATTTATTGACAAATCAGAATTGTTTTGTTTAACAGGAACACCTTTCCACCGATTAACAGCTTTTCTCCTCCTTCTTTTCTTCTTTTTCTCAACCTCTTTCTGATTATTAGTGATCTTAGGTACTAATGACTTAGCAACCCATTTAGCATCACTACTTAAGCTCTTTCCACCTGTTGAATTGAAGCTACAAAGATTAGAACGAGGAGTTTTAAAAACTTTCATCTTTTTGGAATCTTTTGGTGGTGAGGAAACTTCTTGCTTCTTTGGTTTATCATGAGAAAACCATCCATATCTATCCCTATATCTAGTTGAACCATTAGATGCATCCTTAGTTAGCAAATTTGAGCTAGACTTAGACACCTTAGGTTTAAAGCTAGATTGAGAGCTAGATTTAGAAGCATTAGGATAGTCTTTCGGAAGTTTCACTTTGGTGTACTTTGTTGTGTGTGGGGTTTCAGCTTGTTCCTTTTTGACATGTTTCACAGGTGTAGCAATGGTCTTTGGTTCAGTCTTGACGAGTTTGGTCTTAACTCGTTTCTTTGAGTAATATGAAGTTGGAGCTTTGGACGATGGTTTTTGAGATTCCATTTTGATTTTGGTAGATTCAATCTTTTTCTCAGTTTCTGAATCAAAAATATATTCTCCCTCCATGAATTTATCAAAATCAACCTTCGTGAAATCTTTTGAAAAAGAAAATTTCAATGGAGATTGATTAATTTTAGATTTATTTGAAAATTTGATTCAATTTCTTCCAATTTGAAAATTGAAGATTGTTTTGTTTTGTATGAATCATTGATTGCATCATAATTAACCAAAAAATCTTGATTAGGTATTCTCTCAACTTCATCAGTCTCAAATTCGTCATCCAATGGACGAATAAATTGTTGTATCATACCAAGGCGAAGAAATTTTTCATCATACAGGGGTTCGATTTCCTCTTTGGCCTTTTTCAATGGTGTGATATTCTCAAATCCCAACCCGAGAAGAAGTTCTGTTTTGTCAATTTTTGACTTGTTGAAATAAGCAGTGAAATTCAAGAGAGGATTTTGTTCAACTTTATATAGCTTTTCTTGATAGAAAAGTATATTCTTTTTAAATTCCTCAACTTGTTTTTCAAGATTCTCAATTTCAATGCCTTTAAGAAAACAATTATGATTTAAATCAGAAATCTTCCTTTCGAGTTCAACATTATTGCATGTGAAAAACCTATAGAAGTACCATATCAAAACTAAACTATGTGCAAGTTCTTCATCAGAAAGATCAGATTGCACACAATCATCAGCTATAAAAGTAGCAGTATTTTGACAAGTACATTCAAGAGAATCAGTCAAGGTCTGGGTAGAGGTATTGGTAGATGAATCACAAGTAGTTTGGGTAGAATTTTCTACGGATGCACTTTGATCAGTTTGAGTAGAAACATTCTCACAAACTTTCTTAGTATTAACAACAATACATTTATCCTCTAGATTCGGACTTTGAGACTTGAGATGATTGATAACTGTTTGTTGAGATTCCACCTTCTGTTGTAAATCTTCTATTTGCTTTTCCAAAATTGTGGTTGGAAAATACATTTTAGTTGATTTAGGTGAAGTACCAACAGATTCTTGGTTTTGAAAATTTGATTCAATTTCTTCCAATTTGAAAATTGAAGATTGTTTTGTTTTGTATGAATCATTGATTGCATCATAATTAACCAAAAAATCTTGATTAGGTATTCTCTCAACTTCATCAGTCTCAAATTCGTCATCCAATGGACGAATAAATTGTTGTATCATACCAAGGCGAAGAAATTTTTCATCATACAGGGGTTCGATTTCCTCTTTGGCCTTTTTCAATGGTGTGATATTCTCAAATCCCAACCCGAGAAGAAGTTCTGTTTTGTCAATTTTTGACTTGTTGAAATAAGCAGTGAAATTCAAGAGAGGATTTTGTTCAACTTTATATAGCTTTTCTTGATAGAAAAGTATATTCTTTTTAAATTCCTCAACTTGTTTTTCAAGATTCTCAATTTCAATGCCTTTAAGAAAACAATTATGATTTAAATCAGAAATCTTCCTTTCGAGTTCAACATTATTTGGTTTAGCTTCTTGGAGCTTCTTATTGAGAATATCAACGTCCATTTGTCTCGCATTTGCCCGAAGCCATTCATTGGTCTTTTGAATTTCAAGATCTTGATTGGTTTTTTCAAGATCATGAATGGTCTTTTCAAGATTTTGACATCTTAGTAATAACTTAGAATCAGGAGTGACATTCATTTCACATTCTTTAACCAACATTTTTTCTTTGTATGTTTGAAAATCTTGTTTAATAGTATCATGTTCAAAAAGTAATTTTGAGTGTTCTTCAAGAAGATTTGAAAATTCACTTTTTGAAAATGAAATACTATTTTTCAATTTTTTGTTTTTGTTGGCTAAAGAATTGATATGATTTGTTAACTTAGATAAAGCTAATCTACAAGACTCTTTGTCCTTAATCAAAGAAAAAGTAGAGTCGAGATTTACCTCATCATCTGGGTACTCATCATCAGTGCTTTCTGCTTCAAGGACTTTGTTCTTGGCCAATCTCGCCATGTAGCAAACATTAGCGGAGAGATCTTGATCTTCATCATCAGTGAGCAACAGCCATTTGTCATCTTCGGCAAGCAATGCATGTCCTGCTTCGACCTGTTTGGCTAATAGCATCTTTTGCTTGTAGTACTCATAGTTCCGCTTCTTGGGTTGTTTGCAATCAACAGCAAAATGTCCAGGAATTCCACAATTGTAGCACCTTTTGTCTGATGTCTTCCCCTTTTCAACTGCTTGTTTCTCATATGCTTCCTTCTTATCACCATATCTTGAACCAGTAGCTTCACTTTGATCATTGCTCCTTGGATGATAGTGTTCCTTCTTTGGAAATGCACTTGTTGAAGAAGTGCGGAGATTGTTGTTTGTTGGCCTCGCTTTGAAATATCTCTTCTTGAAATGCTTAGTTACTGCGGCAAGAGCTTGATATAGTTCGTCTGATACACCATCTCTTGTAGCCATCACATCATCTCCCTCCTCATCTGACGAAGAAACAACCACCATTTGCCTTTTAAGGACTTCAGAAATCTTCTTCTCAACGATCAATGCCAAAGGATCAGAAGATACAACTTCCGGCATTTTGTTCGATGAAGCTTTGTTCAGGACTTGGTTTTCATTGAGCTTGAAGGATTCATATAGAGTATGAATAGTGAACTTGGTCAGGTTTTGATGTTGCTTGATTTGGGTTCCAAATTCTTCCCATTCTTGACCAAGTGCTTTGATGAACTTGATGTTTAACTCAATCTCAGTCTTCTTGACATTGTTCTTCCTCAGTTCATTAATGACATTGCAGAATCTGTAATACACTGCCTCAAGAGATTCATTTGGCATTTTGGAGAAGTTATCAAACTCAGTCAAAATGTTGGTCAATCTGATTGTTGAAGTCACGTCAGCTCCTTCCATCTGTCTTGCCACCTCATCCCATATCTCTTTTGCTGTATCATAGGAATCAACAGACCCATAGATTTCATCCGGTAGAGCTCTGTATAAACATGACCTTGCTCTGTTATCTGCAGCTGTTCGATCCTTTTGCTCAGCATTCAAAAGTTCATGAGTTGTAATAACTGCACCAGTAGTGGGATGGAGATGAACAGCAAGTCCTTTCAGAATGGATTCTTTCATCATATGACCATTTGTTTGACTCTCCACATAGTCCATGAATCGTTTCTTCCATAGTCCGTAAGAACCACGGTAGAGAACTGGAGGTCTTGTATCAGAACCTAATGCCAATGCTTCACGAGAAGCCATTAGAGATTGATTTGATTTGAAAAATTTGAATTGAATTTAAAATTGGAAAATGAAACGATCTTGTTTGAAGATCGTCTTGAAAAATTTTTGGTGAAATTTGGCTAAGTATGAAAATGAAACGGTTTAGATGAAGATCGTCTTAGGTGAAACGATCTGAAACGATCTTGATTGAATAGAGAATGAAACGATCTTGTCAAAATCGTTCTGGTTGAGATCGTCTTTGAGTAAGATCGTCTTGGAACTCTTTGATGAAAATTTGGTTAAGTATGGAAAATTGAAACGGTCTTGAAGAACTGGGACGATCTTGTTTGAAGATCGTCTTTGAGAAGATCGTCTTGGAACTCTTGAAGAAAATTTGGTTAAGTATGGAAAATTGAAACGGTCTTGAAGAACTGGGACGATCTTGTTTGAAGATCGTCTTGAAAATTTTTGGTGAAATTTGGCTAAGTATGAAAATGAAACGGTTTAGATGAAGATCGTCTTAGGTGAAACGATCTTGGTTTGAAGTTCGTCCAGGAATAAAAATGAGACGATCTTGATGTGAAGATCGTCTTGTTGTCTTTCTCAAAAACTTTTAAGTGTATGAAACGACCAAACCAATCCTTTTGGATTAATTAGCCAGAATCAACACTTCCACAACACACTCTTAGCTAAAACGATCTTGTTAGGATCGTCTTAACAAGCTACAAAGCACTGAACTAAAACGATCTTAGGCAGATCGTCTTGATCATCTTCTTCAACTGAACACCTTTCCAGAAAAACTCCATTATCAACTTTTTAAAACTTCGATTTCTTATGAATTACAAGGAGTTAGATCATGAAATCACTTCCAAACTGTTTCAATTCACGTCCGCAACACGATTATGAACAAAATTCAACACAAAACACAACAGATTCAAATCCCTGAAATTACGCGCCAAAACTCAAAATTCAATCTCGAGATTTAGATTGAATTGGAACTTGAAAATTGACAGGATTATGTTATCAATAGCCACGAATCTATTGATGAACAAACAACTGTGATTTTATGAGATTTGATGTGTGAATTTTGAAGAACCAGTAGGTGAGATATTACGAACAGAATTTTGAGATTAAACTTGATTTCGATGAAATTGTGATCAAATTCAGTTATGGATCGTCATCAGATTGATGTTTCGCTCTGATACCACTTGTTATAACACGATTTAAGCTCTGAATTCGATCTAACAATGGCGGTTTGTTAGTGTGTGTTCTTGGTGTGTGTGTGTGTGTTGTGTGTGTGTGTGTGTGTGTGTGTGTGTGTGTGTGTGTGTGTGTGTGTGTGTGTGTGTCTGTGTGTGTGTGTGTGTGTGTGTGTGTGTGTGTGTGTGTGTGTGTGTGTGTGTGTGTGTGTGTGTGTGTGTGTGTGTGTGTGTGTGTGTGTGTGTGTGTGTGTGTGTGTGTGTGTGTGTGTGTGTGTGTGTGTGTGTGTGTGTGTGTGTGTGTGTGTGTGTGTGTGTGTGTGTGTGTGTGTGTGTGTGTGTGTGTGTGTGTGTGTGTGTGTGTGTGTGTGTGTGTGTGTGTGTGTGTGTGTGTGTGTGTGTGTGTGTGTGTGTGTGTGTGTGTGTGTGTGTGTGTGTGTGTGTGTGTGTGTGTGTGTGTGTGTGTGTGTGTGTGTGTGTGTGTGTGTGTGTGTGTGTGTGTGTGTGTGTGTGTGTGTGTGTGTGTGTGTGTGTGTGTGTGTGTGTGTGTGTGTGTGTGTGTGTGTGTGTGTGTGTGTGTGTGTGTGTGTGTGTGTGTGTGTGTGTGTGTGTGTGTGTGTGTGTGTGTGTGTGTGTGTGTGTGTGTGTGTGTGTGTGTGTGTGTGTGTGTGTGTGTGTGTGTGTGTGTGTGTGTGTGTGTGTGTGTGTGTGTGTGTGTGTGTGTGTGTGTGTGTGTGTGTGTGTGTGTGTGTGTGTGTGTGTGTGTGTGTGTGTGTGTGTGTGTGTGTGTGTGTGTGTGTGTGTGTGTGTGTGTGTGTGTGTGTGTGTGTGTGTGTGTGTGTGTGTGTGTGTGTGTGTGTGTGTGTGTGTGTGTGTGTGTGTGTGTGTGTGTGTGTGTGTGTGTGTGTGTGTGTGTGTGTGTGTGTGTGTGTGTGTGTGTGTGTGTGTGTGTGTGTGTGTGTGTGTGTGTGTGTGTGTGTGTGTGTGTGTGTGTGTGTGTGTGTGTGTGTGTGTGTGTGTGTGTGTGTGTGTGTGTGTGTGTGTGTGTGTGTGTGTGTGTGTGTGTGTGTGTGTGTGTGTGTGTGTGTGTGTGTGTGTGTGTGTGTGTGTGTGTGTGTGTGTGTGTGTGTGTGTGTGTGTGTGTGTGTGTGTGTGTGTGTGTGTGTGTGTGTGTGTGTGTGTGTGTGTGTGTGTGTGTGTGTGTGTGTGTGTGTGTGTGTGTGTGTGTGTGTGTGTGTGTGTGTGTGTGTGTGTGTATGTGTGTGTGTGTGTGTGTGTGTGTGTGTGTGTGTGTGTGTGTGTGTGTCAAACCTTAGTAATCATCTATCTATGACTTAACAACAAGAATGTCTTCTAATCTTTATTACAATTTATCACTATTTTTGGATTTCTAACATGGAGGTTTAAGGAGTTTTGGAACATTTGCTCATGAGAGTGAGTCTCATGAGTGGATCTGTCAGAATTGATGATGAGTTGGTCAGCCTGAGAAAGGTTAACGTTTAATTCAGGCTGAGGGCCAGTGGGAATGTGTTGATCTAGATTTTGATCAACTCCTCCACTGGCATCTTCCATCAGAGCATCCCTTGAGGATGGATGGGCAAACTCATCATCGAATGAAGAATCACTTCCGGAGATAGTGATCAGAATCTCATTGACATCGAGAGGACCATCAATGGTTCCCTTTGCTGCAGAAGGGGCTGACATGACTGCCTTAAAGACAGCCAAGTAACCTGCAGAATCCCTCTGTCTGAGGACTGATGCAGACACAGACTCTGCAGGTGTAATGTTTTGTGCATTTGATTGCCCTTCAACAGAGGTGTGTTGTTGCACCAAAGTATCCTTAGGGAGAATTGAGGCATGTACCCCTCCTTGTGACATAGAAGGGGCATTGACAGCTTGTGTAGACTCAGAGTGTAAGAGAGAAGGAGTCTGATCAGCTTGGGGAGGAGAAGCAGTGTCACCAATGCGTTCGATACTTCTCTCCTTAGGCTGACCATCCTCAGAAATGATGTGTATTGACTCTGACTCACTTTGAATCTGGGCTAGATCCTCTGTTACCCCTTTAATGATATCATCAACCTTTTGGGAGGCTGTATGACCTTGGGAGGAGGTCTTTCTTTCAATACCTTCACCCTGTTTGGAGGGTTGGGTAGCAGTTGGTGTTCCCTTTAACTCGTCTACACTCTTTTGGGAGAGTGCAGATGGGCGTGGCATTTTCGGCTTGTCAGCTTTGGTGACAGGGACAGCTTTGGAACGTTCCTTAGCTTCCACTGTACCTTGGGGGATCTCAAGAGAAGATGTTGCATTATCAACCCCAGAAGCTGACACAGATTTCTTTTGCGATCTTTACTTTTTGGCCTTGTGAGGTACTAAGTCCTCAACAAGGGGTCTTTTAGAATCGGATTTTGAACGAGTGGACGAAGGTGTGGCTAGGGTGGCTGATGTTTTGGCCAACCCTTCACCCTCTTTTGTAGGAGTAGAATGTTGAATAGATTCAGAAGAGTTTGAGGGTTCAGAAGCATGTGTACCTGGGTCCCCCTGATTAGCAGATTGAGTGTCAGACTCAGATCGCGTCAAAGAAGGGACAGCTTCCCTAAGTGCTTCTTGTTCCTCTTCTCTTTTCCTGCAAAAATCAAGGTAGATCTGCATTGCTCGGGTCAGACCCTGCACATATACCTTAGGACTATTGAAGATGTTGTTATTGATAGACTTGCATTCCACAGTCTGACCAGTTGCCAGACTGTAATCATTGTCAAGAATAGCTTCAATGATAAGAGCAAGAATTCTACCATAAGGTATGGTAAGACTCTTCTTATGAACGCGATCAACAAGGTTCTTAAAGATTAAGCCAGCAAAATCTATTCTGGTCATAGTGACCATTGCATGAAAAATCTGCAATTCTAGAACATTAGGCTGATCAAAGCTGCCTGCCTTTACTTGTAAGATTTTCGAAATTGTGCTCAATAAGTAGTTCCAAATACCAGTTAAATGTTTCATTTTAACTACTGAAGCCAATGGACCAGTATATCCAACTTCTTGTAAAACATTTTTGGCTTCAGTATGAGACACAACATTATCATATTCATCATCAGGCATATAAGACAGCTCAAAAGCAGACCTAAGCCTCTCATAAGAAATATATACCTTTTTCTTACCGTTGAGGATTGAGCCATAGATTGCAGCATCTCCTTTCTTGTTCTGTTTTACCACACAGCTCGCCCAAAATTCACACAGTAGATTTTGAAACACCCAGTCTGGCTTCTCAATCATCACCTTGCCGAATGGATGATGCCATAAGAAAGCCACAGTCTCATCGTATCCTTTTGCCCATGAAGGAGGATGAATATTGGCATAAACTAGACTTCCAATTTTGATTTTACCAGTATCAAGATCAGCCGGAACCACTACTACATTACTTCCCACCACATAAGGTGAAAGCTTGTTGGCGCTTATCGGAGCTGGATATCGACTTTCAGGCTCAGAAGAACTAGATTTAGAATCATTAGTATGAATAGAAATAGATGATGATGCCATTTTGAAAACAATTTTTAGAAGAAATTAAAATTTAATAAAACAGTAATCAGATTAGAGAAAAGAATGGATTTTGAAAGAGAAAAATGAACAAGTGATTTGGGATTTAGGTTAACTAAATGTTATATACAAAATTTAAAATATCCCATTTGAAAAAGTTGGAGAGAGAAAGATTTTGATTGGAGGATCAACAAGTAGTGGTGATACTTTTTCAGTAACCGGCAGTGACCACTACACGTGTCACACTCCAATAGGATCAGCAAGTACACTAAATAAAATAATGAAAGTAATAAAACGCACTGAGATATTTAATAACAAAAATAACCACGAAGCTGGGTCAGACTCAGCTTACCCTCTTTCACTTGAAATGCACCAAGTGTGAAAGGGTAGTCTGGGTCTGACACAGCTTACCCTCAAAATTTTAGTATAACTCTAAGGGGTCAGATTTGCTATTACTTAGCTCACTATTTTACAAATTAAGCATACCTAGCTTACTTATGAGGTAGTTGAACCTTGATTCATCCAATGGCTTTGTGAACAGGTCAGCAAGCTGATTGTCTGTTGGAATGAAGTGGAGTTCAACATCTTCTTTCATTACATGATCCCTGATGAAATGATATCTTATATCAATGTGCTTGATCCTTGAATGAAGCACAGGATTGTTTGAAATTGCTATGGCACTGGTACTGTCACAAAAGATTGGAGTTTTTGTTGCAGTGACACCATAGTCTTGAAGCTGATATTGCATCCAAAGAATTTAAGAGCAACAACTTTCTGCGGCAACATATTCAGCTTCTGCAGTGGAGATAGAAACTGAATGCTGCTTCTTGCTTGACCAGCTTACAAGTCTATTGCCAAGCAATTGACAAGCTCCTGAAGTACTTTTTCTGTCAATCTTACAACCTGCAAAGTCAGAATCTGAATACCCAATTAGATCAAATCCTGAGTCTTTGGGATACCAAAGACCCAGATTGGGACTACCTTTAAGGTATCTAAAGATTCTTTTTACAACCTTAAGATGAGATTCCTTAGGACTAGCTTGATATCTTGCACAAAGACATGTAGCAAACATAATGTCTGGTCTACTAGCAGTCAAGTAAAGTAATGATCCTATCATACCCCTATAAGCTGTGATGTCAACAGATTTGCCATTTTTATCTTCATCCAGCTTATCACCAGTTCCCATAGGAGTTTTCAGAAGTGAGAAATCACTAAAACCAAATTTGTTTAAGAGATCTGTTAGAAATATAAAATGGTGTTAAATTGTAAATATTCAATAGTGGAAGGAGTATTAGTTATAATTAGATCATAAGTATAAATACTCCTTCCTTAAACCTTGTAACTAAGCCTTGCATAATAAACACACACTTAATTACTTTCTCTCTCCTCCCTATCATCTTCAACCTCCCTTTCAAACACAAACACACTTTTCACACACTAACCTAAATCCTCCATTAAACCTTCAATTAAGCTCATTTTCATTTATATCAATTGGTATCAGAGCATAATCGGTTAACCCGAGCGATCCACGATCATATCTATAACTGATTTTGTTCGAAAATTCGAGTTTTGAGCTTAATTTTGAATCTGAAAATTTCTGTTTTTCACGGATTTCGAGACTGTTTCAGTGTTATTATCACATATTAGGAGTGGATTATTGTTGAATTTAATAGATGTGATCAATTTCAAATTTCTAATTGATTTGGTGTGATTAATCGATTATCTCGGCAAATAACAGTTTTCATCTTTTAGAAAAGTCAAAAGTCTTGTGTCTCTGAATAGTAGAATTCACTTGTTCAACAACTGTGTTGTCAATAGTAATCTAAACATTCCATTTTTCAATACAATTTCATTACAATTTTACATTTAATTTAGAAAAAAATAAAGAAAAAAAAATCAACAATTTTTTTATTCATCTTCTTTCTTCAATTCCTGCTTCATTTGTTGTCAAATCAACCTGAAAATCACAAGGATTTACTCGCGATTGTGTGCTGATCATAATGATGCCTTCAATTTTTCAATCGGTTAAGTTTTGGTGACGGTTTCAGATTCCGGCGAACTGTTGAATTTTCCGGCGAGGTTCAAATCAATTTTTGTTGGCTAGGGTTTGTTCACGGTTGGATTGTGAGTATATTGGTGTTAATTTCAAGTGTTGATTCAAAGGAAAGAAGGTTTAATCGGTGTTTGAAGGTTTTCCGGTGAAGTTTTTCCAGAATCCGGCGAGGTTGTTGATTTTTCCAGCCGCCGTGGTTGGTGTTGAATTGTTCCAGCCACAAAATAGCCATTTGCCGAGCTAACTGATCATAAAACTCGTGTTTGCCGAAGTGAATTCACGACCAGCAACATTTTCTCGTGTTTGTAGAGATTACCAATCACTCGTACTCGTGTTTGCCGAGCTTATCTCACGACCACTTCATCATACTCGCATTTGCAGAGTTCTTTCTCGGCCAAACCAACCAATTCACCGATCACCATTCCAAAACCCGCATTTGCCGAGATTTATTCTCTGCAAATCACCATTTCGGGCAACACTTAGAAATTTTCGATCAAAGTTTTCCCATTTCAACACTTTGCCGAGCTTATTGCTCGGCATCCAATACAACTCACTTAGAAATTTTTTCCCAAACCTCTCATTTGCAGAGAAAAATCAACAAAACACTTAGCCAAATCTTTCATTACACCATTGGTTGCTCGTTGGCTGTGGGTGTTGTGTTTGCTTGAGTTTCTTGGTTGGTTAACTTTTCGTGGATATATCTGTCGTGTTGAAAAGTGTGATTCAAACAAAAAGAAAGTTGAGTATTTTTTTTGTTGTTGTTCTCGCTTAACAGAGAATCAATGAGATAATTTGTATTCAATTTTTTTTGTGTGTGAGAATTTTTTTTGAGAGAGAGAGATACTTACTGGATTTTGGTTTAAGTGGTAATGTGAAAGTGTGTTTTGAAGGATTCACGTGATGGAGAGCATATAATATTAAAAGTAATACAAAAATAATTTCAAAATTCAAAAGTAAAAAGTAGAGGCGTGTTGCAGTGCTAACGTGTTGTCAGAAAACAAAAAGAAGAGAGATCACGTGAAACTGGAAAAAAAAAAACTTAATCTTGAGAATTGGTGTTCACGTGATAAAGTATTAGCTGTCAAAGTAGTCACGCATCTTTTGATTCATATCAGCTGTCAACGTAGTCAATACCGTGTTGCAGTGAATGTGCTTTATAAGATTCCATCTTAAATGTAGTTTATTGTCTTTGTATTGTCAATTCAAATTGTGTCCTTCACGCGTCTTCTTTTTATTTTTTATTCAAATTATATTGTTACTAGCTCAGTGTCTTCACGTGTAGCATAGAAAGTGTGTTCAAATTGTCAAAGTATCCAAAGAATTTTTTTTAGGGAATCTCGTGCATCTGGACAAAAGTTTGTCTATATTCAGAAACTCCATTTGAATTATTTTGAATGGAATTGATTTTTCACGAGAAAAAGTGATCACGTGTGGTGGTGGGATCAATATGTCATCCGTTTAATTCACTTTTAGTTTCATTTTTTTATTGTTATTTTTGTTTCTATTTTTTAGAAATTGTTTTTGTTAGTAAAAGTTTTATTTTTTTTCAATTTTATAATTCATGGACTAAAATTTTAGTTGGGTTAAAATTGATTGGTATATCATTTCGTTTAATTGGGTTGTCAATCTTGTTTTGGGGTGAAAATTTGGTTTTAGATTTTAACACTGTTGGGCTAAGAGTGTGATTGAGCCAAATCTTGTACTAGTTTTGTTTGTTGTGGGCTGAAATTTAATCTTGGACTAAGTTTTATGTTTTGGGCTACATAATTTTAATTTGGACTAAAAGAGTTACTGGGCTGAGATTTGTTTTGGACTAAAAGAGTTACTGGGCTGAGATTTGTTTTGGACTAAAATTCTAGAATTTCAATTTTTGGGCTGAAAATTTGTGTTTCTTTGGGCTGAAAGTAAATTTGTATTGGGCTGAATTTTTTTCTAAGTTCTTTTCTTGGGTTATTCTTTTATTGATCTGTCATCAAGTTTCATTTCCAAAATGTCAACCATAAAAATAAACCTTAAACCAAGCATGCAGTCGTATTTTTTTCATAACCGTAAAGAATGTTCATGTTTTCGAGTAAATAATCATGCTTGTGTCGTTCAAATGTATCAAAGGTGTAAGGAATTTTACGAGGAATTCAGAGAGCATGGCAAGGAACATGAGAGTCTCATTGACCAACTCAAGTCTGAGAATAAAGAGCTCAAATCTGCAAATGATCTCATTTTGTCCAACATGGAAAGTCTTCAAAAAGAAAATAATCATTTGCATTCAAAGATTTCCAAATTAACAAATGAGTTGGACAATTCTTCCAAAGAGCTCAATAAAATTGTTTTGGACAATCAAATCAAAAGAACTTGTTTTGCAACAAAAGATTTCTGAGTTAAACCATGAGTTGCAAAATAAGTCCACCATTTTTGTGAGCAAAGAGCGAAAATTTTTCAAAGTTTTTGAACAACTTCGAATTGATATGAGCAAGGTTGAAAAAGAAAGAACGAATTTTTGTGCTCAAATCAAGTGTCTTGAAGACAAGTGTTTGCAACTTCAGTCAAACAAAACATTGTTGACAAAAAGAATCTTCGACCTTGAGACTGAATTGTCAACACGTCCTATGACTGTGAATTCTTCTGTACAAACTCGTTGTGATGATGAATTTCATGAATGTGTTGAGACTACTGAGTCCTCAACTCAGACTGATGTTGAGTGTGTTTGTGACAAGACTGAGATGTCCAAAAGTTTTCCAAAATCTATTTCATCAAAACCTAAAGTTGATGTTCCAAGAGGGTTTACACGGGTAAATCTTCAAAACCTTTTGAAAGAAAGGTGTCTCAGTTTACTAATTACTCCTTGCAAAAGGGTAAGAAGTACTCTAAGAAACCTATTTTTGTTGGAACAACTACTTTTGTGTCTTTTCTATCCTTTGAGGATAAATCATCTCATATTTCGAAAGCAAAATCTCAGTTGACTAAATCTAAATGGAAACCGATTTTAAAAGATCAGTCAACTGAGTCAAAATCATTCAAATACTCTTTTTCGGAACTTTTTGATCTTGCACCAAAACCTTTTGAAAGAAAGGTGTCTCAGTTTACTAATTACTCCTTGCAAAAGGGTAAGAAGTACTCTAAGAAACCTATTTTTGTTGGAACAACTACTTTTGTGTCTTTTCTATCCTTTGAGGATAAATCATCTCATATTTCGAAAGCAAAATCTCAGTTGACTAAATCTAAATGGAAACCGATTTTAAAAGATCAGTCAACTGAGTCAAAATCATTCAAATACTCTTTTTCGGAACTTTTTGATCTTGCACCAAAACCTGTGAAAGCAGTCGTGCAAAAAGTGAATGATTTTGGTTCGAAAAATCATTTTTCAACTCAATCTCTTAAGATTGACAAGTTTTCAAAGAAATCAAATGATTTTTCGCCGTTGCTTCCACGAAAACTCTTTTCAACTAAACCACCGGGTTTTAGTTCTCCGTGGAATGCAACTTCGATTCATCAAATCGATGAGACTTACATTTGGACTTTCAAGAATTCAAAAACAATTGGACCCAATCTCAAATGGGTTCCAAAAGTGATTTCCAAATGATTTGATGAAAAGTGGCTTATGCACACTTCAGTGTATAACCCGTTCTAAAACCGTTTTTATTATTTCATCATTTTTAGAAAAATACAAAAAGATTTTTATTTTCTTATTTTTGAAAAATACAAAAAGATTTTTCCATTTTTGTTTCTCACAAATTATTAGGATGAGATGCAAGGTATCGAACGCCTTTGTGTACTACATTCTTTAAAGCAATCTATCGGTTGAAAAGCCATAGACCGAACCATTTAGAGATAATCTTTGTGCATTTCTCGATGATAATGGGAAGTCCTGAAAATAGTAATCGTATTTTTAGGCCACACCATTAATCCTTTTGATTTTTGGTTGTGTCAACGGATCATTATTATCCGGCTTTCATTTCTCTTCACACAAACACAAAGAACACAAACACCATATAAAAATTGTTTTTCCAACAACGCAACCTTACATTCTAGTTCACCAATAGGTTCATTGGGAATTGGGTTGGGTTACTTTGCTTGCTTGTTGTTTGTTGGTATCTACCGTTTATGCTATCAATCATTATTGTATGATGAAACCGTCTCACATTTTCATTTTATGAATTTGTTGAGTTAACGAGAAGTCTATGTGACTTCGGATTTATTTTCCAAAAGTCTTTGAGGATAGTAAGACATGGTTATTGAACGCCTTTGTGAATTACATTCTTTAAAGCAATCTATCGGTTGAAAAGCCATAGACCGAACCATTTAGAGATAATCTTTGTGCATTTCTCGATGATAATGGGAAGTCCTGAAAATAGTAATCGTATTTTTAGGCCACACCATTAATCCTTTTGATTTTTGGTTGTGTCAACGGATCATTATTATCCGGTTTTCATTTCTCTTCACACAAACACAAAGAACACAAACACCATATAAAAATTGTTTTTCCAACAACGCAACCTTACATTCTAGTTCACCAATAGGTTCATTGGGAATTGGGTTGGGTTACTTTGCTTGCTTGTTGTTTGTTGGTATCTACCGTTTATGCTATCAATCATTATTGTATGATGAAACCGTCTCACATTTTCATTTTATGAATTTGTTGAGTTAACGAGAAGTCTATGTGACTTCGGATTTATTTTCCAAAAGTCTTTGAGGATAGTAAGACATGGTTATTGAACGCCTTTGTGAATTACATTCTTTAAAGCAATCTATCGGTTGAAAAGCCATAGACCGAACCATTTAGAGATAATCTTTGTGCATTTCTCGATGATAATGGGAAGTCCTGAAAATAGTAATCGTATTTTTAGGCCACACCATTAATCCTTTTGATTTTTGGTTGTGTCAACGGATCATTATTATCCGGTTTTCATTTCTCTTCACACAAACACAAAGAACACAAACACCATATAAAAATTGTTTTTCCAACAACGCAACCTTACATTCTAGTTCACCAATAGGTTCATTGGGAATTGGGTTGGGTTACTTTGCTTGCTTGTTGTTTGTTGGTATCTACCGTTTATGCTATCAATCATTATTGTATGATGAAACCGTTTCACATTTTCATTTTATGAATTTGTTGAGTTAACGAGAAGTCTATGTGACTTCGGATTTATTTTCCAAAAGTCTTTGAGGATAGTAAGACATGGTTATTGAACGCCTTTGTGAATTACATTCTTTAAAGCAATCTATCGGTTGAAAAGCCATAGACCGAACCATTTAGAGATAATCTTTGTGCATTTCTCGATGATAATGGGAAGTCCTGAAAATAGTAATCGTATTTTTAGGCCACACCATTAATCCTTTTGATTTTTGGTTGTGTCAACGGATCATTATTATCCGGTTTTCATTTCTCTTCACACAAACACAAAGAACACAAACACCATATAAAAATTGTTTTTCCAACAACGCAACCTTACATTCTAGTTCACCAATAGGTTCATTGGGAATTGGGAATTGGGTTGGGTTACTTTGCTTGCTTGTTGTTTGTTGGTATCTACCGTTTATGCTATCAATCATTATTGTATGATGAAACCGTTTCACATTTTCATCATAAGGGGGAGAAATGTTTAAATGATTGATAGATAGAGTTCAAGGTTTAGGTAGAATTTGATTGATGATATTCATTGTGTTTGGTTGTTCTAAGGATCGTTAGTTTAGGTGAAGAGTGTGAATAATTATCGTGCTAAGTTGAGAGATTATTTCGAGAAAGTTAAAGGATTGATTCAAGATCGAGTATATTCAAGATGATGTACATGGTCGATATTTGAAAGATTTATTGGAAATTTGACCATTGTTTGATGATTAGAAGAGTTTGAGATTGAATGGAGACTATTCGTTTGTTGATACTTGTGATAGCTAAGTTTGTTTAATGTCTTGAGAAGATTCATAGTTTGAAGAGATTGTTAATTTGAGGGGGAGCAAGAGTAAACTCATGAGTCGTTAAATATGCTCCGAAATGATTGTTTGTTCGAGGGGGAGCAAGAGATTAAAGATTTGTTATTGAATAATTTGCTCCGAGATAGTTGTTTGATTGAGGGGGAGCAAATGTTTATTGGTCAAAGAATCAAGTGCTCCAAGATGTTTATTGATTCAGAGACAAGTTAGATCAAGAATTGAAGTTTTAAAGTCAATTCAAATTTCCACATTCCAAAACCAAGCTTCCGAAATGCCAAGAGATTTCAAAGACAAAACCAAGCTTCCGCAAAGCCAAAAGAATTCAGAGTTAAATCAAGCTTCCGCTATACCAAAAGAATTCATGGAATTCAAAGTCAAAAACCAAGCTTCCGCATGCTACATTCAAAGTCAAAACCAAGCTTCCACATGCTACTCAAAGTTCAAGTTACTTCTCCAAGCAACATCAAGTTGAAATCAACATTCAAAAGTTCAAGTTGTGAAAGCTCAAAAGCTACAAAGATTTCAAAGATGCTTCCAAAGTATTCTAAGTTGCAAGAGAAGATCAAGTTGTAAAAAGTCATCGTCAAGAATATTTGTTTGTTGAGAAGATTCAAAGTCAAGGTTGATACAAGACGTTGAAGACAATGAGAAAGCTTCAAAGTCCAATCAACATTGAAGATTTTCAACAAATGGGCTCATCATGTTATTTAAAGACCGAAGACGATGCAACATTTACAATTCAACACCAAGGGGGAGATTGTTAGAAATATAAAATGGTGTTAAATTGTAAATATTCAATAGTGGAAGGAGTATTAGTTATAATTAGATCATAAGTATAAATACTCCTTCCTTAAACCTTGTAACTAAGCCTTGCATAATAAACACACACTTAATTACTTTCTCTCTCCTCCCTATCATCTTCAACCTCCCTTTCAAACACAAACACACTTTTCACACACTAACCTAAATCCTCCATTAAACCTTCAATTAAGCTGATTTTCATTTATATCAAGATCTTTAACATACTTTCCTTGGTTTATGAAAATTCCATTTTTAGTCTGTTTAACTTGTAAACCCAGAAAATAGTTTAGTTCTCCCATCATGCTCATTTCATACTTTTTAGACATTAATTCAGAAAATTTTTTGCAAAGTCTTTCACTGCTAGACCCAAATATTATATCATCTACATAAATTTGTACAAGCAGAATATCACCATTATACTTTCTCACAAACAAAGTCTTGTCAACATTACCTCTTTTGAAGTTATTAGCCAATAAGAATTTAGACAGAGTATCATACCATGCCCTTGGAGCTTGCTTCAACCCATAGAGAGCTTTGTCAAGCTTGAACACATGGTCAGGAAACTTTGAATTTTCAAAACCTGGAGGCTGTTCAACATAGACTTCTTCTTCCAATTTTCCATTGAGAAAAGCACTCTTCACATCCATTTGATAGACTTTGAAACCTTTGTGAGCAGAGAAGGCCAAGAACATTCTGATTGCCTCTAATCTTGCCACTGGTACAAAAGTCTCATCATAATCAATTCCATCCTCTTGTCTGTAACCAAGAGCTACCAATCTTGCTTTGTTTCTGGTCACAACTCCCCTTTCATCCATTTTGTTTTTGTAGACCCACTTGGTTCCAATCACAGTCTTGTGATGAGGTCTTGAAACAAGTTCCCAAACCTTATTTCTTTCAAACTGTGTTAGCTCATCTTGCATTGCATTTACCCAAGAAGGATCTTCCAGAGCTTCATCAACCTTAGTTGGTTCCACCTTGCTTACAAAATTGACAAACATGCAGAAATTGCTTGTTGCCTTTCTTCTTGTTTTCACACCAGAGAGTGGACCACCAATGATTTGGTTAATTGGATGACTCTTTGTCCATCTAGTAACTGGGACAATGGACTGATTCAGATTAGATGGTTCAGCATGATCAGCTTGAGGAAGAGGCTGATCAGCTTGGACAGGAATGGAGGAGTCTGAACCAGTTGGAGAGTCATTTAATGGATTCTGAACAATAACTTCAGTAGGAGTAGGATCAGCTTGTGCATCTTCAAAGTTTGGAACATCTTATTCTTCTTCTATAAGTTGCTCCCCCTGAGTTTGAGCATTATTAGCTCCAACTGGAGGATTAGTTGGAGGCTCATTCTCAGGTACAGCCAGTTCTTCAAAATTGAAGTCTTCATCTTCAGGAGGAGAACAATCTGGCTTAGAACAACCTTCATCAATGCTTACATTAATAGAGTTCTCAATTGTTTTAGTTCTCTTGTTGTAAACTCTGTAGGCCTTCATCATTGTTGCATATCCAAGTAGGATACCTTCATCTGACTTCTCATCAAACTTTCCAAGATGGTCTTTCTGATTCAGAATATAGCAAGGACTTCCAAACATTCTTAGGAAACCAATCTCAGGTTTTCTCCCCCTAAAAAGTTCATATGCAGTCTTTTGGTGTCTTTTCACAATAAGGGATCTGTTCTGGGTAAAGCAAGTTGTGTGTACTGCTTCAGCCTATAAATGAGACTTGACATTGTTTTAAGCCATCATGGATCTGGCAGCTTCAATAAGAGTTCTGTTTCTTCTTTCTGCAACACCATTTTGTTGAGGAGTTCTGGCAGCTGAGTAGACTTGTGAAATTCCCTTTTCACTGCAGAATGAATTTAGAGTGATATTTTTGAATTCAGTACCATTGTCACTCCTTAATTGCCTAACAGGTCTTTTGTAGAGAATTTCAGCTTGCTTGATGAAATGAATAATGTTGTCAGCAGCTTCACTCTTGTGTCTTAGAAAGAAAACCCAGGTGTATCTTGAATACTCATCAACAATTACCAATAAGTACCTCATTCCAGTGAATAATGGAGTACTGATTGGTCCAAATAAGTCCATATGAAGCAGATCCAAACAATTATCAATGGTTGAGCATGTTTTAGACTTAAAAGTAGCTTTATGTTGCTTGCCTTTCTCACAAGCACCACACAGCTTGTCCTTCTCATAATTGATCACTGGAAGACCAGACACCAACTCTTTCTTACACAGCTTGTTGATGTCTTTGAAATTCATATGAGACAGCCTTTTATGCCACAACCAGTTCAGCTCATCTTGAGATTTTGACATGAAACAGACTTCTTTTGTGACAGTTGGATTTCTCATGTCAAAAGAATACAAAGACTCATCCCTCTTTGCAATAAGAACCACATTGCCTTCTAAATCAAGAACAATTCCCTTATCAGACCTGAATCTCACTTCATAACCAGCATCACACAACTGACTCACACTGATCAGATTGTGCTTCAAACCATTTGCATATGAGACTCTTCTGAAAGTAAGAAGACCATTTGAAAGTACACCAAACCCTTCAGTCTTTCCTTGGAGTCATCTCCAAAAGTAACATTAGGACCAGCGCGAATCCTAAAGCTACATAGCAGAGACTTACATCCGGTCATATGCTTGGAACATCCACTGTCCAAGTGTCAGGTGTTATCGTCATGACTGCCCTGCAATTATGATAAGAGATTAGTTCTTTTTGGGAACCCATCCAAGGATGGGTTCACCAGAGCTGACCTTCTGGTCTGACTCAGATTGGGAAACTAAACACAGACTCTTATCACATTTTGAAACCCATTGTTGCTTGGTCTGTCCTTTACCAGATTCAAAGTTCTTTCTAGCAACATTCAGAGTTTCCTTCTGAACAAAACCTTTGCCTATTCCAGCTTTCTTACATTCAGCTCTCAATTTTCTTTGATCAACAGTTTTTGGATCAGACACCTTCTTAAGAAAATTGTTTTTCATTGACACCTTATCAGTTCTGGACTCAACATATTTTAAGATCATCTTTTCAGAATCAGATTTGGTGTTACTTGAAACAGACTCAGATTTTGCTTGTGACTCATTTCCTAGAGAACCAGACTTCTTACTTTTTAAAAGCTTTATTTTCTCTTTAGGAACACTGTGATCTCTATCCTTTCTTTTATTTCACTTTGAACTATTCTTGTTTGTTTTAGTTTTTGAATCTGACCCAGATTGGGTAATGGTCAACTTGGATAAGTCAAGACTTTCCTCAGGTTTTAACTCAACAACCTGATCAGCTTCAGACACAGCTTCAGCAATGGTCTGACCAATGGTTTCAGGATCTTTAAACCCAATACCAGATTTCTGAACCAACTTAATTGGTTTAGAAATAGTTTCTTTGGTTTGAACTTTGGGTGGTGAAGGAGGCTGATAACAAGGCTCCAAAGCACACACTTCAGCAATGGTTATGGCCCTATCATAATCACCATCAAAGATAGCTTGGATCTGATGAGGTATTTGTTCATTTACACATTTAGCAACTCTTTTAGAGCTTATACACCATGTTTCAGTAATATGTTTCACCTTTAAAAACTTTTCTTCTGCAGTTTTAGCTTCTTTAATCAAAATGGAGTTTAATTGCTTTTGAGCTTTAACTTCAGATTCTAGTTTTTCAATGGTGTGACTCTTAGAGCTGTTATCAAGTTTCAAAACATGTATTTGCTTTTTGAGTTCTTGATTAAAGTGTTTTTGTAGTAAAACCTCATCACCAAGTTTGTTCAGTCTGGACAGCTTCTCAGGTGGAGCAGTCTGACTGGTGGATGCCTGGTGAGCTGACTCAGATTGCTGTTGAATTTTCACCAGATCTTCAGCAAATCTTTGAGTAGATTCTTTAGCCATGAAACACTTGGCATCTTTGTACAGCTCATCATCAGATGATGTGGCACTTTCAGCCCAGTCTTTGGCTACCAGACTCTTCTCATTTTTGTTCACCTTCTCAGTCAGCTCAGCTACTTGTGCTTTCAAGGCTTTGTACTTAGTCTTGAGCTTAGAGTATTTTTCACCTCTTCCACCTTTGGCTGGCACAGCTTGAGCAGTTTCTTTGGATCTGCAATCTCCAGCCATATGTCCAGTCTTGCCACACTTGTAACAAGTGACCTTGGACATATCAAATGGCTTCTTGGTCTTGTCAGCTTGGCCACCTCTTCCTTTTCCTTTAAACTTATTAAAGGATCTCCTTCTGATCCTTTCAGCCAACATAGCAACTTCATTTGCTAGTTCATCACCATCAGATTCATCACACTCAGATTCAACACAAACAGAGTTAGGATTTGACATCACAGGAATATCATCATTAACATAAGGAATGATCTCATTACTAATTGAACTAGGGTGTTCAGTCATAGAAGAAACAAGTGCAGCAGCAGGCTGACTATAAGAATCACCCATATCAATTAACTTTTCAGCCTCTGAACATTCTTGGTTATGAAGCAAACCAAAAAGTCCAGGGAGATCAAGATCATGATAAACAGAACTTAATTTAACAGAAGAAATATAGTTGTTCCATTTAAGTGGTAATGAATCAAGAAATTTGCTCTTTAAAACCTCATTTTTCTTATTAATTCCAACAGCAGCTAAATCATTTACCAAAGCATTAAAGTGGGTATGAGTGTCAGTCAAGGATTCATTTCTCAAAGAGAAAAATCTCTCATACCTCCTGGTCAATGTAGTAATTGTGGATTCCATGGAGGTAGAGCAACCCTCAAACATAACAGTCAATGTACCCCACATTTTCTTAGTTATTGAACACATTTTAATAGAATGGTAAAGGTCTTTGGGTACAGCTTGGACAATGAAATTTCTAGCCTTCACATCCAAGTTTGCCAACCTCCTATCCTCATCCCCCCAATCTGCCTTGTCCTTTACAATAGATTTAACTGTGGCAGGAATGGTTGGTTGACCTTCCCTGACCACAGCTTCTACCACAATGGTTTGTGTAGGAACATAAGGACCATCCGCAAGGATGTCAGGCATATTGTTATCGATGGATTCAAGGAACAAAGACATTCTACCTTTCCACCCACTGAAATCATCTTTGTCAAATATGGGTGGTCGGGTTGAAGAATCATTATCAATATATGATGACATAATGCTTTACTATAAATGAAAATATGAAAGGATCAAGTCAAGTTAATTCTCAACCACCGCTCTGATACCAATTGATACGTCCCACGGTGTATCAATATACCAAAGTATATTGAACACAGATTGTTATTTTCAAATGTAATCTTTATTAAGAAATAATCTATACAAATAATTACAGGGTTGTTGCGGAATAAAGATAGCCTATAGATATCTAAACAACCCTATGAAATGACAAACAACAATCAATAAGTTTCAGCTCAAGAGAATCAGCCCAAGCTGATCTCGTACAGACTAAGCTGTGTGTAATAGCAGAGAAACTAGTGTGAAGAATGATTCTCAGAAAAATGCCACACATATGCAATCCATGAATGAGGCTTTTATAGGCACAAACGCTCCTTCATTAGGTGTCTGTTGCAGCTACGTGTTCTTCACTCAGTGGATGATGAAGGAATAATCAATCGTGCCTTTCATGGTACTTGTGGTCCCCCACGTACTAACGCACATTCTTCATCTACCAATAGGAGTATGGACACGCATATGTAAAACCAACCACCAACCTGGATCCTACGATTCTTCCTAGTCACGTCATTTGTCCTTATCTTCAATCCAGGTTGTTATCTTCACTTGATTGTCAGACACAGATTGGGTTATTTTCAAATGTAATCCTTTATTAAGAAATAATCTATACAAATAATTACAGGGTTGTTGCGGAATAAAGATAGCCTATAGATATCTAAACAACCCTATGAAATGACAAACAACAATCAATAAGTTTCAGCTCAAGAGAATCAGCCCAAGCTGATCTCGTACAGACTAAGCTGTGTGTAATAGCAGAGAAACTAGTGTGAAGAATGATTCTCAGAAAAATGCCACACATATGCAATCCATGAATGAGGCTTTTATAGGCACAAACGCTCCTTCATTAGGTGTCTGTTGCAGCTACGTGTTCTTCACTCAGTGGATGATGAAGGAATAATCAATCGTGCCTTTCATGGTACTTGTGGTCCCCCACGTACTAACGCACATTCTTCATCTACCAATAGGAGTATGGACACGCATATGTAAAACCAACCACCAACCTGGATCCTACGATTCTTCCTAGTCACGTCATTTGTCCTTATCTTCAATCCAGGTTGTTATCTTCACTTGATTGTCAGACACAGATTGGGCCATTTGTCAAGGCACCAATCTGCCAAAGTGTTTCCAAGCTGACTGCTAATCCCAAGCTGTCTTCCACTAACATCTTGGTCTTCTATCTTCAATCCTCCTCTTCGACTTGGACTGAATGCTAATACAATTTGATGCAGCTTGAATAACACTTGCTTCCATAAGATATTACAATTACAAGTATGAAGCATGATCTGGGTCAGAGACAGATCGTAAGCTGTGTCAGCTTAGTCTGACCCAGATCAGATTACAAGAACCAAAGATTACTAAGTGTTTATAGGTCAGATTTGTCATCATTAAATTTACAATTAACATTGGGACTCAACATCTGTAAACACTAAAACTTCACAAAACGACAAAATAGTCGACTGCACTTCATCTTCTTCATTGAGAAACACCTCATTTACAGACTTTTTCTTAAAACTTCAATTCCTCACTCAATTTTGAGAATTACAACTCGAAATTTATACCAAAATGTTCAGAATTTGATCACACACAAATCCTGGTGGAGTGTATCAAATGGTTTATGTTGGCCATTTGTTAAACAATATGTGAACCTATGCTACTGTGACTATGCTTTTGAATTTCCTAAATTTGAATTGTCCCCAGTATAGAGATTTGCTAGGAGGATTCAAAATTTTCTGTTGCGATCCTTTAGGGATAGCATATCACTAATTTGTAGGATTTGAGCCTATAAATATCTATATTTCCCCATCCTTATTTATCACCTTAGAATTTCTCTTCTAAAGATGAGTGATTCTAAAGCTATTGATACTCCTAATACTGATTCTTTGGCTAAACGAATCAAACATCAAGGGTTTGAGGAAGATGATTTTCGCCAAAAACTCAATGAAGCTAGAGATGATCTAAACCTTGTAAGCACAGTTTTTTCTTTTTCTTGTTGTTCTCTCTCTCTGTTATTAATAAGTCTACTTCTAATTTTTTATCTTAGAAACTAAAACAAATGATTGAACGTTTCGAGTATCAACTTGAAGAAAAAGATTTACTCATCGCACATTTAAGAAAACTTTCTATTTTACGAAGAAAGGCATTAGACGACGCAGTTATGGAGACATCTAAGGCTAGATCTAAACTACATGAAAATATCGATTGACACTATACCGAACACGAGGCATTACTAAAGGCTTTTCATATGGATGTGGCTATTCAAGTTCTAGAGAGTAAACTACAAATGGCGGCAGAAGCCAAGACTATGGGTTTTGAGTCTCCTAATTGGAATGTAGCCAAATGGACTACTTTGTTATCTAATCTGGAGGAATCATTTGCTAAAGAGGCATTTGCTAGTAAATTAGCCCAACATAAGAAATCTCTACAACTATTTTAAATAATGTACCTTTATTTCTGCATGAATAATATTTGTTCTTTGAATAACCAAGATATTTAATTCCCATATCCTTGCTTCTGATCCTGCATTAAAGATGCAACTTCGAAAATATCTAATTTCTAGCGTTAGCACTCTGATCGATACAATCAATAGTCGCGTTTGTTATTATCAAAAGTAATTATTACTTATTCACGCGCCTTGATTTGACATTAATATTCCCACTTGTCGATTTATCTCCCATTTGTTTACCTATTTATATCTAAGATCTCTTTCCCCAAACACGTATTCTCATGCCCAAAGAATCTATTAAAATCATTTTCTCTTTTTCCATCAATATCTATAATAATACTGATACGAATAGAAATGAGCTTAATTGAAGGTTTAATGGTGGATTTAGGGTTTTGTGTGTGTTTTAGTGTGTGAAGGTGATGGGAGGTTGAAGATGAAGTTAGAAAGAGAGAGTAAGTTAGAGAGAAGGATGTATGGAATTAATGTTGAAAAGGCTTTGTTACAAGGTTAGTTACAAATGTTATTAGCAAGGGGTATTTATACTAATTACATTATGTTTCATCTAGACCCCTTGCACTTTATCAACATTACAAATGTAACTCCATTTACAATTTAACACCACTATTTTTATTTCTAACAAATACGATAGCTGATGCATCAACATCCCGAAGCAGGGGTCCCAAAAGACTTAGGGATCGATCTATTTTAGTAAGTTTTTCTTGAAAAAGTTTTTTTTATTTTACTCATTTCTTGAAACTTTTTTCTTTTTCTTTGTAGATTATCGAGAAAATGTCTGACGCTTACGAGACAGAAATCATGTACAAAAATGAGACTATCAAAAGTGCTAATCGTCTTTTGAACTCGGTGATGGATACTAGGAATCAGACCCTTAGAGATATGGTCAAGTTGAAAGATGAACTAAATGAAGCAAAAAGGGAGATCAATAATTTGAAAAGCTTTTTGGGATGGTTGATACTCAAATATCCTCAGATTTTTGGGGAGAGTGAAGCGGTTGAAGAAAGTAAGTTAGGAATTAACATCAAACCCCCTTCCCACAATCGTAGCAATAGGAGGCCAATACCCTAGTTTCATTTTAGATTTGTTATGTTATTATGTAACTGAAGACTCTTTTGAAATGAAACTCGTTTATTCCATACCTTTGTTGCATGTGAAGAGAATCAAACCCTGCAAATTTCAAACAAGATTTAGGATTCTAGCAGATGTGCCTTTGTGATGATTTTCTAGAGTATCTTGATTTCTTGTTTAAGCATAAAAATCACTAAAAAGGAAAATTCGTTTGTTAAACAGTTGTAAAACATGACAATAGAGATATTTTCTCTATTCTTTTTGACGACAGCATAACTGCCAAACCAGTTGAGTTGATTGAAAAATCAACAACCATTTGAATATTGCTGATCATGAGGGTCTACTCACAACCAGGAATTTTATGACGTGTGACCCGGGCGGAAATGAGGTGTTAGTGTTAACCTCGGTGTTCGAGAAGGTGAACCCTTCATCCCAGGATTGAATTTTAAGTTCAATCCACCGTGGTCCATTTAAGGACAAAACTTAGGTGAAATTGTTTCCATTGAGGAAGATACTAATGGGTCCCAAAGGAGAGAACAGGATGGTTTAAGATGTCTCAAAGAGTTGTAGAGGGGGGGTGAATACAACTTTTAACTATAATCAGCTTGAAAATACTTTTTAATGCGGAATGTAAATTATCTTAAAGTATTTGTGCATATTCAGCTTGAGATAATTATATTAAAGAAACAGTAAGTAAATGAACAGAATATAAAGACAGTAAAGTAAAGTGCAGTCCAAGAACAAAGTGTAAGCTGATTTTCAACTAATTCTTTTATTGATGAATAAAAAGAATTACAAGTAGTTGTGGAACAGATTACCCTACAAATCTAACTACTTGGTTGAATAGCAAGTTACAACTCTGTATATTAACTCTACTAGCCTAAGCTGAGTACAACACGGATCCAAGATGATAAGCTTTAATCGTTGTGAGAGTTAATGTAATGGATGCACACATTCTTGAGACACGAAGGCTGGTTTATATAGGCATCAACACTGCCTTGGATGAAGTCCATCTCTTTTCCACGCGTTTTGATCTAATAGTCTCTGCTTGATCAGTACCTGGTGACAGTGACATTGTCCTTTTTGTTCCCTACTTGCTTACCAAGATTGATCATGCAGCAACAATATAATGGACACCTTATAGAATGTTTACAATCAACAACTGGCACTTATAGAATGTCCTTTCTGATGCTTATCCAGTTGATTGATGATATATACAAAGTTATAACAACTCTGGAGCACTTGCAATACTCCAGACTGAACATGTACCTTCCAAGCTGACTGCAAGATCCAAACTGATTTCCACCCATCAGCTTGGTCTTCTATCCTTGTTCTTCATCTTTGGTTTAGACCAAGTGCTTGTTCTTCTTTTGTTGGAGCTTGAAAGATACCATCTTCTAATGAAGATGTTCAGGCTGACTCAGCTTGGAACCACCCAAGTTGACTCAGCTGCAGAACCAAAGACTTAAGTATTTCTTGAGTTGTTTGTCATCTTCAAATCTTGTAATGTATGAGTGACTTGACTCCAACAATCTCCCCCTATTTGATGATGACAAAATCTTTGCTGCTTCTTCTGATCAGACTGGAAATACTTAAACATATTGAGAGGGTTATCAAGTTGATAACATTATACATTTGACCCTTTCAATCTTTTCTTTGGGTTCTTTTGATCTTTTTCATCTAATACTATATATACTTACAAAGCTGAATGAAAAAGATATCATAAACTCTATTTACTTGATAAATTTTTACAAGAAAGCATAACATAGAGTATTTACAAAGATTTACATAAAGGACAGAGTTAGAGTATTTACAAAGATTTTCATAAAGGACAGAGTTAGAGTATTTTACAGAAAGCTTTCATAGTACTCTTCCTTTATGTCAGCTGGAGCAGGCTTGTTCAAATCATACCCCCTTCTTGATGCTTCTATCATTAAGGCTTCATGAAATCTGCTCTTGTTGTCACCAACTTGATTGCAGACTAGCTTAAGAGCATATAAGTGTACATTTGGCACAATGTTCAGCTCAGAAGCTCTTTGTAGCCCAATTTCTTCCTTGTGAGTTCTTATGATCAGACCAAGTTCAGGGGCTTCAATGATTTGGCCTTCCAGTGGATTGGTAATTTCAGGAGGCAGACTGAAATTAAGCTTATCCATTTTTTCACCATAACCAGACTTCTTAATTTTGACATGTAAGTCTCTTCTTTTTAGGAAGTCTTCAATAGTTACTTTCTTCTTCTTCCTTTTCTTGAGACCAAGCACAGTCTCATCTTCTTCAGCTTCTGAATTATCATCATCAGAAGTGAGTGGTTGTGGCAGTCCAATTGTATCAATATTGTAGTTTCTCATTTTTGCAAATCTTTTGGACAAGTCACCAACCACCACTCCATAATTGCTTGGCTTATTCAGAACCAGAAGATTATGCAGTTCAACACACTCTGCATATCCAAGAGTAAACAACTCAGACAGCTCCAATACTTCACTTATAGAGGAATCACCTTCTCTTCTCAAGTGGATCCTGGGTATTTACTTGTTTTAACCTTAGTCAGCTTCACCCCAACAATCTCTTCTTGAACAGTCCTAGTCAGCTTGAACCTCTCCAGCTTTTCTTTTTCAGATAATGATGACCTTTCGGAGATGACTACTGGCTTCTTCTTTACTTGAGCTGACTTCTTCTTCTTTGGAGAGTCATCAAGATGTTCTTCTTCAAGTTCTTGGAGAGCCTTTTGAGTTTTCTCTTATTCTTCTCTTATTCTCTGCCTCTTTTCTTCTTCATTAAGTTGATCCTAAAGTCTTGTGTGTCTTTCTCTTTCCTTTTCTTCTAGAATCAGCTTCCTTGCCATTCTGGCATCTTTTGCTATATGTCTTCTCTTTTTCTCAGCTTCATTCTTCCTGACAGCTTCTTCTTCAATTTCAAGCTGACTTCTTTGTCTTGAAGTTCCTTTAGTCTGAGTGCCTTCAGTCTGAGTGTCTTGGTCAGCTTGATCCTCTATTGGTTGAATGAAAGCTGAGGTTGATCCAGATCCTCTCCTCTCTGTAAAGTAAGTCCCGATTGGAATTTTGTCACTATCATCTAAGGAGGATTCATATTCAAATTCTATGAGATCTGCATCAGCCTGAAGAGCTAAGACAACCTTTACATCTGCTCCTTCATCCTCTTCATCATCAGAATCCACCATAACTACTTCTTCTTCTTGTGTTGAAGCTGGATCAGTTTAAGTTTGAGTTTCAGTTTGAGGTTCAGACTGATCAGCTCAAATATTCATTATAGCCACAACAACTTCAACATCTTCTGCATTCACCTCAGTATCTTCTTCTGTAGTAGCAGCAACATCTTCTTCAACAACTTTCTCCCCTTCTTCTTCTTCCTTCTCCCTCTTTTTGTCATCATCAATGGGGGCAGAGGTAGTGGAGCTGACTGACTTGATTAGCATTGTGAGATCATTTCTTAGATAGGAATCAAGCTCAATCAGCTTATTTGTGCTGGATGAGCTGGAAGCCTTCAGTTCATCAACTGTGGAGCTGAGTGCTGCAACTTTGTTCTTCAGTTCAGCTTCAAACTCCTCTACTTTAGAAGGAACAGTCACAACTTCTTCAATCTGGGTTTTGATGCCTTTGATGTCCTTGAGAGTCTTCTTATTTTGCTTCTTCAGTCTGAGCCTATTGGCTTTGAATCTGATTCTCATGGACTTCCTAAGCTTATTTTGGGAAGTGGCAAGTGCTGCAAGAGAATTTCTATTTTCTTCATTCAACTCTATCATCCATTGACTCCAACCATTGATTGTGCCACTCAGTTTGGCATTCAATTTGCCCATTTCTGCCATTTCTCCCATAATTTCTTCTTGTTGGGTGGCCAGAATCCACTGAGTGCTCACAATATCTTGAAGCTGATCTTGTAAAGATACCTGTTTACCTTGTAACACATCCATACGTTCACCAAGCTGTGTGATGTCAGCCATGTGGGCAGTATTCATCTCAGTGAGCTTAGCTACCACATCTTTTAATATGGATCTGGCCGTAATGGGAGGACCAGCAGTTTGCTTTTCAGCTTGAACCCTTTCAGAGGGCTCACTGATGGCCCTAAAGGTCGGTATATTTGGCGAATTTAGAGATTGTGGAGCTGTAGGAATTGTTGGGTGATTTTCCTCAAGAGAATGATTCTCAAGAGGTGGAGTAGAAGTTGTCAGTCTGGCATCAGCTTGAGGAGAATTAACTTGTAATTCAAGCTGTACATTGCCTGCTTCATGAAGCTGATCTTGTAAAGATACCTGTTTACCTTGTAACACATCCATACGTTCACCAAGCTGTGTGATGTCAGCCATGTGGGCAGTATTCATCTCAGTGAGCTTAGCTACCACATCTTTTAATATGGATCTGGCCGTAATGGGAGGACCAGCAGTTTGCTTTTCAGCTTGAACCCTTTCAGAGGGCTCACTGATGGCCCTAAAGGTCGGTATATTTGGCGAATTTAGAGATTGTGGAGCTGTAGGAATTGTTGGGTGATTTTCCTCAAGAGAATGATTCTCAAGAGGTGGAGTAGAAGTTGTCAGTCTGGCATCAGCTTGAGGAGAATTAACTTGTAATTCAAGCTGTACATTGCCTGCTTCATGAAGCTGAATAGATTGATCAGCTTCAGCATTGGCAGTCACCAGAACATCCCTTGAGGAGGTTGAGCACCAGACTGATCACCCCTTGTGGTGGTGATGAGTCTTTGACTACCAACATCGTGAGGACCATCGGTAGCTGTCTCACCTGCAAGAGACGGATTGAGGTCTTGACAAATCAAGCCCTCTTAACCAAAGGCAGTCCCTTGTGTTCCCACAAGTGCAGAGACGACTGCAGTTGGTGTAATGTTAAGGGTAGAATTGGATGGTCCCTCTTCTGTGATGTTTTGTTGCACCACAACCTCCTTGGGACAGAATGTTGAGGCCTATACTCCACCTTGTGATCTAGGTGGAGCATTGGCAGCCTGTGCAGACCCAGAGTGTAAAAGAGAAGAATCAACTTGTGTACCTTTTCTTGGAGATCTTCGGTACACATGCTCAAGATTTTCCAACCGTGATAGACTCGACTCTTTATGGACTTGGTTTGAGTCCAAGGGTGTCCCTTTAATGATTTCACCACTATGTTTGGAGAGTGATGAAGGCGATATAATTATGGACTCAGTCTGACCTTGGGCGGAGGTCTGTCTTTCAATGCCTACATCCTTTTGGGAGGATGCAGCAGTAACAGTTTTCCCTTTTATCTTACCTGCACCCTTTTTAGAGGATGCAGATGAGCGAATCGGCTTGGCAGCAGGTGAAGCTGAGTCAACTTGGGAACGTTCCCTTGCAGATTCAGCCTCTTGGGGTAGTCTCCTTTGAGATGAGGATACTTTAGCAGCTTTTGCAGCATGCTCCCCCTCAACTGATGCTTTCTTTCTCTTTAGAGATCTTTTTCTTTTGGTGATTGGGAGTTTGGCTCAGTTTGCAAAATTGGAGATTTTTGGCTCATTGGAGTTCGGCTAGGAAGGGATTTTGTGGGTCCACTTCCCTACCCTCTAAAAATGAAGAACGATGAGATGGAGAAGGAGTTTCAGGGATATTAGAAATTGTACCTTGAACACTACCCTGAATAGCTAAGTCTGATTCAGCTTCAGGCTGATCAGCCTTAGCTCCCTCTTGAGAATCAGATTGATCCTCAAAGTTCTCCATTTCCCTGTTAACACAAAAATCTAAATAATCCTGCATTGCAGGGGTTAGTTTCTGGTGGATCTTAATAGGTCCAAAAATATTTGAGGCCAGGGAAGAAATCTTTATAAAGTCCCCTGTTGCCCTTTGGTAATCTCCTTCAAATAAGTACCGATCTTTTCGACTTGTTTTGGTTCAGGATAATTAACTTGAGAAGGTGAAGCCATTTAATGATTAAGCTGATTGGAAATTAAACTTAAAACAAATAATATACGAGAGACTGAAAACAGAGTATGAGAGATTTTTAAACAAAGAGAGATGAGAATGAGATTAGAGAGATGAGAAAGAAAGAGAGATGAGAATGAGATTAGAGAGATGAGAAAGCAAAAGAATAGTGATTTGATCAAGCGGGTTGGCTTTTATATGGCCTTCCCACCAAAAAGTGTGCCGTTTTGTGATTGGAGAGAGAAAATACACTTACCCCAACGGTTACTTTTTACCATAGAGGGAGTAACGGTTGTGGTTTGTACAGAGGAAAAGAGAGACAAACTGAGTAAAACAATATTTTATTTACAACAACAAGGAATGAAAAATATAAAATAACTTACTAAGTAAAATCCAAGCTGACTCCAAGCTGAGCTGACTCAGCTTGGTCATCCTTAGGTCAAAACTAAGGTCAATCAGCTTGAGTCTTTCTTAATAAATTATTCCATATTTAACATTCCCAGCTTGCTCACCAAGGTATTAAACCTTGCTTCATCAAGAGGCTTGGTAAACAAGTCTGCAAGCTGATTGTCAGTTGAAATAAAATGAAGTTCAATATCTTCCTTCATGACATGGTCTCTGATAAAATGATATCTGACATCAATATGCTTAGTCCTTGAATGATTAACAGGATTGTTGGTAATTGCAATGGCACTTGTGTTGTCACAGAAAATAGGAGTTTTGGACACAATGATATCATAGTCAGCAAGCTGATGCTGCATCTATAGGATTTGAGAACAACAGCTTCCAGTAGCAACATATTCAGCTTCAGGCTGATCAGCCTTAGCTCCCTCTTGAGAATCAGATTGATCCTCAAAGTTCTCCATTTCCCTGTTAACACAAAAATCTAAATAATCCTGCATTGCAGGGGTTAGTTTCTGGTGGATCTTAATAGGTCCAAAAATATTTGAGGCCAGGGAAGAAATCTTTATAAAGTCCCCTGTTGCCCTTTGGTAATCTCCATTCAAATAAGTACCGATCTTTTCGACTTGTTTTGGTTCAGGATAATTAACTTGAGAAGGTGAAGCCATTTAATGATTAAGCTGATTGGAAATTAAACTTAAAACAAATAATATACGAGAGACTGAAAACAGAGTATGAGAGATTTTTAAACAAAGAGAGATGAGAATGAGATTAGAGAGATGAGAAAGCAAAAGAATAGTGATTTGATCAAGCGGGTTGGCTTTTATATGGCCTTCCCACCAAAAAGTGTGCCGTTTTGTGATTGGAGAGAGAAAATACACTTACCCCAACGGTTACTTTTTACCATGGAGGGAGTAACGGTTGTGGTTTGTACAGAGGAAAGAGAGACAAACTGAGTAAAACAATATTTTATTTACAACAACAAGGAATGAAAAATATAAAATAACTTACTAAGTAAAATCCAAGCTGACTCCAAGCTGAGCTGACTCAGCTTGGTCATCCTTAGGTCAAAACTAAGGTCAATCAGCTTGAGTCTTTCTTAATAAATTATTCCATATTTAACATTCCCAGCTTGCTCACCAAGGTATTAAACCTTGCTTCATCAAGAGGCTTGGTAAACAAGTCTGCAAGCTGATTGTCAGTTGAAATAAAATGAAGTTCAATATCTTCCTTCATGACATGGTCTCTGATAAAATGATATCTGACATCAATATGCTTAGTCCTTGAATGATTAACAGGATTGTTGGTAATTGCAATGGCACTTGTTTTGTCACAGAAAATAGGAGTTTTGGACACAATGATATCATAGTCAGCAAGCTGATGCTGCATCTATAG
This sequence comes from Erigeron breviscapus, assembly GCA_034093135.1. Classification (NCBI taxonomy): domain Eukaryota; kingdom Viridiplantae; phylum Streptophyta; class Magnoliopsida; order Asterales; family Asteraceae; genus Erigeron; species Erigeron breviscapus. The sequence goes on along the minus strand of CM067168.1, from coordinate 137,721,595 downwards.
GATTTGAGAACAACAGCTTCCAGTAGCAACATATTCAGCTTCAGCAGTAGAAGTTGAGACTGAGTGTTGCTTCTTGCTATACCAGCTGACTAACCTATTTCCAAGCAATTGACAACTTCCTGTTGTGCTTTTCCTGTCAATCTTATAACCTGCAAAGTCTGAATCTGAATACCCAATTAGATCAAATCCTGAGTCTTTGGGATACCAAAGACCCAGCTTGGGTGTACCTTTTAGGTACCTAAAAATCCGTTTCACAGCTTGAAGGTGAGATACTTTTGGACAAGCTTGATATCTAGCACAAAGACATGTGGCAAACATAATATCTGGTCTACTAGCAGTTAAGTACAATAAAGAACCTATCATGCCCCTATAAGCTGTAATATCAACTTGTTTCCCACTGACATCTTCACTCAGCTTGGTGGCAGCACCCATAGGTGTTTTCATTGGAGAGCAATTGTCAAAACCAAATTTCTTGAGTAAATCTTTAACATATTTTCCTTGATTAATAAAAAATTTCAGAATTGGATTGTTTAATTTGAAGACCAAAAAAATAGGTTAATTCACCCATCATACTCATTTCATAATTTTTAGACATCAGCTCAGAAAACTTTTTGCATAATTTATCATTAGTAGAACCAAAAATAATGTCATCCACATAAATTTGTACCAACAGAATATCTTTTCCTAACTTTCTCACAAACAAAGTTTTATCAACATTACATCTTTCAAACTTATTCTTAAGTAGGAATTTGGAAAGTGTATCATACCATGCTCTTGGAGCTTGCTTCAATCCATAGAGAGCTTTGTCCAGCTTGTATACATGGTTTGGATACTTGGAACTTTCAAAACCAGGAGGTTGATGTACAAAAACTTTTTCATCAAGTTTGCAATTCAGAAAGGCACTTTTCACATCCATCTGATATACTTTGAATCCTTTGTAGGCTGAGTATGCTAGAAACATTCTAATTGCTTCAAGCCTAGCAACATGAGCAAAGGTCTCATCATAATCTATTCCATCTTGTTGACTGTAACCTTGAGCCACCAATCTTGCCTTGTTTCGTGTCACAATACCTCTTTCATCCATCTTGTTTCTAAAGACCCACCTTGTGCCAATAATAGTCTTATCAGCTGGTTTGGGAACCAGTTTCCATACCTTGTTCCTTTCAAACTGAGTGAGTTCTTCTTGCATTGCACTCACCCAAGATGGATCACTTAGAGCTTCTTCAACTTCAGTTGGCTCGGTCTTGCTAACAAAATTGACAAACATACAGAAATTTCCAGTTGCATTTCTTCTTGTCTGAACTTTTGAAGTGGGATCACCAATAATTTGATCAATGGGATGACTTCTTGTCCACTTGGTAGCATGAACTGGAGCATTTTGTACTTCTTGATCAGCTTCCTCTTCAACAATTTGAGGATCGGCTTGATGCATAGACTCAGCTTGATCACTGTTGAGATCTTTAACAACTGAGTTGGCTGAGCTGATATGATTATCAGCTTGAGCTTGTTCACAGATGGGTAAAATAGTTTCATTTGTCTTCTGAGGTTGAGTAGAAACATGAGGCTGATTCAGCTCTTCATCAAGATCATGAAAAATAGGAATCTCCCTCTCAACAGGTGCATCACCTTCTTCAATAATAGGATCAGTAGGAGGATCACAGTCAGGAACAACAAGCTCTTCAAAGTCAAAATCACTATCTTCTTGAGCTGAGCTGACTGAGTTTGATTCATCTATTTTCACATGAACTGTGTCTTCAATTACTCTTGTTCTTTTGTTGTACACTCTGTAGGCTTTCATGAGTGTAGAATAACCAAGAAAAATATTTTCATTGGCTTTGGCATCAAATTTGCCAAGATGGTCTCTTTGATTCAGAATGAAGCAAGGACTTCCAAACATTCTTAAGAATCCTATTTCAGGTCTTCTGCCCTTCAAAACTTCATATGCTGTCTTCTGATGCCTTTTAACAATCAATGATATGTTCTGGGTGAAGCAGGCTGTGTGAATGGCTTCAGCCCAGAAATGAACCTTCACACCATTTTGAGCTAGCATGGATCTTGTAGCTTCAATCAGGGTTCTGTTTCTTCTTTCAGCAACTCCATTTTGCTGTGGAGTTCTTGCAGCTGAATAACATTGAGAGATGCCTTTACTAATGCAGAAAGAGTGCAAAGTTTGATTTCTGAACTCAGTCCCATTATCACTTCTAAGCTGCCTGACTGGCTTCTTGTAAAGGACTTCAGCATTCTTGATAAAACTAATGATTACTTCAGCAGCTTCACTCTTGGCTTTAAGAAAGAAGACCCATGTAAATCTTGAGTATTCATCTACAATAACCAGTGAGTACCTCTTTCCATTTAATGAAGGAGTACTAACTGGACCAAACAGATCCATATGCAGCAAATCTAAACAGGATTCAATAGTTGAACATGTTCTAGACTTGAAAGAAGCTTTGTGTTGCTTCCCTTTCTCACAAGCACTGCACAATTTGTCTTTCTCATACTTGATAGCAGGAAGACCAGAGACTAACTCATTTTTTCTTAATTTGTTTATATCTTTGAAATTCATATGAGATAATCTCTTGTGCCATAACCAATTCAACTCATCTTGAGTTTTAGACAAGAAACACACTTCTTTCAACACTGTAGGCTTGCTCATATCAAAGGTATAAAGAGATTCATCTCTTTTAGCAACCAGAACAACATTTCCTTCCAAATCACAAACAATTCCTCTATCAGCTCGAAATCTCACTTCATAGCCAGCATCACACAATTGGCTAACACTAATCAGATTGTGTTTCAGCCCACTAACATAAGAGACTCTTCTGAATGTGAGAGGACCATTTGTAAGAGAACCATATCCTTTTGTAGTTCCTTGAGAATCATCACCAAAAGTGACATTAGGACCAAGTCTGTTCTGTTGGTGCATGTTTCTCGGTGACAAAATCATTCTAGATGTGATGTGTGTTTTATATTCAAGTCTTGTAATTTAACTTGTAAATTACCGTTTGTCAATGAAATTACCTTGGCATATATTATTGATCATATTGGGATCCTTTTATATATGTTTATGTGTTTGTTTATTATTTATGTTTTGCAGGTACTTGACATGAATATAGACATTACATGTAAAGGGTAATTAAGTTAATGTTGGTTCTGCGGTTAACAGCAGTAGAAACATTAACTTAATATACTTCCAACGGTAATACAGTCGATGTTGGTTCTGCTTTTACAGCAGTAGGAACATCGGGTGAGTCAATGTTGGTTCTTCGTTTACAGCAGTAGGAACATTGGTTGAGTTAATGTTGATTCTGCGTTTTACAGCAGTAGGAACATTAACTCAAATATTCCTAAGTGTCATTTGAGAGTTGTTGGGAACAAGCAAAAGTTTGCTTGTTCAGAAGAACACTCAAATGGTTTGAGAGTTTCTTGGGAACAAGCAAAAGTTTGCTTGTTCAGAAGAACTCTCAAACAGTTTGAGAGTTTCTTGGGAACAAGCAAAAGTTTGCTTGTTCAGAAGAACTCTCAAACAGTTTGAGAGTTTCTTGGAAACAAGCAAATGCTTGCTTGTTCAGAAGAACTCTCAAACAGTTTGTGTGTTCAGGGAAACACACAAACAGGCCAAACCCTAATGGGCTTTATGGGCCTGACATGGAAACACTCAAACCCATAAGGTTTTGAGTGTTCCTGGCCCTTGCCTATAAATAGGGGTGTGTGTTTATGCGTGTTCTAACAAGAGTGTAGAGAGAGAAACGAGCAAATCTTGAGAGAGAAACTACTAGAGCTAAGAACACACAAATCTAGTAGATCTTGAGGGTGCTACTCGTCTCACGCACGAACCGCAAAGCACACACCCGGTTTGGTTGGCTTGTAGACTTAGATTACCACGTTGGTTGGTAAGGTTTGTCCGGAAAGCCGCCTCACTATATTAACCAAATACGGGTGTTTATGTTCACGCAAAGATATATATATATATATATATATATATATATATATATAATATATATATATAAAAGTATATATATATATATATATATATAGATATATATATATATAAAAGGTAGATATAAAAACCGTGGGTTATCTAGAGGGATTCCGCACCTCGACATATCCTTAGTCAATCTCGGTTCGATAGAAGAAGTAGACCCGAGGGACTTACAACTGGTATCAGAGCCAAAGGTTTTAATACCTTGGTTCGAGATTGATTACGGTTTGGATATCCCTTATTTTGCGTGTTCATAAGGTGGAGATTGTTTTCGGGTGCGTTTGAAAGAAAGGTTCAAACTTGACGCCAAAATAAGACATATCTCTATCTTAAAACTGTTATCTCAAACTTTCCGGGGTCAAGAAACAATATCGAGTTCGGGATCTAAGAAAGATTGAAAAACAGTTGCCTTTGCGTGTTCTTGAACAGTTTGCGTGTTTCAGTACATCCCAGATCTGTGTGATTTTCAAACAGTTTACGCATTCTTTGGTTTGCGTGATCTGATTTGAGTGTTCTTCAGTTTGCGTGTTTCAGTACATCCCAGATCTGTGTGATTTTCAAACAGTTTACGCATTCTTTGGTTTGCGTGATCTGATTTGAGTGTTCTTCAGTTTGAGAGGTTTTGGTTTTGAGTGTTCTCGTTTGCGTGTTCCTACGTCTTGCGCGTTTCATTTGAGTGTTCCCAGATTTGTGTGTTCTTGTGTACCTGCGTGTTTATTAGTTGAACCACATACACAATGGCAGCAAATTATCTTAACCAATTGATACTAATGGACCATGAGACCGGTAAGGGTAATTCACCACCCAAGCTGATGATCATAGACCAATACATATGAGGATAGTGGTGTTAACAAAGTATATGCTTACCAAGACATGACTGAATCTAATAAAAAATTGTATGAGGCAGAGAAAAAGGCACTATCATATTTAAAAATGTCATTGCCACAAGAAATATTACATTTATTTAATGGATTCAATACATCTAAAGAATTTTGGTTAGCATTAAAGAATCATTGTGAAGGGGATGAAACACTTAAAAAGAATCGTAGAGACCTTTTAAAGCATCAGTATAATGTATTTAATGGTTAAGAAGTGAAAACTTAGATCAACTAATTACAAGGTATTATCATTTGCTAGCAGAATTGCAAGCATTTGAGGTTACCTACTCTGAGGAGGAAAAAGTCGAGAAATTTTTGAACTCCTTGCCGGAAAAGTGGAGTAATTACATTACCACTTTGCAGGAGAAATCAGATTTCTCAGACATGTCTTTGACTCAGATAGTTGCTAAGTTTAGGGGACACGAAATGAAACTAAAGAGGAGGGAAGCATGATATAATAATGCTCAGATTCCTGAGCTTTATTACGGTAGGCCTTCGATCAATGTGGGTCCAGGTTCCTCTGTTGGAAGCACAAGTGCCTTCCTGGGTGAAGATGTTGACTTACAGAAAATCTCGTTTGACTCTAAGGGGAACATATGTTTTATTTCAAGTCAGAGCAACAATCTAGGCAACCGTCAGTATCCTACCTCCAATGCTAGTTCCACCATGCCTATAAGTGTGAATTGTGCGGAAAGTCACTTATCCGTTCTTGCATCATTCGTGACATCGTATGAATAGTTTATACAAGGAAAGGTTCAAGATCCTAGTCTTATAGATGAAGACTACGAACAAACTGATCCTTTGGACTTGGAAGAGATTGACTTACAATGGCAAATGGCCATGTTGACTCTTCGGACTAAATGGTTCTTATCAAGAACAGGGCGAAAGGTTGTGGGTTCCAAGCTTGGCTTTGATAAGTGTAAGTCCCAACTTAATAAATGGCACTACCTGAAGACACTTCTATGTCGATGGTGGAGTTACTTTGCAATATATGCACTGAACTGGAGACGACCAGTTGCAGTGTGTATATACAAAGTTCTAGATAGATTACTTATTTAAATGACAATAAGTAAAGAACAATGCAATAATACAAATAACTTGTAAAGATAACTTGATGAGACAATATGTAATTTTCAATGTGTAATTTATTTATTGATGTTAAATAAATTACAAGGTATTATCATTTGCTAGCAGAATTGCAAGCATTTGAGGTTACCTACTCTGAGGAGGAAAAAGTCGAGAAATTTTTGAACTCCTTGCCGGAAAAGTGGAGTAATTACATTACCACTTTGCAGGAGAAATCAGATTTCTCAGACATGTCTTTGACTCAGATAGTTGCTAAGTTTAGGGGACACGAAATGAAACTAAAGAGGAGGGAAGCATGATATAATAATGCTCAGATTCCTGAGCTTTATTACGGTAGGCCTTCGATCAATGTGGGTCCAGGTTCCTCTGTTGGAAGCACAAGTGCCTTCCTGGGTGAAGATGTTGACTTACAGAAAATCTCGTTTGACTCTAAGGGGAACATATGTTTTATTTCAAGTCAGAGCAACAATCTAGGCAACCGTCAGTATCCTACCTCCAATGCTAGTTCCACCATGCCTATAAGTGTGAATTGTGCGGAAAGTCACTTATCCGTTCTTGCATCATTCGTGACATCGTATGAATAGTTTATACAAGGAAAGGTTCAAGATCCTAGTCTTATAGATGAAGACTACGAACAAACTGATCCTTTGGACTTGGAAGAGATTGACTTACAATGGCAAATGGCCATGTTGACTCTTCGGACTAAATGGTTCTTATCAAGAACAGGGCGAAAGGTTGTGGGTTCCAAGCTTGGCTTTGATAAGTGTAAGTCCCAACTCAATAAATGGCACTACCTGAAGACACTTCTATGTCGATGGTGGAGTTACTTTGCAATATATGCACTGAACTGGAGACGACCAGTTGCAGTGTGTATATACAAAGTTCTAGATAGATTACTTATTTAAATGACAATAAGTAAAGAACAATGCAATAATACAAATAACTTGTAAAGATAACTTGATGAGACAATATGTAATTTTCAATGTGTAATTTATTTATTGATGTTAAATAAATTACAAGGTTGTTGCAGAACCAAGATAATACAAGAATGTAAATATCCTAACAACCTATGAAATACAATTGATCTACACTCGGAATTTCTCAAGACAATCGAAACACTTAAAGTTGTGAAATGTTCCTTTTAGCGATTGAGAGAATATTGCACAAGTTCACCAAGAATATTGCAGGTTTGCTAAGTGTGAAGTGTTGTATGTTTTTCACTTAATATTCTTGTTGTGCAATGACTTGTATTTATATGCAAAGTTAACATTGGGATGTTAACTTTGGCCGTACAAATGTGGTTGAGATCATTTAAGGAATAGCATTTAATTCCTTAAAAAGCAGTGTAAAGTCGCATGATAAAGCAACTTTACTCAACAACCTTTATGTACCTTTTATTACTTAAATAATAAGATAAGGCTTATTATCAGGGTAAAGGTACATAAAGCATAAAAGTCAATTCCTCGTAATCAGTGTAAAGCTTTGTAAGAGCTTTCCACTGATGGTCTCCAGTTTGTAACTGACTAGAATGCCAACTGGGCTTCGCTGCCATTGCCATTCTCTATCTTCCATTTGTTGTCTTCGACTTCAACTGGATTTATTCTTCAACTTGGTCAGTTCTCAACTGGAGGAAGTCTTCAGTTGCGTTGACTGTACGGTGCAACTGGACTTCAATATATTTCTCGACAAATCATCTAGGTCTCCAGTTTGTAACTGACTAGAATGCCAACTGGGCTTCGCTGCCATTGCCATTCTCTATCTTCCATTTGTTGTCTTCGACTTCAACTGGATTTATTCTTCAACTTGGTCAGTTCTCAACTGGAGGAAGTCTTCAGTTGCGTTGACTGTACGGTGCAACTGGACTTCAATATATTTCTCGACAAATCATCTAGGTCTCCAGTTTCACTGGACAGTTTCACTGGGTCTCCAGTCGCAACTGGAGACTGGCCAGTTTACCAGGTGAACTGTGTTATTAATAGAATTCGAGCTTTTGTGTGTGTAAGTGTGTGTGTTAATGGTGGTTTCTAGAGAGAGAAAGTAGAGAGAGAGTAGAGAGATGTCAGGGAAAGATTGGATTGTATTATAGGTTTTTAAAGGTTACAATTAACATAATGGAGGGGATTTATATACATATGAGCTATTTACACTATGCCCCCTTCCATTGTAACAAGTTTACAATATAAGTACAAATTAACATAAGGTACACAAATCAACTACTACATTTATATTTCTAACAATCTCCCCCTTAGTAGTGATTTGTGAAAAATATCCAGTCTTTGTCTTTCCTTAAGCTCTTGTATTCGGTCTATCTTTGTTTGGATGCCAGAACCAATTTTCTCCTTCGGGTCTATCATCAGGAACAACCATGTTGTCTGCAAAGTTTCTTGGAGGAATGTTCTGTGGACCTGGACGATGACCAGGCTCGTATTTGATCCAACAACCTCCTCTTCGACGTACGACGTACTTAGACTTCTGAACATTCTTTGCTTCTCTCATCATTCTAATGCTGTCTCTGTACTCGAGTCTTTGATTAATCTTGGAGATTGCTTTATCAAACACTACCTTTTTCTTTTCATCTTGCTCATCTTCTTGCAGGCACAACAACACATTCTTACAAAACTCCAAAGTTCCATCAGAATAAGAAGCAAGTTCATCCATGCGAATGAAAATCTTCTTCTTTCTGCTATTCAAAAAAACAACACCGAAGGATGGTTCTTCTATGATATGACCAATACTTAGTTGTTCAATATCTGCGGTGTATAGACTTTGATCTGGATACGGCACATTAATCTTCCTCTTCACAACTTCAAATCCTATTTGAAAATCTTCCAATGAAGTGTACTGAATGCAGCTTGACATATATCTTTTAACAGCTTCAAAGGCAACAACATCTTCACGGTATCGCTGCATTGCATTCAAGAAATGATTGTAGAGGAAGATAATGTCATCAACGGGCAGCAGCTTGAATTGTGTTTCAGTAAATCTGTAGCTCTTGCCATTATCTCTTTTGACATGGAACTTGGGATTGAAATAGTATTCGTTTTAACCAAAATAACTCTGACCAGCACCAAGATCTTGTGATTTCTTTGTTCTTCAAGGAGTTTGGGATTATATTGCTTGGTGAGTTTAAGAAGCTCTTTGTATTCTTCAACTTGTCTAGTTTCCTTAAACTTATACATCGAATCCAACTCTGGTCTTCTGGTCTTGGTAACTTTGGTAGCTCCACAAAATATCAGAAAAGCTCTTTCTTCCAAAAATCTAGACTTCTTGGCTGCCTCCTTTGGCTTAACACCCAGCGCAACCATTCTTTCTTTATCCCTCAAGAAGTATCCCCTATTAATGAATCTCCTTTGTTCTTCAGTTAATTCTGTTGGAAAATAATCAGGGAGAACCTCCTCGATACGATTGCTTCTTTCAACACTTGTTTATATGTTGATTTCTTGAAGTTCTGAGATGCAGCCTCAGGAGTCTTTCTCAATTCATCAAAGCTATTGAAGTCTTCAAAGTTATAGTGTTGAGGAGTAGTGAAACCCTGAGTAGAAGATTCTCCAACTTCTTTTCTGCTCGACGAACCTGTTTCAAAATAATCAAGATCTGGGAAGTCTTCAAATACAGGTTCCTCAATAGCTTCTACGTTTATTAGAGTTCCAACTATTTCTGGCTCATCCAAGGTTACATTGTCTTTTGCAGCCTCAATGTCTGCTTCTCCCTCAGTATATTCCAACACTTCATTTTCAATCACAAACCCTTCTTCTTCATTAACCTCAACATTTTCAAAATCTTCTTCACTTTCTACATCAGAATCATCACCAAAAACTTCAACTAATCTTCTTCTAATCTCATCATCTAAAGAATCGTTCTCAACATTCTCAACATTCACACCCTTTGCTCTTTCTTCCATCACCACATCTCCAACATTTCCTTCAACTCTTGCCGAAGTATTATCAATGTTCGCTTGACCTTCTCCTTGGTTCTCCCCCTCGGGGTGATCATCAGAATCATCACCAAAAACTTCAACTAATCTTCTTCTAATCTCATCATCTAAAGAATCGTTCTCAACATTCTCAACATTCACACCCTTTGCTCTTTCTTCCATCACCACATCTCCAACATTTCCTTCAACTCTTGCCGAAGTATTATCAATGTTCGCTTGACCTTCTCCTTGGTTCTCCCCCTCGGGGTGATCATCAGAATCATCACCAAAAACTTCAACTAATCTTCTTCTAATCTCATCATCTAAAGAATCGTTCTCAACATTCTCAACATTCACACCCTTTGCTCTTTCTTCCATCACCACATCTCCAACATTTCCTTCAACTCTTGCCGAAGTATTATCAATGTTCGCTTGACCTTCTCCTTGGTTCTCCCCCTCGGGGTGATCATCAGAATCATCACCAAAAACTTCAACTAATCTTCTTCTAATCTCATCATCTAAAGAATCGTTCTCAACATTCTCAACATTCACACCCTTTGCTCTTTCTTCCATCACCACATCTCCAACATTTCCTTCAACTCTTGCCGAAGTATTATCAATGTTCGCTTGACCTTCTCCTTGGTTCTCCCCCTCGGGGTGATCATCAGAATCAGGATCATCCCGACGAGAAGCACCGAGGCCGGTCGGCAAGATTCTAATGCCAATAATCTTAATTCAAACTCAGCTAGTTTAGCATCATACTCAGCCTTTTGTCTTTCAACTTGTTCTTGTAAGGCTTTGACTCTTCTTTCAGTTGCAAGTTCCCTTTCTCTAACTTCCAAGGCATTCAACACTCCTCTTTCAGTAACAGTCAACAAATCACCTTCCGATCGTAAGATATTTAACAAAACTTCACATGCAGAATCTTTGGTTGGTAGATTTGTTGATGTTGATGGAATTTGAGTTGGTGTTGGTGTTCTTTGTGTTGGTGTTTGATGTGGAGGAACCAACCCGGGGGTTGTTTGCACATTTGAAATGTGACCTAAATTCAGCGAAGCTGATTCAGGATTTCCTGCGGATCCTTGGGTTATTCCCTCACCAGCAGTTTCGGATTCAGTGGCTTTGCAACCAGAATCGGGTTGTGTCCTAGACTGTGATAAATCACTGTCCGGGACTTGTTGTTGGGTAACACCACTAACAATACCGGGGTCACTGAGAATGCCCGTTAATACAGTCTCAGGTTGATCCTGAGGAACAGCAGTGTCACTACGGCATTCATACTGTCCCCCAGTCTCGGTCTGAGGACTGTTACCTGCGGCTAAAGCTGGCGTGATGTTAGCTAAGGCAGGATTTCCAAGCTGTCCTTGAGGGTCACACAAAGTGGGTCCCTCTCCGCTTGTTCCGGCACCAGTACTCAACTGGGCTTGTGAATCAGTGTCCCTAGGAGATCTAGACTCTTGTGCATGAACTGAAGGCGAGAGGTGGGGCTGGTCCTCTCTAATTTCAACACTTTCATCCTCCAAATGAGGAGAGTGTGGTGAGCGTGGCTAATCCCCGTGCATTTGTGAGACTAACTTCTATTGTAAGGAGTCAGAATGGCTGGGAGAGTTTGATGCATACGAGAATGGGCAGTTCCCGATTTCTACCCTAGGGTAAACAACTCGGCTAGACACATTGGTTTGAACTAATGGAGGGCCAACGTTTTCTTTATGCCCTTGTCCTAACCCGGACCGCACATCCTCTCTGGTATTTTCAACTCCTCCCTCAAATCCGCTTTGTTCCTCCTGCACAACATCATCTCCAGTACTAACATGCTCAGTTTCAACCTCAGATACAACATTATGAATTACTTGTTCAGCATCTAATTCTGTCGAGGCACCAATATTTTCAGATCCAGCAGATGTATGCTTTCGTTTGGATTTCTTCTTCTTTGATTTCTTTGGTGACCTACGAGCAGCCATTTTAAGTCTTCTCCCTGGTGGTGGAGTTGGTTCATTAGGGAGTGCTGAAGCAAGCGGTGTTGGATTAAGTACAGGTGAAGAGCGAGGTGGTGTAAAAGTTGGTGGATTAGGTGAAACAACGGATGGTAAAGGTGTTGATTGCGAAGGTGAAGATTGCGAAAAATGAACGGTTGGTGTAGATTGTGTAGATTGTGAAGGTGATGTTTGTGAGGTAATGTTTGGTGTAGATTGTGAAACAGGTGATGAAATAGGTTCAGGTGAAGCAACATCTTGCTCAAACATAACTCTCTTTGACTTTCTTTTCCTCTGCTCAGAGGCCCCTTCATCACTAACCCCTCTTTTTCTTTTTGAGGAACTAGGACCCTCACTTGGCGACCTATGCTCAGCTTGGGAAGGAGTCTGTCGGCTTTCAGACCCCATTGCTGAGACTAACCACTCGAGATAAGCCCTAAGGTGAGGACTCTGAGCAGGAACCAGATTTATCAGGAATGGTGGAATCGGAAAAGGTCTTACAGTTTCACAACTTGTGCCTCTCAAGTTGGATTTATACATCGCAATCACACACTTGAAGCTGTTCTTCAATTTTGGAATTTCCTCTGCATTATCAAGAACATCTTCGATAATTAGTGTGAAGAATCTGATAAAGGGAATATATTTTCTATCTTGTTTATCCTTTCCCTTGACAACTTGAATCATCTTTTTCCATATAATCGCCGCAAAGTCACACTGCACATTGTGAGTGACTGCATAGTAAATTGATAAGGAATCCTTTGTCATGAGATCAATTCCTTTCTGTGATGGCATCAAACAGGTTGTTAAAACATTGTACATCGTATGCCAGAGAGTTGCTACATTACTCCTTCTAAAATCTCTCATCGTTGCCAACTCTCCGTCATAACCCAACGAATGAACTCCAGCCAACATTTCTTCAACTGATGGGAGTTCTTCGTATTCTTCAAGTACAGGAAATCCAATTGTTGTCCTAAACTCATCCAAAGTGAATCGACAATTAAACAGTTCATCTTCTGACTCTAGAGTAAATTTGAAGTAGTCTGCTGTGTTATGCCTTTTACTTCCTCGTACATATTCAATTGATTGCCACAGCTCAAAGACATACTTCTCAGGTACAATTGCACCTCCAGTCAGAGCATTATTCAGTGGATGATAGCTAAGAATCTCTGGAATGATCGGGAATTTGCAAGCAAATGGGATATGTAGTGCTTGATTGGCTTGCATTTTCATTGAATCTCCTTCTCTGAACATTGCCATCTTGGTACTTTATTATTTTCTGTTTAAGACAAACTGACCAAAGGTATTGACCAGAAAATACATTTCAAACACAGAAAAATAACAAAATATACCAACTTTTAAGAAACACATTTATTACACAGACAATGTTTTGCATATATATTAAAAATGAGAGAACAAAGTAGTACACAAAGGCGTTCGATACCTTGTATCTCACTCAAATATATATACAAAACATGACAATATATAGGATCACATAAGTATTAAAAGATAAGAAAACAAGGTAGTACACAAAGGCGTTCGATACCTTGCCTCTCACTCAAAACACTTATGAAATACTATATATACATACACAATACACATATACAGTTAAACATTTTAAAACACATCACAAATAATAATAAAAGAAACATAGAATAAAAATAAAGAATAAAAATAAAAATAAAATAACATAAAAAAAATTTTGAAATTCTAATTTGTACTATTTGCAGAGCAAAAATCTCTGCAAATAGCACATTTTGGAAAATTTGCCCAGTGTTTGACAAGGACCAAAAAAAATGGTTTTGGCAAAATTTTGATTTGTATTGGAGTTGAAATATGTAAATGCAGAGCTCAAAGCTCTGCAAATGAGCAGTTCAGTCCAACTCCTTTACAATGTATGAAATTTCCTTATATTGATCAACAATCATGTTGTCAATTTGATTAAGAAAAATTTCAAGGAAAAAATTTAATTTTGTACTGTTTGCCGAGCAACAAGCTCTGCAAATAGTCGAATTAAGAACTTGATGAAAATTTTTTCAATTTGTACAGTTTGCCGAACAAAAAGCTCTGCAAACAGTTGTGTTAAAACTTGGTGAAAAATTTTCATATTGTACTGTTTGCCGAGCAAAATGCTCTGCAAACAGTTGGATTTAAAGTTGTAAAAATTTTGTACAAAAAGCACTGTTTGCCGAGCAATGAGCTCTGCAAACAGTGGTTTTTAAGGCTTGAAAGACTTGGAAATCAAAAAGTCCTGTTTGCCGAGCTCAAAGCTCTGCAAACAGTTGAATTTAAGACTTGGAATCATTTTGAACAAAATGCACTGTTTGCCGAGCAAAATGCTCTGCAAACAGTTGACTTTAGACTTGTAAAACTTTTGGAATTCAAAAAGGCTTGAATGCCGAGCTCAAAGCTCTGCAAACTGTTGAATTTAAAACTTGGATTCATTTTGAAAACCAAAAACCTTGAATGCCGAGCAAAATGCTCTGCATTATGTTGTTTTAATGGACTTGATGAAAATTTGCTTGATTTGGTAAAAACAAGTATTTGCCGAGCTAGAAGCTCTGCAAATGACACTTTTTGATCCAAAAATTTGTTTCGGAAAAATATGAACATGATAATCAAACTTTATGATGATTTGAAGATGATCAAGAACAAAGGACCCATTTGCCGAGCAAAATGCTCTGCAAATGGTACTTTTCATCAAAAACACATCAGTTTACCCAGCCCATGCACAATCAAACCCAGAAAGATCATAAACTCAAGCAGATTAAGGCATCTAATCATTTAAACAACAAGTATAATACCTAATCATGCATCTTAAACATCATATACACATGATCAATCATCAAAACATACATATAAATCATGGCAGTTCTTTCATGCATTTTATCAAACAGTTGAAGTGCGAAAATAAAACAAGTGATTTTACCTTTAAAATGATGATCGAATGAAGACAAACGATGATTTAGTCCACAACTATGATCACCAGATTACACCCTCTTTGTTTATTATGAAATTTATGAAAAGTTTGATTGATTGATGTGACTATGATCGGGTTTTGTGAGAGAAAAATCAACTAAAAAAATGATTTGAACTTGAATTGTGGCAAGTGGACCGCCCATTTTCAATATATATTTCAAATTCGGGTTGCGGGTCTGGGTCAGACCCGCGTGACAACCCGTCTTCAAACAAGTCTTGGGCTCATCAAGGCAATTGGGCTCATATTGTTTTTGGGTAAAAAAAATAAGAAACAAACATAAAGAAAAGAAAAAAAATTAAAAATAAGAATAAAAAATGAAATAATAAAACAGAAAAAAAATAAAAAAAAAAAATAAAACAAAATAAAAAATCTTTTTATTATTTTAGAATTTTCTAATTTTGTATTTGATTTTTCAGATTTTAACAACAAACACACATAAAAAAAATTAATGCAAATAAAACAAACAATTAACAAATAAGCAAACAAATATTCACATGCATTTGCACACTCCCCCTCAAATTAAGCATATAAGACTATACTAAATTTACAAACTCCCCCTAAAATCATGCATTCTACCCTTTTCCTCCCTCTCAGACATTGCATTTAATAACAAGTAAAACACATCAATGTTTGAAACAGAAAATGAACATAGAATACATGGCATGAAAGCATTTAAGTTTGTAAATCAAGCATTCCCAACTTGGTTTTCAGAAAATTGAACCTGTTTTCATCCAAAGGTTTGGTGAAAAGGTCTACAAGTTGGTAGTCTGTTGGGACAAAATAGAGTTCGATGTTACCTTTCTCGACATGATCTTTAAGAAAATGGTACCGAACATCTATGTGCTTGGTCTTTGTGTGCTGTACAGGATTGCAAGAAATAGCAATAGCACTCTTTGAGTCACAGTAAATGGGAATTCTGTTGAATTGAAATCCATAATCAGTCAACTGTGTCTTCATCCAAAGAACTTGTGAACAACAGCTTGCTGCAGCAACGTATTCAGCTTCTGCAGTAGATGTGGATACACAATTCTGTTTCTTTGAAGACCAACTAACCAATCTATCCCCTAGAAACTGTACACTCCCAGAAGTACTTTTTCGATCAAGCTTACAACCTGCATGGTCGGCATCCGAATATGCAATTAACTGAAACCCATGTTATAACACGATTTCTAACACTGAATTCAAGTCATCCATGGTGGTTTTGGTGAGTGTGTGTTCTTGGTGTTTGTGTGTGTTTTAAGAGAGAATCGTATGTAACTGTATGTGAAATTGGTATTAAAGTTATGCAGGTATGAAAGTTATGAAAGGGTTCTACCAAAAGTTATGATCTCTAAGGTATGAGAGGGCTATTTATAGTCTAACTACACAATTATACTAATTGTCACAATTAGCCCCTCAACCTTAGTGATCATTTATCTATGACTTAACAACAAGAAATTCTTCTAATCTAGATTACAATTTATCACTATTTTTGGATTTCTAACATTCTCCCCCTTAGTGATACATTGTAATGAATGAAGTACGTATTATTTTGTCTTGTAAGAATAAATTTGATGAGCCCGGTGGTGAAGACAATTGGTGTGTTGAAACAAGTCTTCAAAGCTTTCTCTTTTGTCTTTGGAGAACTTGATTCAGTCTTGGTCTTGAATTTCTTGAAGTTTAAATCATGTGATGATTCTCAATGTTCTTTTTGAACAGAGAATAATGAATGCGTGTGAGTCTTGAAGAAAGAGGATAATGAAGTTGAACAAGTGTGTGTGCTTTCTTGAATCTTCGAGAATTGTTGAATCATGAATCAGAGTTGTCTTTTGAAATGCGAAGGTATGAATCTAGGTTTCGAATGTATCAATCTTCGATTCTTGAGTGAAATTCAACTTTTCGATTCTTCAGTTTTAATTCTCGAATGAATTTCATCTTCTTGGAATAAAGTTTCATGAATATGAACTCTCCCCCTTGATGTATGCATTGGAGTTTCTTGATAAAATGTTGTTGTATGACTTGAAGATCTTGAATGAAGTGTGTTTGATGAAGACTCTTATGAAGCTTTACTTCTTTGACTTGAATCTTCTAACAAATCTTTGATCCTTTTTGAAGCTTTGACCTTTGTCACATCAACTTGAACACTTTGGAGAGTAAGCAATTGAATGAGGTTTGGATGAAATTCTTACGAAGTAATCATGCTCCCCCTCAATCCATGATTATAAACATTTTGGAGCATCTTTGAACTTTTGAAGCATCTTGAGTGAAAATCTTTTCATCTTCGGTTTCATTCTTATCTTTGACGTCAATTCAGATTCCCCCTTTTTTAAAATCAAAATCTCAAACAACTAAAATCTAGTGAAGATCTGAACATAAGAGACTATTGACACATCATGAAGAATTTTCTCCCCCTATACACAAACTTTGAAAAACCTAAAACCTATTGAAACAACCAAACACAAACTTTTCTCCTTGTTTCCTTATCAATCAGTAAATCAATCATAATATTTTCTCCCCCTCATAATGACAAAATTGGGAACCAATGTCATTATGTACACATTTGATTGATTAAATGTCAAAAAGGAATAACATGAGCACATGAAGAAATGTCAACCATCAAAACATCAACCCAAACCATTAGCCCAACCCACGAAATCCTAGGGGTGACTAAAATGTAAGATCGAAGTTTTTGGTACTAACGTAATATCATGGTGTTGGTGTTTTCTGTGTTTGTGTGATGAGAAGTGAAACCGGATAAAAATGATCCGTTAGCATGTTCAAAAATCAAAAGGATTAATGAAATGACCGATTGAAATGTATAACATTTTTCGGATTTCCTATGTATCATTGAGATATGCACAAAACAATTCTCTAACATAGTTCAGTCTGCGGCTTTGCAACCACGAGATTGCTTCAAAGAATAAAAATCATGGTTATTACAGCCGAAGCGATTGATAACCACAATCTTTTATCCTTAAAGACTTTTTAGGGAAAACCGAGGTCACATTTAGACTTCTCGTTAACTCAATAATCACATAAATGTAATTACGAGACCTACTTTCAACGTTGGAAAAGATGTTAGCATTGGTAGGATTTCCATTCGATCATCGTGGAATATCAAGTAAGATATCACTATGAATGTTCCGGCTATATCACAAAGATAAGCAATAATATCACAAAGATATGACTCGAATGTTTAATAAAAATGAATAATATCAAAATAATCAAATAATGATCAATCAAAGATAAGCATAATATCTCGATCATCGTGGAATATCAAAAATATGATATCACTACAAATGTTCCGGCTATATCACAAAGATAAGCAATAATATTACAAAGATATGACTCGAATGTGTCAAAAAAAATGAATGAAGATCAAATTAATACCAATCAAGATAGCTCTAATATCACAAAGATAAGCAATAATATCTCGATCATCGTGGAATATCAAAAATATGATATCACTACAAATGTTCCGGCTATATCACAAAGATAAGCAATAATATTACAAAGATATGACTCGAATGTGTCAAAAAAAATGAATGAAGATCAAATTAATGACCAATCAAAAATATGATATCACTACAAATGTTCCGGCTATATCACAAAGATAAGCAATAATATTACAAAGATATGACTCGAATGTGTCAAAAAAAATGAATGAAGATCAAATTAATGACCAATCAAGATAGCTCTAATATCACAAAGATAAGCAATAATATCACAAAGATAAGCAATAATATCACAAAGATAAGCAATAATATCACAAAGATAAGCAATAATATCACAAAGATAAGCAATAATATCACAAAGATAAGCAATAATATCACAAAGATAAGCAATAATATCTCGATCATCGTGGAATATCAAAAATATGATATCACTACAAATGTTCCGGCTATATCACAAAGATAAGCAATAATATTACAAAGATATGACTCGAATGTGTCAAAAAAAATGAATATCACTAAGATGCTATATCACAAAGATAAGCAATAATATTACAAAGATATGACTCGAATGTGTCACAAAGATAAGCAATAATATTACAAAGATATGACTCGAATGTGTCACAAAGATAAGCAATAATATTACAAAGATATGACTCGAATGTGTCACAAAGATAAGCAATAATATTACAAAGATATGACTCGAATGTGTCACAAAGATAAGCAATAATATTACAAAGATATGACTCGAATGTGTCAAAAAAAATGAATGATAAGATACAATAATAGCTCAATCAAGATAGCTCTAATATCACAAAGATAAGCAATAATATCACAAAGATAAGCAATAATATCACAAAGATAAGCAATAATATCACAAAGATAAGCAATAATATCACAAAGATAAGCAATAATATCACAAAGATAAGCAATAATATCACAAAGATAAGCAATAATATCACAAAGATAAGCAATAATATCACAAAGATAAGCAATAATATCACAAAGATAAGCAATAATATCACAAAGATAAGCAATAATATCACAAAGATAAGCAATAATATCACAAAGATAAGCAATAATATCACAAAGATAAGCAATAATATCACAAAGATAAGCAATAATATCACAAAGATAAGCAATAATATCACAATATCAACATCTTCCGAAAGAAGAGTCAATAGAAATGTGAAAATCTCCGTGAGAAATGAAACAAGTATTTGTTAAGAAACACTTGAGTGGTTAGGAAAAGATGTGCATCGCTTCACTGGGTCCATGAAGACTTCTTCAATATCGAGAAATCAACAAATGAAATCCGATAGGAACGTGTGTACCCGGCTTTTTGAGAATTTGGGGAGGGCTGTTGTTTCTTTTAGCCCTTTCTCACATCATATCACCTTAACCTCTCACTTTTCAACTTTACTCCCTCCATCCTATTTGCACAAAACAACATCACTCAAAATACCCTCACTATCTAATGAAAGAAGTGAATACTCCGGGGTTAGAACTCATCGGCGATGATGAAATTCATGGAGTAAATTTGAGAAATACTTATCACTCATGTGCAAACTAATCTCCGAACTCCATTTGATTGAAAATCATTGGAAAAACATCAAATGTGTGCATGAAAAAAAATTTGAAACACATTTGAAGTTTTGAAGGTTGTTGAAATCACAAACTCCTCCTTAATCTATGCAAGAATAGATCAAAAATTTTCATAGAAAGGTGGAGCAAAAATTGGTTTTGTGAGATCAAACATTTGAAGTTTTGAAGGTTGTTGAAATCACAAACTCCTCCTTAATCTATGCAAGAATAGATCAAAAATTTTCATAGAAAGGTGGAGCAAAAATTGGTTTTGTGAGATCAAACATTTGAGAGTTTATTGTGAACAAGATTTTTATTTGAAAAACATAAAGTTTTGCTTCAACAACAATGTTGATAGTAAGACAGCTAGGGAGTACACAAAGGCGTTCGATCCTTTGCGTCTCATATCAACAATTGAGAGTTTTGAAAACTTTATTTGAACAACTTGATTGCTATCACACATACATATTCATATAAGAACACTTGGAAGTACACAAAGGCGTTCGATCCTTTGCGTCTCATATCAACAATTGAGAGTTTTGAAAACTTTATTTGAACAACTTGATTGCTATCACACATACATATTCATATAAGAACACTTGGAAGTACACAAAGGCGTTCGATTCATTGTTATCTTATATCAATCTATATGTATAATAACAATATCTTAGAATGTAAAAACACTCTAAAAATAAATATATCTTTTAAGAACGGGTTGCACACATAGTATATGCAAGCCACTGAAATAAATATCTTTTGTTTATTTTTGAAAATTTGCAAATTTGTATTTGATTTTCTCTTTTCAAATTTTGTATTTTGTTTTTCTGGAATGTGTCAAGAATTCCTTCAAATGTAAAAAGAGTTAAGGTTTAAGATTTAACATACCTAGCTTGGAGATAAGAAAGTTAAACCTCTTTTCATCCAGTGGTTTTGTGAACAAATCTGCAAGTTGAAAGTCAGTACCCACAAAGTAGAGCTCGATGTCACCTTTCTCAATATGATCTTTGAAAAAATGATATCTAACATCAATATGCTTTGAGCGAGAGTGGTTTACTGAGTTGACTGCAATGGCAATGGCACTCTGAGAATCACAATAGATAGGGATATGATCATATTTCAGACCATAATCAGTTAGTTGTGTCTTCATCCATAAAACTTGAGTTTTGTTGAGAGATGGAGTCATAACTTGGTATAATTCTTTCCTCATAAGCTGGATGATCAAAGTCAAGTGGTACATACACATTTGGAGTGTTCAATGGATTTGTTGTCTGAGTTAATCGAGAAGGTTGTTCTTGAACATTCACTTGAGAAGAAATATCCGGAGAGGATTCTTGATCTGAAGAACTTGATGAAGATTCATGAATGATGTCAGGAACTGGATCGTTGTTATGAAGAGGTTCATTGTTTTGAATATCCACTTTGTACCGATTGGATCATCTTTTCTAGGATTTGGAACTAATCTCCATACCTTCAGTCTTTCAAATTGTGCGAGTTTATCTTGCATTGCCTTAACCCACTCTGGATCATGAAGAGCTTCAGATACTGTTTTGGGTTCAATATTGCTAAGAGAAAGTGCAACAAGACACTCATTTACTGAGGTACGAGTAGTTACTCCTGCTTGTGGATCTCCAATTATTTGATCAGTAGGATGGTCTTTCTGCATTCGTGTCCACTTGTGAGCATGAGGAAGAGGATCTTGTTGTTGAAGATCAACATCACCATCATTAAAACTTGAGTTTTGTTGAGAGATGGAGTCATAACTTGGTATAATTCTTTCCTCATAAGCTGGATGATCAAAGTCAAGTGGTACATACACATTTGGAGTGTTCAATGGATTTGTTGTCTGAGTTAATCGAGAAGGTTGTTCTTGAACATTCACTTGAGAAGAAATATCCGGAGAGGATTCTTGATCTGAAGAACTTGATGAAGATTCATGAATGATGTCAGGAACTGGATCGTTGTTATGAAGAGGTTCATTGTTTTGAATATCCACTTTGTACCGATTGGATCATCTTTTCTAGGATTTGGAACTAATCTCCATACCTTCAGTCTTTCAAATTGTGCGAGTTTATCTTGCATTGCCTTAACCCACTCTGGATCATGAAGAGCTTCAGATACTGTTTTGGGTTCAATATTGCTAAGAGAAAGTGCAACAAGACACTCATTTACTGAGGTACGAGTAGTTACTCCTGCTTGTGGATCTCCAATTATTTGATCAGTAGGATGGTCTTTCTGCATTCGTGTCCACTTGTGAGCATGAGGAAGAGGATCTTGTTGTTGAAGATCAACATCACCATCATTAAAACTTGAGTTTTGTTGAGAGATGGAGTCATAACTTGGTATAATTCTTTCCTCATAAGCTGGATGATCAAAGTCAAGTGGTACATACACATTTGGAGTGTTCAATGGATTTGTTGTCTGAGTTAATCGAGAAGGTTGTTCTTGAACATTCACTTGAGAAGAAATATCCGGAGAGGATTCTTGATCTGAAGAACTTGATGAAGATTCATGAATGATGTCAGGAACTGGATCGTTGTTATGAAGAGGTTCATTGTTTTGAATTGGTTCAACGATGACCTGAGGTTCTTGATCATGAATTGGTTTTGAATTGTAGAATTCTTCAAAAAGAATATCTAATTCATCACTTGTTGGAGTTGGAAACTTCTTGAATTTAGAAGCTAAGGTAGAATTCCTTGTAGGAGTACTTGAAGTACTTGGATCATTACTTGTTGGTAGCAAACTTTCTTGCTCAAAAATCATGCCTGACATCTCATCAAACCAAACATTCATTGTTTCTTGAATTGTGTTTGTTCGGCGATTGTAGATTCGGTAGGCAATTGATATTTTGGAATAACCAACAAAATATCCTTCATCACCTTTCTTCTCGAACTTTCCAAGATTCTCCCGATCATTCAAAGTATAACAAACACACCCAAATATGTGAAAGTAGTTAATATTGGGTTTGCGTTTGTTAACAACCTCATAAGGAGTTTTTTCGAAACGCTGATTGATAATGGACCGATTCTGAGAGTGACAAGCAGTGTCAACAGCTTCAGCCCACATATTGGATGGTAATTTAGAATAAGCAAGCATTGTCCTTGCTGCTTCTACCAGCGATCAATTTCTCCTTTCAACAACACCGTTTTGTTGTGGGGTGCGAACTGCTGAGAATTGATGAGTTATACCTTTGGATTTGCAGAATTCATCAAAAACAGCATTCTTGAACTCAGTTCCGTTATCTGAACGGATGTAACGAACTGGAAGTTGAAGATTTACTTGAGTATTAGTGATGAAATCTATCAATATCTGAGTTGTTTCATCTTTGGATGCAAGAAACTTGACCCAAGTATATCTTGAATAATCATCAACAATAACCAAGATGTATTTCTTCCCATTTCGGCTTTGTACTTTCATCGGCCCACAAAGATCCATGTGAAGCAAATGAAGAGGTGCTACAGAATTTGGAGATTTCTTCGGTTTATGAGAAGTTCTCTTAATCTTCCCAACAGCACAAGAAGGACAAACATGCTCACTTTCATACTTATAGTCAGGTAAGCCTTCAACAAGATGCTTGTTGACCAAAGTATTGATGGTTTGAAAATTCAGATGAGAAAGCCTTCTATGCCATAACCAAGAATTCTTTGAAGTAGCCTTTGAAATGAGACAAATATTGTCGGTTGGTTGGTTATTATCGAGATTAACGGTAAAAAGATTATCATCACGATCACCACAAAGAATATCAACTCCATCTAGAGTTTGGACTTTGCAAAGAGATTTTCGAAACAGAACTTGAAGATTGTTATCACAGAATTGTCCAACACTGAACAAGTTGTGACTTAATCCTTCAACATAGTAAACTTTCTTGATGATTATTCCATTTCGTTCAATGTCTCCATAACCTAAGATGGGAGCGAAATTGTTGTTTCCAAAGCGAACTGTTCCCATGAATCTTTCAACAAAATTCTTGAGCAAAGATTTATTTCCTGTCATGTGTTTCGAACACCCGGAATCAAGTATCCAAACACAGATGGTTATTTCCTGTCATGTGCTTCGAACACCCGGAATCAAGTATCCAAACACAGATGGTTATTTCCTGCAATCAAGGAAATTTAACCGTTTTTAGGTACCCACTTGAAGACGGGTCCTTTATGGTTAGTTAAGACAGGCAGGGTATATAACTTAGGAATCGCATTCAAACATGTTTTCGAATCAACATAAGCATTGACAAGCACATTATCAACAAACACATTTGAATAAAAAGTACGAACATTCACATGAGAATTAAAAGTAACATGTCTACGAGCATCAACATCAGTCACACAAGTACGGGAATTACGATTGTTTACAAGCTCACAAGGCCTTGCCTTGGCATTTTTAACATTATTTAACAAAGAAAAATTGTTTTTACTAACATGAACACCCTTCCTCCTATTAACATGCTTTCTCCTCTTTGTTTTCTTCTTTTTCTCAACATCCTTTTGATTACTAGTGATCTTAGGTACTAATGTCTTAGCAACCCATTTAGCACCACTAGTTATACTCTTTCCACCTGTTGAATTGAAATTAAGAAAATTAGAACTAGGAGTTTTAAACACTTTCATCTTTTTGGAATCTTTTGGAGGTGAGGAAACTTCTTGCTTCTTTGGTTTATCATGAGAAAACCATCCATATCTATCCCTATATCTAGTTGTACCATTTGATGCATCCTTAGTTAGCGAAACTGTGCTAGACTTAGACACCTTAGGTATAGAACTAGATTGAGAGCTAGATTGAGAAGCATTAGGATAGTCTTTCGGAAGTAACATTTTGGTGTACTTTGTCCTGTGTGGAGTCTCAGCTTGTTCCTTTTTGACATGTTTCACAGGGGTAGCCACAAAGGTTTCTACCTTAATGGTCTTTGGTTCAGTCTTGACGAGTTTGGTCTTAACTCGTTTCTTTGAGTAATATGAAGTTGGAGCTTTGGACAATGGTTTTTGAGATTCCACTTTTGTTTTCACTTTGATTTTGGTAGATTCAATCTTTTTCTCAGTTTCTGAATCAAAAACATATTCTCCCTCCATGAATTTATCAAAATCATCTTTCGTGAAATCTTTTGAAAAAGAAAATTTCAATGAAGATTGATTAGTTTCAGATTCATTTGAAAATTTTGAGAAATCAGGAATCTTGGTGTCCAACTTCACATCATGGTTAGTCTTGGAAATTAGGTCAACTTGAACTGACACATCTTTGTTTTCACAAAAAAATTGAGTAGAAGTATCAACACTTATACTAGCACTAGGCTTAGGGTGAACAACTAACTCATCAACATTGTTGCATGTGAAAAACCTATAGAAGTACCATATCAAAACTAAACTATGTGCAAGTTCTTCATTAGAAAAATCAGATTGCACATAATCCTCAGCTATAAATGTAGCAGTATTTTGACAAGTACATCCAAGAGAATCAGTCAAGGTCTGAGTAGAGGTATTGGTAGATGAATCACAAGTAGTTTGTGTAGAATTGTCTACTAAAGCACTTTGGTCAGTTTGAGTAGAAGCAATCTCACAAACTTTCTTAGTATCAACAACAATACATTTATCCTCTGAATTCGGACTTTGAGACTTGAGATGATCAATAACTTTTTGTTGAGATTCTACCTTTTGTTGTAAACCTTCTATTTGTTTTTCCAAAAATGTGGTTGGAAAATACATTTTAGTTGGTTTAGGTGGAGTACAGACAGATTCTTGGTTTTGAAAATTTGATTCAATTTCTTCCAATTTGAAAATTGAAGATTCTTTTGTTTTGTATGAATCATTTATTGCATCATAATTAACCAAAAATTCTTGTTTTGGTATTCTCTCAACTTCATCAGTCTCAAATTCGTCATCCAATGGACGAATAAATTGTTGTATCATACCAAGTCGTAGGAATTTTTCATCATACAAGGGTTCAATTTCCTCTTTGGCTTTTTGCAATGGTGTGATATTCTCAAATCCCAATCCGAGAAGAAGTTCTGTTTTGTCAATTTTTGACTTGTTGAAATAGGCAGTGAAATTCAAGAGAGGATTTTGTTCAACTTTATATAACTTTTCTTGATAGAAAAGTATATTCTTTTTAAATTCCTCAACTTGTTTTTCAAGATTCTCAAACTCAATGCCTTTTAGAAAACAATTATGATTTAAATCAGAAATCTTCCTTTCGAATTCAACATTGTTTGGTTTAGCTTCTTGGAGCTTTTTATTAAGAATATCAACATCCATTTGTCTTGCATTTGCCCGAAGCCATTCATTGGTCTTTTGAATTTCAAGATCTTGATTGGCTTTTTCAAGATCATGAATGGTCTTTTCTAGATTTTGACATTTTTGTAATAACTTAGAATCAGGAGAGACATTCAACTCACATTCTTTAACCAACATCTCATCTTTGTATGCTTGAAAATCTTGTTTAATAGCATCATGTTCAAAAAGTAATTTCGAATGTTCTTCAAGAAGTTTTGAAAATTCACTTTTAGAAAATGAAATACTATTTTTCAACTTTTTGTTTTTGTTGGCCAAAGATTTGATATGAGTTGTCAAATTTGATAAAGCTAAACTACATGACTCTTTGTCCTTAATCAAAGAAAAAATAGAGTCGAGATGTACCTCATCATCTGGGTATTCATCATCAGTGCTTTCTGTTTCAAAGACTTTGTTCTTGGCCAACCTTGCCATATAGCAAACACTAGCAGAGAGATCTTGATCTTCATCATCTGTGAGTAATAGCCATTTGTCATCTTCAGCGAGCAATGCATGTCCTGCTTCAACTTGTTTGGCTAACAGCATCTTCTGCTTGTAATACTCATAATTCCGCTTTCGAGGTTGTTTGCAATCAACAGCAAAATGTCCAGGAATACCACAATTGTAGCACTTTTTGTCTGATGCCTTACCCTTTTCAACAACTTGTTTCTCATATGCTTCCTTCTTTTCAGCATACTTTGATCCATTAGCTTCACCTTGCTCATTACTCTTAGGATGATAGTGTTCCTTCTTGGGAAATGCACTTGTAGAAGAAGTGCGGAGATTGTTGTTTGTTGGCCTTGCTTTGTAAAATTTCCTCTTGAAATGCTTTGTTACCGCGGCAAGAGCTTGATATAGTTCATCTGAAACACCATCTCTTGTAGCCATCAGATCATCTCCCTCCTCATCAGATGAAGAAACAACTACCATTTGCCTCTTAAGAGCTTCAGAAATCTTCTTCTCAACTATCAATGCCAAAGGATCAGTAGATACAACTTCTGGCATTTTATTTGATGAAGCTTTGTTTAGGACTTGGTTTTCAATGAGTTTGAAAGATTCATAAAGAGTATGAATGGTGAACTTGGTAAGATTTTGATGTTGCTTGATTTGTGTTCCAAAATCTTCCCATTCTGGACCAAGAGCTTTGATGAATTTGATGTTTAACTCAATCTCTGTTTTCTTGACATTGTTCTTCCTCAGTTCATTTATGACATTGCAGAATCTGTAGTAGACAGCTTCAAGAGATTCATTTGGCATTTTTGAGAAGTTGTCAAACTCAGTCAAAACATTGGTCAATCTTATCGTTGAAGTCACGTCAACTCCTTCCATCTGTCTAGCCACCTCATCCCATATCTCCTTGGCTGTATCATAAGAATCAACAGAGCCATAGATTTCATCTGGTAGAGCTTTGTATAGGCATGACCTAGCTCTGTTATCTGCAGCTGTTCGATCTTTTTGTTCAGCATTCAAAAGATCAGGAGTTAGAATTATTGCATCAGTAGTGGGATGGCGATGAACGGCAAGTCCATTAAGGATGGAATCTTTCATCATATGACCATTTGTTTGACTTTCCACATAGTCCATAAATCTTTTCTTCCATAGTCCATAGGAACCACGGTAGAGAACTGGAGGTCTTGTATCTGAACCCAATGCCAATGCTTCACGAGAATCCATTTGAATTTGATTTGATTTGAAAAAAAATTGAATTGAATTAACCAGTAGGTAAAAAAATACGAACATAATTGTAAATAATTTTGATTTTGTTGAATTTGTGATTGAATTCAGTTATGGATCGTCATCAGATCGATGTTTTTCTCTGATACCACTTGTTATAACACGATTTCTAACACTGAATTCAAGTCATCCATGGTGGTTTTGGTGAGTGTGTGTTCTTGGTGTTTGTGTGTGTTTTGAGAGAGAATCGTATGTAACTGTATGTGAAATTGGTATTAAAGTTATGCAGGTATGAAAGTTATGAAAGGGTTCTACCAAAAGTTATGATCTCTAAGGTATGAGAGGGCTATTTATAGTCTAACTACACAATTATACTAATTGTCACAATTAGCCCCTCAACCTTAGTGATCATTTATCTATGACTTAACAACAAGAAATTCTTCTAATCTAGATTACAATATAATTTTGATTTTGTTGAATTTGTGATTGAATTCAGTTATGGATCGTCATCAGATCGATGTTTTTCTCTGATACCACTTGTTATAACACGATTTCTAACACTGAATTCAAGTCATCCATGGTGGTTTTGGTGAGTGTGTGTTCTTGGTGTTTGTGTGTGTTTTGAGAGAGAATCGTATGTAACTGTATGTGAAATTGGTATTAAAGTTATGCAGGTATGAAAGTTATGAAAGGGTTCTACCAAAAGTTATGATCTCTAAGGTATGAGAGGGCTATTTATAGTCTAACTACACAATTATACTAATTGTCACAATTAGCCCCTCAACCTTAGTGATCATTTATCTATGACTTAACAACAAGAAATTCTTCTAATCTAGATTACAATTTATCACTATTTTTGGATTTCTAACAACCCAGTATCCCTTGGATACCAGAGACCAAGATTCACTGTCCCTTTCAGGTATCGGAAGATCCGTTTAACGGCCTGGAAATGACTTTCTTTGGGATTGGCCTGGTACCTGGCACACATGCATGTGGCGAACATAATATCCGGGCGACTTGCAGTCAAATACATGAGTGACCCTATCATACTGCGATATTTCTTTTGATCAAAAGATTTTCCATTTAAGTCAGCATTAATCTTTGTCCGAGCTTCCATGGGTGTTCCAATTGTTTGACAATCCATCATATCAAACTTTTTCAACATGTCAAGAATGTACTTAGATTGACAAATAAAAGTACCATTTGACAACTGTTTTACTTGAAGACCAAGAAAAAAATTTAATTCACCCATCATGCTCATTTCAAATTTCTTGATCATTAAAGCAGAGAAATTCTTGCAGTATTTAGGATTAGTTGACCCAAAAATTATGTCGTCAACATAAATCTGGATTAGTATGATGTCACTCCCTTGTCGTTTGATAAACAAGGTAGTGTCAATCGAACCTTTACTAAAACCAGATTTCACAAGATAAGAGGATAGAGCATCATACCATGCACGAGGCGCTTGTTTCAGTCCATATAAAGCCTTATCTAACCTGTAAACATAGTTTGGATGTTTTGAATTCACAAAACCTTATGGTTGTTCAACATACACTTCTTCTTTGAGTATTCCATTTAAGAAGGCAGTTTTGACATCCATTTGGTAGACTGTGAATTTCTTGTAGGCAGCATAGGCAAGAAACATCCGAATAGCCTCAATTCGTGCAACTGGTGCGAATGTCTCATCGTAGTCAATTCCATCTTGTTGGCAGTATCCCTTTGCAACCAATCGTGCTTTGTTGCGTACAACAACTCCAGTTTCATCCTTTTTGTTTTTGAAGATCCATTTGGTTTTAATTGGCTCCTTGTTCTTATAAGGATTTGGAACCAATTTCCACACCTCAAGACGTTCGAACTGATTAAGTTCTTCTTGCATTGTTTTCACCCAATCTGGACAACTTAGAGCTTCATTCACTGTCTTTGGTTCAACAATACTCAGAAAATTCACAAACAGACATTCATTCGCGGAGGCGGATCTTGTCTGAACTCCAGTTGTTGGATTACCAATGACTTGAGAAATAGGATGAGCTCTTGTCCACTTGGTTGTGTGAGGAATTGGATTAAGTGGATCACCAGATTCTTCAGAATCAATAAAATCAGGAGAATGTTGTTCTGTTTAATTGTTCAAATGAAGTTGCAATTGGTTCAACAAAGTCATCATGATCATAATCTTCAGGATTGGTTGTAGAATTTGTCACTTGTGAGATATTATGAGGTTGAGTATGCAACTCTGAAATATCTGTAGGTGAAGGAGAATCAGATGATGAATTAACATCTGATGATTGTGATGGTGAAGACTCATTGGGATCCATCTCTTTTGAATTTGAACAGAATGGTTCATTGGCATTTCCATCAGATTCAGGAACTTTCTTCGATACTTGGAAAAATTCTTCGAACAAGATATCTAAATCTTGTGTTGTTGGGGTAGAGAATGATGATTTGACATTTGAAGTAGTCTTAGTTGCGGAAGCTTGTGGACTTTGAAGTTCGGGTCTTGAACTGTGTTGTTCAAGGCTTTTGTGTGTGTAAGTGTGTGTGTTAATGGTGGTTTCTAGAGAGAGAAAGTAGAGAGAGAGTAGAGAGATGTCAGGGAAAGATTGGATTGTATTATAGGTTTTTAAAGGTTACAATTAACATAATGGAGGGGGTTTATATACATATGAGCTATTTACACTATGCCCCCTTCCATTGTAACAAGTTTACAATATAAGTACAAATTAACATAAGGTACACAAATCAACTACTACATTTATATTTCTAAAACCCAGTATCCCTTGGATACCAGAGACCAAGATTCACTGTGCCTTTCAGGTATCGGAAGATCCGTTTAACGGCCTGGAAATGACTTTCTTTGGGATTGGCCTGGTACCTGGCACACATGCATGTGGCGAACATAATATCCGGGCGACTTGCAGTCAAATACATGAGTGACCCTATCATACTGCGATATTTCTTTTGATCAAAAGATTTTCCATTTAAGTCAGCATTAATCTTTGTCCGAGCTTCCATGGGTGTTCCAATTGTTTGACAATCCATCATATCAAACTTTTTCAACATGTCAAGAATGTACTTAGATTGACAAATAAAAGTACCATTTGACAACTGTTTTACTTGAAGACCAAGAAAAAAATTTAATTCACCCATCATGCTCATTTCAAATTTCTTGATCATTAAAGCAGAGAAATTCTTGCAGTATTTAGGATTAGTTGACCCAAAAATTATGTCGTCAACATAAATCTGGATTAGTATGATGTCACTCCCTTGTCGTTTGATAAACAAGGTAGTGTCAATCGAACCTTTACTAAAACCAGATTTCACAAGATAAGAGGATAGAGCATCATACCATGCACGAGGCGCTTGTTTCAGTCCATATAAAGCCTTATCTAACCTGTAAACATAGTTTGGATGTTTTGAATTCACAAAACCTTCTGGTTGTATGGTGAAGACTCATTGGGATCCATCTCTTTTGAATTTGAACAGAATGGTTCATTGG
Organism: Erigeron breviscapus; assembly: GCA_034093135.1. NCBI lineage: Eukaryota > Viridiplantae > Streptophyta > Magnoliopsida > Asterales > Asteraceae > Erigeron > Erigeron breviscapus. The sequence continues at coordinate 137,690,353 of CM067168.1, read as the reverse complement.
CATTTCCATCAGATTCAGGAACTTTCTTCGATACTTGGAAAAATTCTTCGAACAAGATATCTAAATCTTGTGTTGTTGGGGTAGAGAATGATGATTTGACATTTGAAGTAGTCTTAGTTGCGGAAGCTTGTGGACTTTGAAGTTCGGGTCTTGAACTGTGTTGTTCAAGGCTTTTGTGTGTGTAAGTGTGTGTGTTAATGGTGGTTTCTAGAGAGAGAAAGTAGAGAGAGAGTAGAGAGATGTCAGGGAAAGATTGGATTGTATTATAGGTTTTTAAAGGTTACAATTAACATAATGGAGGGGGTTTATATACATATGAGCTATTTACACTATGCCCCCTTCCATTGTAACAAGTTTACAATATAAGTACAAATTAACATAATGGAGGGGGTTTATATACATATGAGCTATTTACACTATGCCCCCTTCCATTGTAACAAGTTTACAATATAAGTACAAATTAACATAAGGTACACAAATCAACTACTACATTTATATTTCTAACAAACTGGTCCTAACAAATTCCCCCTATTTGTCTAGAAATATTGGCAAGTCTTTTTCTAGTTCTTGTATCTATACAAGTGTGAACTGGAGAGACTTGTTCGATTTAAATCTATCTAAGTTTCCAAGGCATTTTTATAGATCAATAAATGCCTTAGGTTTTTCTTTTAGGTTTGTTAGATTTTAATATATTATCTACCTTGTGGTTACAAACTGGTAACTTCATTTATACAAGGAAATGAAATTTATACAAGTTACAGAATGTAAAACAAAATACAACTAGATAACTGAAAAGAAAGAACTTAATGAGATGGCCCTTCGCCAGTTCTTCTTCTCTTGGTCACTGAAGAAATAGGCTGAGAGTCTTCAGGATCAATATTCAACTTTTGCTCAAGATTTTCTTTATGTTGAATCTTGCCCCTTAAGAAGTTCACCCATGCTTTCTCAAACCTATTCTTTTGTGCCTTCGCATCCAACACATTCACCATTTCCACCCATTCGCTGAACCCATATTGCATAGCACCAGGATTGTCAGTTTTAACCAGTGGCCCTCTAGTATAACTAACTTCAACTTGAAAACTTTGGTGCCTGGCTTGATTGTCACATTTACACCATTGATAGTACCACTATGTCTTCTGGTTGACATGATCTGGGAGTAATAGCTTCTTGTTTCAGATTCATTTGTTATTTTTATACTCCCAGCACCAGCAGCCAGTACAGCGGACTTGATGTCTTCATTAGATACCTCGCCAGTTGGTTCAATAAATGTGATAAGGTCAGCATCTCTTGACAGTGTTCTTCTTGGTTGTGGAATCCTTCTTGGTGGATTCAAAACCTTCTTTCACAACCTTCTTAACATTTGCAATTTGTTTAAGAATCCCACTGGCCCTATTCTCCTTAGCCTTCTCCACTGATATGTTTAGACTTCTGGCATCAAATTCAGCTTCATCCTCAGGATAGTGTCTGTCCAGTTCTACATCCAGCATTTCTTTCAACTGGTCAACTATCCTGGGATCATTCTTAACTCTGGCATACTCCTCCTTAGTGATACCCAAAAGATTGGCATCACTTATATCAAGCAACTTGATCTGTGCAAGATGTGCCCTGGCTTCAACTTGGTTTCTTTGTTTCATCTTCTTTCTTTCTTTAATATCATTGCCAAGTCTAGCCAGTCTTCTGCTATCACTATCTGAAACTGGAGAAAGTATATCAGCATTGCCAGTTTCTAACATTACATCAGTGGCCGGCTGGGCAGATGCATCAACAGCTAAACCTTTTCCCTTATCCAACACATTCCCCCTATCAACTTGCTCACCAGCTTCAGTACTGGTAGCTACAACCATTTCTCTTCCAACTTGACTTCCAGATGAAGTTCTTCCAGGTGCAACTAGTGGAAGGACTGCACTTCTTTCCCCCTTGGCAGCATCTAGACCTGCCCGAATACCTTCCCATTCAGAGGGGTGAGATGGCAACTGGTCAAGAGGCTGCCATGATTGCATGTCCTTACACTCCTTGAAAATCCCACACATCATTCTGAAAGACCTCCATAAATGGTTGGTCTCCTTTGACTGGGTCAAAACATTGGCAGTAACTTGTTCTTGACCAGTTTTTAATTCATTTAGGATCTTGGAGTCTTCATCCAAACCAGAGACAACCTTTTCCTTCACTTCATCATCCTTCTTCTTCAAATTCTCTACTTCAGTTGTCAGATTATCTAAAGATTGAGCATGTAGAGATACCTGGGTGTTCAAATTCTCAATGCTGCCTCTCAACTAGTTGATCTCACTGGTGAGTAGGGCCAGATCAACCTGAGGAGTGGCCAGCTTGGTGATCTCAGACATCACCCTTTCAATCATTTGTTGTTCTCTTGCACCCAGCGTATCCTCCATCTTCTGACCAACTGAAGTCATCAACTGCTGTCCAAGTTCAGTTACATCTAGGCCAGGTTTTTCAATAAGTTCCTTTACCTGCCTTTCAATCTCCCTCAAATCTACTTCAGATGTTCTTACAGTGTTGCCAAGCAGATTGGAGATTGACGTTGTGACCTTGGACTGAGTAAGGTCAAAGGCTTCCTTCAAAGATGTTGCCAGATTATTGCAGCCAGTGACCAACTCATTTAGCTTTTTGAACACCAAGTCTTCATTAGATGAAAACTTGTTTATCCCCAGATCAACCACTTTAATGTTTGTCAAATGATCTTTGTGGTATCTGGAGAAGGACTTGGTGTTTTTGTCAAGTGTCTTTTGAATCTCCTCCACCCTGGTAAGAAGGTTTTGGAGATCGGCTTGTAAAGAGACAACTTGACTGTCCAGTAACGAAGGAGAAGGTGTCACTGGACCAGCAGCAGTTACTACTGGAGCAACTGGAGGAGGCAAACTTAAGGAAGTCTCCCCAGTTGTCATGCCAGCAGTTGAAGATATAATAGGAGTGGTGGATGAAGAAAGGACTGGAAAATCAATGTGTTGTTCATGCTGAGAATGCTCAGGTGTGAACAACGGAGGCGGTGGGGGTGGCATTTCTCGAGCAAATGAGAATTGCCCAGTTGGTGAAGGAGCGGTATAAGTTTGGAAAGATATATCAGTAGGCACATTTTCTTGGGAGGGTGAAAGTGAAATTGATGCGTCTGGAAGGGAGACTGGAGATGAAGGGTTTTGATCTGGTACAGCAGCATCAAAAATCTCCAAGTCTGTTTCAGTACCTTCTGAATCCGAAGATTCAATAAGGATTTCCTCGTCATTAACATTCATGTCCAGATCCATGAATGTAACTGAGGGCTGACCAGAAGGGTCAGTCTCCAGATGACCTTCCCCAGAACTTCATCAGTGTCACTGACGCGTTCAATAACAAAGAAAGCTCCAGTTTTAAGGATTTAACATTCCTAGTTCGCTGATGAGATGTTTAAAGGTTTTCTCATCGAGAGGTTTTGTAAAAACATCAGCTAACTGTTTGTCAGTGGGGATGAAATGAATTTCAATGTCTCCTTTCATAACATGATCATGAATGAAATGATACCTGATGTCAATATGCTTTGTTTTTTAGTGCATTACTGGGTTGTGAGATATAGAAATTGCACTGGTGTTGTCACAAAAGATTGGGGTCCTTGTATACTTTTGACCATAATCTAGTAACTGGTTCTTGATCCAGAGAATCTGGGCACAGCAACTGGCCGCAGAAATGTACTCTGCCTCAGCAGTGGACATAGAGACTGAAGTCTGCTTCTTGCTGGTCTAACTTACTAGTTTTCCTCCAAGGAAATGACAACCACCAGTTGTTGATTTTCTATCTATCTTACAACCTGCATGATCTGAATCTGAATAACCCATTAGATCTAATCCTGAGCCTTTGGGGTACCAAAGACCAAGATTAGGACACCCTTTCAGGTATCTACAGATATGCTTTACAGCGTGCAAATGTGATTCTTTAGGGTTAGCCTGAAACCTGGCACATAAACATGTTGCAAACATTATTTCTGGTCGACTGGTAGTTAAGTACATCAGTGAACCAACCATACCTCTATAGTCAGTTATGTTAACTGGTTTGCAAGTTGGGTCAGAGTCCAAATTTAATGGTGCTGCAATAGGTATGTTTTTCGATGGGATTCAATCATATTTGTATTTTCTTAACAAATCTCTGACATATTTTCCTTGGTTTATGAAAATTCCATTTTCAGTTTGCTTAATCTGAAGACCTAAGAAAAATGTTAATTCACCCATTAAACTCATCTCATACTCAGATGACATGATTTTAGAAAACTTTTTACACATTGCATCATCAGTTGAACCAAATATAATGTCATCAACATAAATTTGTACCAATAAGATATTACCTCTTTCTTTCAAGATGAACAAGGTATTATCTATTGCACCTCTTTGAAAGCCATTTTTAAGAAGATGTTTAGTTAAAGTATCATACCAGGCTCTTGGGGCTTGTCTTAGACCATACAAAGCTTTGTTCAGTCTATAAACCCAATGAAGATGCTTCTCATCGATGAAACCTGGAGTCTGCTTAACATAAACTTCCTCTTCCAATGTTCCATTAAGGAACGCACTTTTGACATCCATCTGGAAGACCTAAGAAAAATGTTAATTCACCCATTAAACTCATCTCATACTCAGATGACATGATTTTAGAAAACTTTTTACACATTGCATCATCAGTTGAACCAAATATAATGTCATCAACATAAATTTGTACCAATAAGATATTACCTCTTTCTTTCAAGATGAACAAGGTATTATCTATTGCACCTCTTTGAAAGCCATTTTTAAGAAGATGTTTAGTTAAAGTATCATACCAGGCTCTTGGGGCTTGTCTTAGACCATACAAAGCTTTGTTCAGTCTATAAACCCAATGAAGATGCTTCTCATCGATGAAACCTGGAGTCTGCTTAACATAAACTTCCTCTTCCAATGTTCCATTAAGGAACGCACTTTTGACATCCATCTGGAAGACCTTGAACTGCAGATGGGCTGCATAAGCCAGAAATATTCTGATGGCTTCAAGTCTTGCAAATGGAGCAAAAGTTTCATCAAAGTCAACGCCTTCTGCTTGACAATAACCCTGGGCAACTAATCTGGCCTTGTTTCTTACAACATGGCCATCTTCATCCATCTTGTTTCGGTAGACCCATCTGGTACCAATAGGTTCTTTCTTTAACCCTGGTGGACAAGGAACAAGCTCCCAAACATTGTTCCTTTCAAACTGGACGAGCTCTTCTTGTATAGCTTCCACCCAGCTTGGGTCTGCCATAGCCTCGTCAATCTTCTTTGGTTCAATTAAAGATAAGAAGGTGACGTTTAAGCATTGCTCACTGGTGGCTCTTCTAGTCTGAACCCCACTATTTGGATCTCCCACAATCTGTTCAATTGGATGTGCTCGAGTCCATCTAGTGTATTGACTAGGCTGGTGCACAACAATATCAGTGCAAGTCACCTGGCGATCTTCTTTAGTTGCAGTAGCTACTGGAGGAGGATCAGTCCAAACTACTTCTACATCCTCATCAGAGTCAATGAGGTCACGATTTGCATCATGAAATTCTTCATTCAAAAGCATTTCTTGAAGAACTGGAGAAGTTGGAGTTTGAACTGGTGCTGATATTGGAGTGGCACGTACATCAGATCCAATCACCAATTCTTGTGGTAAGTTGAAGTTGATGGAGGGATAAAATGATGTGTCACTAGTGCTTTTCTTCTTCTTAACTGGTTCCAATTTGTTGTAACTGGAAACATCTTCTGGTGAAACAACTGACCGATGAACTTGGTCAGTTTCACCAAAATTGATTGGAACGACTGGAGTAATATCAAGGCTTGGTCTCTTGTTGATTGCTTCAGTTGATTCATCGAATGTGACATGAATTGTCTCATGAACCTTTTGGAGTCTATAATTATAAACTCTAAAGGCCTTTCGAATATCTGAATAACCTAAAAATACCCCTTCATCAGCTTTTGCATCAAACTTTCCAAGCTGACTGGAATCGTTTAAAATATAAACTGGACAACCAAATACATGAAAGTATCCAATATTTGGTTTACGATTCCTGAGTACTTCATAGGCAGTCTTCTTATGTCTCTTGATGTAGACTGACCGGTTTTGGGTGTGACAAGCAGTTGCAACTGCTTCAGCCCAAAAACTGGTGGGAAGACCAGATTCAAATAGCATACTTCTGGCCGCTTCTATCAGTGTGCGATTCTTTCTTTCCACAACTTCATTTTGCTCTGGAGAGTGAACTGATGAGAAGTTTTGAGAGATGCCAGTGTCATTGCAAAATGTTTCAAGTACCTTATTTTGGAATTCAGTACCATTATCACTTTGCAACTGACAAACTTTTCGAGTATACTTGAGCTCAATTCTTTTGATGAGTGAGATGATTTCAGCAGGTGCATCACTTTTGGATCTGAGGAATACCACCCAGCAATATCTGGTGAATTCATCAACCACAACTAGAGCGTACTTCTTTCCAGCTCTAGTTTGAACATTCACTGGACCAAAAAGATCCATATGTAGCATGTGAAGAGGTTCAGTGATGCTAAAATTTTGCCTAGTTTGAAACTGGCTCTTTTCTGCTTGCCCATCTCACACCCTGGACATGGCTTTTCTTTGTTGAAAGAAATTTGAGGTATCCCATCAACCAGTTGTTTGCGAGACAACTTGTTAATATTTTTAAAATTAAGATGTGATAATCTTTTATGCCATAGCCAGTTGGTGTCCTCATCAGCCTTGGTATAGAAACATTGCTCTTTTGGAGCTGGTTCCATATCCATGATGTACACATTCCTTTTTCTTGGTGCAACCATCACCACTTTCCAATCCTTGTTAAATATGGTGCCTTGTGCAATATCGAACAAAACTCTGAAGCCATCATCACAAAGTTGGCTGACACTGATTAGGTTGTATTTCAAACCATTCACAAATGCAACTCTTTTGAATTCGACTTGTCCATTATTGAGCACACCATATCCTTCAGTCTTTCCAGATTGATCATTACCAAACGTCACTGTCGGTCCATCTTGGACAGTGAACTCTTCAAGCAGGGGCTTACATCCGGTCATAGTCCGGCCAGCAGCGCTGTCCAGATACCAGATATTCTTCTTTCGATCGCCCTGCACACACACAAAAAATCATCATTTATTTTTGTGAACCCATCTTTTCTTGATGGGTTCACTGGACTTCTCTACAGAAGTCACAGTAGATTGTTGTGGTGTTGAACCGGAGGCTGCATCTGGAGCTTTTTTACCAGCTCCAGGTGCAGGAGTAAAAACGATTGGTACTTGATACTTACTCCCCTTATTTTTACCAGATTTTGTTCCAGATGGAACATTCTTTTGATTAGTTTTTGAAGGGAGTGGTTTAATATTTTGTTTGAAAACTGGAGGTAATGAACCTCCTTCCAGATTTTTAATCCGGGCAGTACAACTCTGAACCTGTCGAGACAAAAGTTGGAGTTGACTTTCCAGATTAATCAAAATATTATTTTCATCAGGCAACTGAAACTTGGACCTTGGTTCAGCTGGAGTTTTAGTCTGTCGGGTCTTGGGCACCTTAGACTTTTGAGGTAAAGGCTTGTTACCAGTGGCCTTTTTGACTGGAGCTTTAGCCTGTTTGGCTCCAGTTTTAACCTCAATGGGGGTGGTCTCAATGGGTTCAGTTTCAACAGCTTTAGGTTGATCATAAGGTGTTTCAACCTTGAGAGCTGGAGGCAATGCATGAAGGTCTGGTATGAGAGCTGCCATCTCCAGATCTCCAGATTTCCATGCATTCTTCTGGGCATCGATAGTTCTTGAAAATGCATCATAGTTTTTTCCAGATGCTTTTACCCATGACTTGATAATCTTTTGTTCTTTTTCAAGATGATGTCAACCCATCTTCCAGTGATGACATCTTCTTTTGCCACGTGCTGCTGCTGTTGATCTTCCAAGGCCATGAAACACATGTCCCTTTCCTCTTCTTCATCAACTGATGAGTCATCAGAGTACTCCCATTTTCCCTCAGTTTGTGCCATTAAGCACTGATCCTTTTCCTTTTCCATGGACAGGAGGGCAATCTCGGCCTTAAGCTTCTTGTATTTAGCTTTGTAGCTATCATCAGGCCGATTGAAATTAGGGACAGGGGGGCCAGTTTGGTTGTTCAACTGACTAGATCTGCATTCCTTCATAAAAATGACCTTTCTTGCCACACTTATAGCATGTAAGATTGGTCTTATCCAGAGAGCTGGAGCTGGAAGCATTGTTGGGGCCATTAAATCTTTTAGATTTATACTTAAACCTGTTAAAGGTTTTAGCAATCATGGCTACCAGATCATCATCATCAGTTTCATTACAACCATCACTGTTTTCAGTGGTCAGGCCAGAGTTCAAGAAACTGTTTAACATCTCCTTCATTGAGTATGCCTGGACACTCTCTGCAGACATTAAGGCAGCACAAGGTCGCTCAGGTACACTAGCAACCTTGGAACTCTGGGCATGGTTCATGGCATCTTGCTCAGCCACCAGTCTTACAGCATTATTATCTTCAGTGAATCTGAAGGCTCCATAGAGCGATGCAAGAGTATGGTTGTGCAAGGTTTTACCTTGTCTCAAGACAAGAACCATGTTTTCCCATTTGGAAGGAAGAATATCACAAAACTTCTCAAGAAGAATATCCTTATCCTTCTCTACACCCAAGCCTCTCAGCTGATTAATGAGGCTAGATAATCTGGTATATGTACCAGTTAGACTTTCATTGGGCAAGGCAAAGAAGGATTCATACTTCTTGTTCAAGGCAACTTTTCTGGTGACAATAGTGTCATCACCTCCTTCAAACTGAATAACTAATTCATCCCACATTGACTTGGCACTGGGGAACAATACAAGTGTTGGAATTAGATCTTCAGGGACAGCTCCAAGGATCATGTTCTTGAGTCTGGTGTCCAGATCAACAAGTCTACGATCCTTATCAGACCAATGGTCTTCGAGCTTTTCTCTTGAACCTCTTCTTCCAGTTGGATCAAGAAGAGGACTGACCCCAAGAGACATGGGTATATATGGTCCATCCTTAAGGATTTTCAACATATACCTTTCAATCCCACCAAAATGCAAAAGCATTCTAGCCTTCCATGTAACGAATGTCTCACTGTTTCCATCAAATTTTGGAACAGGAGTGTTAGAGTAGTGTACATGGACGTGGTTTGGGGCAGTAGGAGGAGGAGGGTTAGTATTAACATTTTGAAAAGGTTGTGCATTATTATTCAAGGGGGTTTCACCTGAACCAGAACCATCTCCACCTTCAGTAGTGTTCATCTTAGCAGATCTAGGCAAGTTTATTAGCCTTCTGCTCTGATACCACTTGTAAGTCCCAACTCAATAGATGGCACTACCTGAAGACACCTCTATGTCGATGGTGGAGTTACTTTGCAAGATATGCACTGAACTGGAGACGACCAGTTGCAGTGTGTATATACCAAGTTCTAGATAGATTACTTATTTAAATGACAATAAGTAAAGAACAATGCAATAATACAAATAACTTGTAAAGATAACTTGATGAGACAATATGTAATTTTCAATGTGTAATTTATTTATTGATGTTAAATAAATTACAAGGTTGTTGCGGAACCAAGATAATACAAGAATGTAAATATCCTAACAACCTATGAAATACAATTGATCTACACTCGGAATTTCTCAAGACAATCGAAACACTTAAAGTTGTGAAATGTTCCTTTTAGCGATTGAGAGAATATTGCACAAGTTCACCAAGAATATTGCAGGTTTGCAAAGTGTGAAGTGTTGTATGTTTTTCACTTAATATTCTTGTTGTACAATGACTTGTATTTATAGGCAAAGTTAACATTGGGATGTTAACTTTGGCCGTACAAATGTGGTTGAGATCATTTAAGGAATAGCATTTAATTCCTTAAAAAGCAGTGTAAAGTCGCATGATAAAGCAACTTTACTCAAACACCTTTATGTACCTTTTATTACTTCAATAATAAGATAAACCTTATTATCCGGGTAAAGGTACATAAAGCATAAAAGTCAATTCCTCGTAATCAGTGTAAAGCTTTGTAAGAGCTTTCCACTAATGGTCTCCAGTTTGTAACTGACTAGAATGTCAACTGGGCATCGCTGCCATTGCCATTCTCTATCTTCCATTTGTTGTCTTCGACTTCAACTAGAATGATTCTTCAACTTGGTCAGTTCTCAACTGGAGGAAGTCTTCAGTTGCGTTGACTGTACGGTGCAACTGGACTTCAATATATTTCTTGACAAATCATCTAGGTCTCCAGTTTCACTGGACACCAGTTTACCAGGTGAACTGGTCCTAACAAAAAGTCAAAGGTAAAGTGTTACAATTGCGAGGGCTTTGGACACTTTGCTAGGGAATGCCAGAGACCTAAGAAGGATGATAGGTCTATTGTGACTCGTCAAAACTTCAACCAGGGAGGAACAGCAACTCCTCCAGGTGCTTCACAACGAAGATATTTTCAAGGGTCGAGCTCGAATGTCAACAACTCTTCTTAACAAAACAGTTATCAAGGTTCCAAAGTTGAAAGTCCAAACTCTAATAACCAAAGTGGGTCAAGAGCTTTGGTGGTTCAACAACAGGAAGGTTCATATGACTAGGGCTCTATTGTTGAAGAAGCCGACAATGCCTATCTTGCTGAGATTAGTTCAGATGTGTCGTCCGGTTCAGAATCAGATATTCCTGAAGGTGATGACACTAGATTATTCAAAAACCCTGAAAAATCAATAGTTGTGAGCAGTTCAAACAAAGTCGAAGATCAAAAGACAGCATCGGGTCTGGTGAACTTCATGACGAACTTAACTATCACAAAGTATCCAGTTTCAGTAGAAAGGACTAACAACATGTGGAATATCGATACTGGATGTTCTATTCATGTCACTGGAGATAGTAGTGTTCTGTCAGACTTTGTTAAGATTTTTGATGTTCAGGTGAACTTTGCCGGACCTGCACAGGGAATCGCAACTGGTCATGGTAAAGTGAGTGTCACTAATCTTTATCTTGACAAGGTGTATCATATTGAACATCTTAGTCAAAATCCTTTGAGTGTCAGTCAAATGCATGATGTATGTCATGAGTGGGACAAGGATCATAAAAATGTTCCTCGTTTGGTTCCTGAAGCTTCCAGGGTTTATGAGCCATCAACAAGCAGAGGAGTAATTCTGGAAGAAAACGAGACATTACATTTGAGACACTCAAAGTAAACTCCATTAAGACCTATGAAAACAATGAAAGAAGTTTTGGAAAGACTTTCGTGCATTGAAGAGATGACTGAGTATGGAATTCCTATTACGGAAGAAAATCTCAGAAGATTCAATAGGAAGAAAAATGTCAAAAGAATTTCCTGCTTCATATGTCGTACGAAGGGTCATGTAGCTAGCATGTGTCCAAGTAAAGGAATAAATAGAGAAATGACTCATTCAAGGTCAGAACATACAGATACTAGGATATGCTCAAGCAGTGATGATCATTCTTTAGACAATCTATCCAGGCTTAATGAGAGAAACCTGAGAAATAGTTCTCAAAAATTGAAGGGAAAAGATATGATGAAAGAACAATACAGAGAATCAATTGGAAACTCTGTTGGTTCTTCTTAAAGGCTTCCCATGCATTCTTTATCTACTCAAAGATCAAGAGATCCAGAGAAGAAATCATTTGGAGAAAGTCATTTCAGACAAGTGTCAAATCATGCAACTTCTTCAAACTACCCTTCTTCAAGAAAGAGATCAGAGAATTCTGGCAGTAGGTATCCTTCAAACTCATATGAAGTGAGATCTTCTGCTAAACCTACAGAATATTATAGTACTTATTATGATCGATTTGCTGGAAGAAGTGGAAACGATTTCAGATCAACATCTCAGAGCTACAATGTTGGTGAATCATCGAATGCCTTTCGTAAGAAGCGGCATCAAGATAATTCAAATCAATTGAATGAGATTTTGGGTAAAGGAGGATGGGGAGAATTTGCATATCGGGATGATTCGGGAAGATTCCGGACAAAAAGGGAATGGGTTCTTGACGAAGAAAACTAACTCCCTTCATTAGTGCGGAGGACACAGTCAAGGAGGACCATGTATTTTCGGTGATCGGTGACTGAGTCCTAGGCACAATTTTCATTAGATAACATAGTGGTTATCGAACTTTTTCTTTATTTTCTTCATTGTAAATCATGGTGCAAGTCCTATGTATGTTATTTATAATTTATTTATAAAGGAACGTATTTGGGAAAAACGAGTATATATAAAGTGTTACTTTATTTTATGTTTGTTAATAAATCATTTGCGATAGCACTGTTATTTGTTTAACGGTTGTTATACTATGATGAATATGCAAGTTGATTTATTTATGATGTTTACACTAAGGCCTTTGATCGATCGTGTTTCGAGTTGCTAGTCCAATTGACTGGAATAAGAAACCCTTAGCTACTGTCTCTCAAGAACCATCTTAAAATCAGAAAATGCAACACAAAAATAGAATAATGGTTTAAGGGGGAGTCGTTACTGCTAGAGATATGACGAAAACATGTGGCATTTAAGTTTACTCATTTGCTACATCCGATCTCTTCTGTAGTAATTAGTCCTTCTAACACCTGCTCAATATACAGTATTAAGCATGACTATTATAAGATTTGTTAGAGTAATTTTGATGTTAAAATTACTGTGATCGATTTTATAACTTTATCCTCCGTCATGTATATTGTGAATAAAAGGGTTCTATTGCACGAGAGATAATGCTAAATAGGGTATCTGGTTTCCAGAGGGACTCAACTGCGTTCTTATTGAACACCGAATAAGCATGTGTCGTGATAGGGATGTAGTGTAAGTCAAGACTCTAATTTGAGTGTGTTTGGTACACCTTGAATTAGGTCTTGTATGTAAATTGCTCGAAAGATTAAGTGTAATACTTAAGGTTTCGGTCAAAATAGGTCAAACAGAGTCACCTTGTTGATGTATTTGACAGATATTTTGATTTGCAATTTACATTGAATAATTGAATAGAAAATGCTTATCATATCTGTTTAAGTGTTTTCGGGTTCAATTATTTATTATTGAGATGAATACATGTGTTGTATGGATCTCATGAGTTTGGTTGTGTGTGCAGAATTATTTATCTTAACTGGATGTATGTCGACCGTTAAGATAAAGGATCTCCTAAGAGTATGAAAATTGAGTCTATCCAGTCCGGAATGGAGAAAGCTCAAGCTTGTTGGTCAAGTAGAGTACACTTACACACCAACAACTCACCAAAATTCAAACGGAGACGAAAATGAAGATTAAAAGTTTGATTATTGTGTTACTCAATCTTACCTCTCATTTCTGTTGTATTTGAATTTATTTAAACAGCATTGTTGTGTCCAATGTCTGTTATTGTCGAATACTTAACAATGGTGCTTTGTAATTCATTAAACAGTGACATATCGGGTCTTGATTTAATGATTTACGTTGTAAGATTGTTTAAGTGTTGACAATTATCAAGAATTACTTTATCGAGAAAAATAATGATAATAGTGATATAGAATGAAATTCGGTATCTGTCTTATCGTGTTCTCTAAAGAATTCTTATGCGTTTAATCATACCGGGTTCGAGAAAATTCTTTGTGAATTTTCAAAGTGTTAATCAAGTTCGTGAAGGTTGACTTTTTGGAAAGTCAAGGTTCACTTGAATCGAAATTTAAGCTATGTGTTATATGCGTGTTAAGCAAAATGGGCTGGATATGCGTGTTTCACTTTTGGGCTTAAATTTGTGTGTACTGGCATAATGGGCCGGATATGCGTGTTCTAGTGTCAAATTAGGGTTTGCGTGTTGTGTGGATATAAAAGGGTGACATCTCGCATTTAATTTCATTTTCAAATTCATTTGCACACTGTTCACCCATCGATTCATAACACTTGATCCATACGTGTTTAAGACACAAGAAACACTTCCATTAACACTTATTGAACAAAGGTAAATGATTAACAACATTTCTAAGTCCAGATTTCGTGTTTAAATGACCAAATATTTAGAGTTTTTATTTCGAGTATAAAATCACTAAATGGGACTATGAACACGTTATGGATGAAGAAATGGAACCTAAAAATTGATAAATCGGACACATACGATGCTAATCGTACCAATTTAGGAGTTTTTAGTGTTCAAATCACTGGACTAAGATTTGAGAGTGACGAGTCTGCGTATGCGTGTTCTTATGGAATATGCGTGTTCTTGATGCCCAGATTCTTGACACTCATCTTACCCAGATTTTGCGTGTTTGTGATGACGTCATCACAAAGAACACGCATATGACTAGTTTGCGAGTTCATAGTGTAAAATACACCATTTGCGTGTTGTGTCATCATTTGCGTGTTTGTTACACATTTGCGTGTTTCATGACTTAAAAATTTTTTAAAATTGAAAAATTTTAGAAAGTAAAATATGAAACATAACTCGCATTGACTAGTCAAACCCGACACCATATGTGTGTAGTGTCACCGTATGTGTGTGTATAAGGAAATTGCTGGTTCTAGGACTTATGAAAATTTTCAAAACGGGAAAATTTTCAAATGAGTCAAATTAGAAAGTGCAATGACCTTATAAAATTGGACTTTAGAAAATTTAAGAAAAACCATTGGTTTTGGTTAAATTTAGTAAAGTTCAATTTGTCGTTTATTAAAACTAAAAATGTTTTGGAGGATTATGAAACAAACGGTTTCACTATCTTGGAAAACATTAAGAGTTTTAATTTTGACGTGTTGTTTCGATAAAATTGGTGATGTTTTGGAAGATTATGAAACAAATGGTTTCACTATCTTGAAAAATATTAAGAATTTTATCATTCAACTTATTTGTCGATGGTTAAAGTTGATAACATCTTCAGAGCTAGTGAAACTAAGAGTTTCAGGGGCTTAGAAAATGTTAGGAGCTTTAAAGTTCGACTTTATTTGTTGTTGCTAACCTTTTGTTTGTTGTTGTTTGTATCCTTTTGCAGATGGCCGAGAGACACTTCCACAAGAATCATAACTACTTGATTGACCTGGACGTGAATCAAGGCAATGCTGGGAGATTTGTCAGGATTCTTGAGTTTCTGCAGCAATCAAGAATCAGACATGTTCTCACTTCTGACCCAGTTATCTATCTGACTTATTTAAGTCAATTCTGGGAATCTGCACGATTGTTACCTGGTGTTGTCCCAAGCATTGAAGCAATGGTGAACAATCAGACCTTCCAGTTCACTGCCTCAGACTTGATTGGTATTCTTGACTTGGGAACTGAAGACTAAAAAGGAGGCGTGAATGGTCCAACCACATATCCCCAAGAGCTTAGATTGGGAGCATTCAGAAGAATGGGGTATGTCGAGCCTGCAAATCGGAACACGTTCCAAAAGAATTGTTTGTTGGGCAGGTGGAAATTCTTTTCACATGTGATTCTTGTTGCTTTGAGCAATAAGAAGTCGGGTTATGACTCATTGAATGTCGAAACCCAATCACAAGTGATTTCTTTGGTGCTGAACAAGCCTTATAGCTTCCTCGTTATATCTTTAATGAGATGTGCAGGCAGATAAGGGCGAGGGATGATGAGAGGTTTTTGATGTATCCGAGGTTCGTGATGCTGATCATTAATGCTCGACTACCCAATCTTGTTCTGGAGGGTCCTACTGAATCGGTGACGACGATGCCTAATCGTATCTTTAACGATGGCTATAGATATCGTGGAAATCTTCCACCACAGGCTAGACCGAGGGACAGAAACCTCTTTGGGGCGCTTGTTAATCCCGCTTATGTTGCTCCAGAACATAATGGATTCGCACATGAGGATTCTGACGTTGAAGGTGATGTTGCTGCTGCTCCACAGCCAGTCCCTCCACAACCTCTAGTAGCACCAGTGATACAACCACAACAACAACAACATCAACAACAACAGCAACTAGAACAACCACCTCCAGCTGCAGCAGACGCTCCTTAAGTGTTGTTGATCCAGGAAGAGGTTGTTCAAGCAAATCCTGAGATCGTTGCTGAACAAGAAAATGCACAGAACCAAGAAGTCAACATGGATGTTGACGATAGGGGTTTAGGTGCAGAGCACGTCGACGATATGGTTATTGACAACCAAGAAGATGTTGCTGATGACATTGGAGGAGATGTCAACCTAGGAGAAGGAGGAAACAGGGAAGATGATGGAGATGATGACGGGGATGATGGTCCAGATAATGCTACTGGCAGAGTACCCATAGGTCAAGGTGTTGGTAGTACTTATGCAGCAGTGGATCTCCCCATGACCGAAGCTGATTCCCGGCCAGTTGTAGACGAAGAAGATCCCTCTGGGTCAGGGCTCAGTCTCAAAAGAAAGAGACAGAGTCAGGACGAAGGGGTGTCTAATGCAAATGAGTCGTTGGACTCATTGCGGAGACATGTTCTTCTGAGGTGGAAGAGACGAGACAAGATTTGGACGAGCCAGAACCAAGCATTCAAGAGCCTGCGCAGAACTTAAACGAAGAAATGACTGAAGGGCCTCTCCATTCTGAGGATAGAGGTAAAGGATTGATGGTTGCACCTTCCTCAAGTTCAGCAGCACCATCAACTCCTCAAGTTCAGCAGCACCATCAACTCCTCAAGTTCATGTCTATTCGTCGGTCATCAAACCAGCCGTAGTATCACTGGTTCGCGCTGAAGATGACCAGTCACCTCCAAAGGTAATCAGACTTTTGGGAATCATGATTGGAGATAGACCAGTCTTGATGACTGCAAGGCCTCGCAGCTCTACAATCACACCAATCATGTCTACGTCAACAACTCCACCGTCTACAACAAGACCATCAATGACTTCTTCATAGCAAGGAGCTGCTCAGATTAACAAGGAGAGAGTATCCAAGTTAGCTGAGGACATCCATCGGATGAGAGCTCTAGTTGCCGGCTTGTCTAACAAGCTTAAAGGAAAAGAAGAGTCACACCGAAGAGATGCTGACCTTGTAAGACAAAGTCACCTTGAGCTAGAAAGTAGCCAGTACGACCTGCAGGATGCCTAGGAAGCAACAATCAATTCAGTAAATGGGATTGTTGACTCCATTAGGTTGCACCACAATCTGCTGGAAGGTCAACCTATGCATCTTGAAAGCCTAGGTAAGAGGTCTGTTGAGCTGCACAACAAAATCAAAAGTCTTGAATCTCAGGGGGAGAAGTATGGATGCAAGGATGACACTCTCAAACATCGTCAAAGGGATGATGAGGATGAGGATCCGAGTGGTTCCAGACAGCAGGAGGAGATTCAAAGATTTCTGATCTCAAACGTCAATGCAGCTCAGGGGGAGCAGTGTCAGCAAGGTCAATCTGGCCAAGCTAATGCTCCTTCATCTAATCCACCGGCCGTAGAGGAAGTGGCTCGTATTCAGGAACAACCGACTGGAGGAGTAGGAGTCGGCATTCAGGTCAGACCAACTATTAAGGAAGAAGTTGGGAGTGAACTCCCGGACGACGACGTTGCTGCGTACTTCAATTTTGATGAGTATATGAGCATGTTTGATAATCCGTCAGACTCTTCAGCTCAAGACAAGTGTTCATATCTTGATGCAATACTTGATCTACTTGATCCAAAAGAAAAGGGATCAAATGAGCTTTCTCTACAAGCAACCGGTGCTGAGGGCAAGGTTGGGGTAGACAATCAATTCAGTAAATGGGATTGTTGACTCCATTAGGTTGCACCACAATCTGCTGGAAGGTCAACCTATGCATCTTGAAAGCCTAGGTAAGAGGTCTGTTGAGCTGCACAACAAAATCAAAAGTCTTGAATCTCAGGGGGAGAAGTATGGATGCAAGGATGACACTCTCAAACATCGTCAAAGGGATGATGAGGATGAGGATCCGAGTGGTTCCAGACAGCAGGAGGAGATTCAAAGATTTCTGATCTCAAACGTCAATGCAGCTCAGGGGGAGCAGTGTCAGCAAGGTCAATCTGGCCAAGCTAATGCTCCTTCATCTAATCCACCGGCCGTAGAGGAAGTGGCTCGTATTCAGGAACAACCGACTGGAGGAGTAGGAGTCGGCATTCAGGTCAGACCAACTATTAAGGAAGAAGTTGGGAGTGAACTCCCGGACGACGACGTTGCTGCGTACTTCAATTTTGATGAGTATATGAGCATGTTTGATAATCCGTCAGACTCTTCAGCTCAAGACAAGTGTTCATATCTTGATGCAATACTTGATCTACTTGATCCAAAAGAAAAGGGATCAAATGAGCTTTCTCTACAAGCAACCGGTGCTGAGGGCAAGGTTGGGGTAGACAATCAATCAGAGTTAGGCTCTAATCGAGAGCTAGGTACTGCTGAGGTGATTGAAAAGAAGAGCAGGAGTCCAGTGGATGCAACACCTGAAGTTCCTGAAGAGGGTTTTGGCCAACACTTAGGAAGACAAACGAAGACTTGAAGGCCACATCTAGATGCTGGTGTCAAGGGGGAGACTGTTGGTGCATGTTTCTCGGTGACAAAAGCATTCTAGATGTGATGTGTGTTTTATATTCAAGTCTTGTAATTTATCTTGTAAATTACCGTTTGTCAATGAAATTACCTTGGCATATATTGTTGATCATATTGGGATCCTTTTATATATGTTTATGTGTTTGTTTATTATTTATGTTTTGCAGGTGCTTGACATGAATGTAGACATTACATGTAAAGGGTAATTAAGTTAATGTTGGTTATGCGGTTAACAGCAGTAGAAACATTAACTTAATATACTTCCAATGGTAATACAGTCGATGTTGGTTCTGCTTTTACAGCAGTAGGAACATTGGCTGAGTCAATGTTGGTTCTGCGTTTACAGTATTAGGAACATTGGCTGAGTTAATGTTGGTTCTGCGTTTTACAGCAGTAGGAACATTAACTGAGTTAATGTTGGTTCTGCGTTTTACAGTATTAGGAACATTGGCTGAGTTAATGTTGGTTCTGCGTTTACAGCATTAGGAACATCGGCTGAGTCAATGTTGGTTCTGCTTTTACAGCATTAGGAACATTGGCTGAGTTAATGTTGGTTCTGCGTTTTACAGCAGTAGGAACATTAACTCAAATATTCCTGAGTGTCATTTGAGAGTTCTTGGGAACAAGCAAAAGTTTGCTTGTTCAGAAGAACACTCAAATGGTTTGAGAGTTTCTTGGGAACAAGCAAAAGTTTGCTTGTTCAGAAGAACACTCAAATGGTTTGAGAGTTTCTTGGGAACAAGCAAATGTTTGCTTGTTCAGAAGAACTCTCAAATGGTTTGAGAGTTTCTTGGGAACAAGCAAAAGTTTGCTTGTTCAGAAGAACACTCAAATGGTTTGAGAGTTTCTTGGGAACAAGCAAAAGTTTGCTTGTTCAGAAGAACACTCAAATGGTTTGAGAGTTTCTTGGGAACAAGCAAAAGTTTGCTTGTTCAGAAGAACACTCAAATGGTTTGAGAGTTTCTTGGGAACAAGCAAAAGTTTGCTTGTTCAGAAGAACACTCAAATGGTTTGAGAGTTTCTTGGGAACAAGCAAAAGTTTGCTTGTTCAGAAGAACACTCAAATGGTTTGAGAGTTTCTTGGGAACAAGCAAAAGTTTGCTTGTTCAGAAGAACACTCAAATGGTTTGAGAGTTTCTTGGGAACAAGCAAATGTTTGCTTGTTCAGAAGAACTCTCAAATGGTTTGAGAGTTTCTTGGAACAAGCAAATTTGCTTGTTCAGAAGAACACTCAAATGGTTTGAGAGTTTCTTGGGAACAAGCAAAATTTTGCTTGTTCAGAAGAACACTCAAATGGTTTGAGAGTTTCTTGGGAACAAGCAAAAGTTTGCTTGTTCAGAAGAACACTCAAATGGTTTGAGAGTTTCTTGGGAACAAGCAAAAGTTTGCTTGTTCAGAAGAACACTCAAATGGTTTGAGAGTTTCTTGGGAACAAGCAAAAGTTTGCTTGTTCAGAAGAAAAGGGATCAAATGAGCTTTCTCTACAAGCAACCGGTGCTGAGGGCAAGGTTGGGGTAGACAATCAATCAGAGTTAGGCTCTAATCGAGAGCTAGGTACTGCTGAGGTGATTGAAAAGAAGAGCAGGAGTCCAGTGGATGCAACACCTGAAGTTCCTGAAGAGGGTTTTGGCCAACACTTAGGAAGACAAACGAAGACTTGAAGGCCACATCTAGATGCTGGTGTCAAGGGGGAGACTGTTGGTGCATGTTTCTCGGTGACAAAAGCATTCTAGATGTGATGTGTGTTTTATATTCAAGTCTTGTAATTTATCTTGTAAATTACCGTTTGTCAATGAAATTACCTTGGCATATATTGTTGATCATATTGGGATCCTTTTATATATGTTTATGTGTTTGTTTATTATTTATGTTTTGCAGGTGCTTGACATGAATGTAGACATTACATGTAAAGGGTAATTAAGTTAATGTTGGTTATGCGGTTAACAGCAGTAGAAACATTAACTTAATATACTTCCAATGGTAATACAGTCGATGTTGGTTCTGCTTTTACAGCAGTAGGAACATCGGGTGAGTCAATGTTGGTTCTGCGTTTACAGTATTAGGAACATTGGCTGAGTTAATGTTGGTTCTGCGTTTTACAGCAGTAGGAACATTAACTCAAATATTCCTGAGTGTCATTTGAGAGTTCTTGGGAACAAGCAAAAGTTTGCTTGTTCAGAAGAACACTCAAATGGTTTGAGAGTTTCTTGGGAACAAGCAAAAGTTTGCTTGTTCAGAAGAACTCTCAAACAGTTTGAGAGTTTCTTGGGAACAAGCAAATGCTTGCTTGTTCAGAAGAACTCTCAAACAGTTTGTGTGTTCAGGGAAACACACAAACAGGCCAAACCCTAATGGGCTTTATGGGCCTGACATGGAAACACTCAAACCCATAAGGTTTTGAGTGTTCCTGGCCCTTGCCTATAAATAGGGGTGTGTGTTTATGCGTGTTCTAACAGGAGTGTAGAGAGAGAAATGAGCAAATCTTGAGAGAGAAACTACTAGAGTTAAGAACACACAAATCTAGTAGATCTTGAGGGTGCTACTCGTCTCACGCACGAACCGCAAAGCACACACCCGGTTTGGTTGGCTTGTAGACTTAGATTACCACGTTGGTTGGTAAGGTTTGTCCGAAAAGCCGCCTCACTATATTAACCAAATACGGGTGTTTATGTTCACGCAAAGATATATATATATATATATATATAGATATATATATATATAGTGATATATATATATATATATATATATATATCATATATAAAAAGGTAGATATAAAAACCGTGGGTTATCTCGAGGGATTCCGCACCTCGACATATCCTTAGTCAATCTCGGTTCGATAGAAGAAGTAGACCCGAGGGACTTACATGTTCCTAAAGTCACATAGCAGGGACTTACATCCGGTCATATGCTTGGAACATCCACTGTCCAAGTACCAGATAAATGCATTGTGAATGTCCTGCAATCATGAAAAGAGTTAGTTCTTTTTGGGAACCCATCCAAGGATGGGTTCACTTGAGCTGATTGAAGTGCCAGACTCAGTTTGGTTAGAAGAAGAACTCTTATCATTTGATTTTACTTTCCATTGTTGTTTATATTTTTCTTGAAAATTATTTTCAACAACTTTGGACTTAGACTGTCTTAAATATCCATTACCAACTCCAGCTTTCTTTGACTCAGCTCTGAGTTTCTTTTGATCAACTTTTGAAAGACTATTTAAGAAAGAAACTTCCTTTGAAATTTCACTCAGCCTGGACTTAATCAGCTTAGAGATAAGCTGATCTGAGTCTGAACTGGGTGTTTTTGATTTAATCTTGGAGCTGACTGGATCAGACTGACTCTTCTTACTAGATTTATTCTTTTTAGTTTTCTGACTCTTTTGACTAGTCAGCTTAGAAGAGTTCTCCTTGGTCTTAGGTTCAGTACTAGATTCAGATGGAGAGTCAGTCAGCTTGGAGGACTCCAGGCTGACCTCAGGCTTAACAGGGGTAGACTCAGCATCAAACATGGGTTCTAAATTTCCACCATAGACAAAACCTAAACCAGGATTTTCAGACTTTCTCTTAAGAATCCTTTTAGTGTGAATAACTGTAGGAGGTATAGGCTGATAATAAGGCTCCATTGCACATACTTTACTTATAGCAATAGCTTTGTCATAGTCACCATCAAATATAGCCTGAATTTGTTGAGGTACTTGCTCATTAACACACTTGGCAGCTCTTTTAGAACCAGTACACCAGGACTCAGTTATGTGCTTGATTTTCAAATACCTTTCATCAACTTGTTTAGCTTCTTGTAAAAGAGAACATTTACTCTTTGTAAAGCTTTAATTTCTGACTGAAGTTTTTCAATTGACTGAGTTTGTACTGAAATTTCATTTCTTAAAGACACAATTTCCATTTTATGTTGTTTATTAAAATGTCTTTGTAAAAGAACCTCATCACCAAGTTTGTTCAGTTTAGCAATTTTTTGTTCATTGGAAAAAGAAAGAAAAATAGATACCTCTTGAACAGTGGATGCAGAATGAGCTGACTGAGTAAGCTGATCACTTTCTTCTCTCAGCTTGGTCATGCCATCAAGAAGCTTTTCAGTAGCATCTTTGGCCATCAAGCACATCTCCTTGATTTCTTGACACTTTGCTGACTGCTCTTTGACCATGAAGCATTGAGCATCTTCATAAGGTTTCATCATCAGATGAAGTAGCACTTTCAGCCCAGTCTTTTGCAACAAGACTCTTCTCACTCAGTTTGGCAACTTGTGCTTTCAATTTCTTATATTTTAGCCTGAGTTTAGAGTACTTTTCATCTTTTCCACTATTTTTAGGTTTAGAGTTATCAGCTTGTTGAATGGGTTTAGTTTTACAATCATTTGCCATCAAGAAGCTTTTCAGTAGCATCTTTGGCCATCAAGCACATCTCCTTGATTTCTTGACACTTTGCTGACTGCTCTTTGACCATGAAGCATTGAGCATCTTCATAAGGTTTCATCATCAGATGAAGTAGCACTTTCAGCCCAGTCTTTTGCAACAAGACTCTTCTCACTCAGTTTGGCAACTTGTGCTTTCAATTTCTTATATTTTAGCCTGAGTTTAGAGTACTTTTCATCTTTTCCACTATTTTTAGGTTTAGAGTTATCAGCTTGTTGAATGGGTTTAGTTTTACAATCATTTGCCATCAAGAAGCTTTTCAGTAGCATCTTTGGCCATCAAGCACATCTCCTTGATTTCTTGACACTTTGCTGACTGCTCTTTGACCATGAAGCATTGAGCATCTTCATAAGTTTCATCATCAGATGAAGTAGCACTTTCAGCCCAGTCTTTTGCAACAAGACTCTTCTCACTCAGTTTGGCAACTTGTGCTTTCATTTCTTAAAGACACAATTTCCATTTTATGTTGTTTATTAAAATGTCTTTGTAAAAGAACCTCATCACCAAGTTTGTTCAGTTTAGCAATTTTTTGTTCATTGGAAAAAGAAAGAAAAATAGATACCTCTTGAACAGTGGATGCAGAATGAGCTGACTGAGTAAGCTGATCACTTTCTTCTCTCAGCTTGGTCATGCCATCAAGAAGCTTTTCAGTAGCATCTTTGGCCATCAAGCACATCTCCTTGATTTCTTGACACTTTGCTGACTGCTCTTTGACCATGAAGCATTGAGCATCTTCATAAGTTTCATCATCAGATGAAGTAGCACTTTCAGCCCAGTCTTTTGCAACAAGACTCTTCTCACTCAGTTTGGCAACTTGTGCTTTCATTTCTTAAAGACACAATTTCCATTTTATGTTGTTTATTAAAATGTCTTTGTAAAAGAACCTCATCACCAAGTTTGTTCAGTTTAGCAATTTTTTGTTCATTGGAAAAAGAAAGAAAAATAGATACCTCTTGAACAGTGGATGCAGAATGAGCTGACTGAGTAAGCTGATCACTTTCTTCTCTCAGCTTGGTCATGCCATCAAGAAGCTTTTCAGTAGCATCTTTGGCCATCAAGCACATCTCCTTGATTTCTTGACACTTTGCTGACTGCTCTTTGACCATGAAGCATTGAGCATCTTCATAAGTTTCATCATCAGATGAAGTAGCACTTTCAGCCCAGTCTTTTGCAACAAGACTCTTCTCACTCAGTTTGGCAACTTGTGCTTTCAATTTCTTATATTTTAGCCTGAGTTTAGAGTACTTTTCATCTTTTCCACTATTTTTAGGTTTAGAGTTATCAGCTTGTTGAATGGGTTTAGTTTTACAATCATTTGCCATATGACCAGTTTTACCACATTTATAACAAGTGATTTTTGACATATCCAAAGGATTTTTAGGTTTGTCACTTTTAGAAATTCCTTTTCCTTTAAATTTTGAAAATTTTCTCCTCCTCAATCTTTCAGCCAACATGGCAACCTCATTAGCTAAACTCTCAGTTTCATCACTAGAATAATATTCAGTTTCAGATTCACAAGGTTTATCAGATTCAACAACATCACTCACAAATGACTTGGAACAGGTTTATCACAAAGTGGGCTGGGATGCTCAGTTGAAGATGCAATAAGTGCAGAGCTAGAGCTTCCCACAGCATCACCCATGACAATAAGCTTTTCAGCTTCAGTGCATTCATGGTTGTGAAGCAACCCATAGAGACCTGGTAAGTCAAGTTCTTTGTACACTGGACTCAACTTGACACTTGCAACATAATTATTCCATTTTAAAGGTAATGAATCTAAAAATTTGCTTTTAAGTACATCATCATCTTTATGTATGTCAATAGCAATCAAGTCATTTACAAGTGCATTAAATTGGGTATGAGTGTCAGTGAGGGATTCATTCTTATGTGCAAAGAATCTTTCATACCTTCTAGTTAAGGTAGTCTTGGTAGACTCCATAGAAGTTGCACAGCCCTCATACATGACAGTCAAAGTATCCCACATCTTTTTAGCACTAGCACAATGTCTAATGGCTCTATAGATGTCCTTAGGTACAGCTTGGACAATAAAGTTCCTGGCCCTTACATCCAAGTTGACCATTCTTTTATCCTCATCACCCCAATCTGCTTTGGGTTTGATAACAACTCTGACATCAGGTGAACCAGGCTCAGCTCCATCAGTTGAAGCTGACCTTGGTGTGATAACTATATCCCTTGGAACATAAGGTCCATCAACAAGTATGTCAGGCATGTCATTATCAACAGATTCAACAACATCACTCACAAATGACTTGGAACAGGTTTATCACAAAGTGGGTTGGGATGCTCAGTTGAAGATGCAATAAGTGCAGAGCTAGAGCTTCCCACAGCATCACCCATGACAATAAGCTTTTCAGCTTCAGTGCATTCATGGTTGTGAAGCAACCCATAGAGACCTGGTAAGTCAAGTTCTTTGTACACTGGACTCAACTTGACACTTGCAACATAATTATTCCATTTTAAAGGTAATGAATCTAAAAATTTGCTTTTAAGTACATCATCATCTTTATGTATGTCAATAGCAATCAAGTCATTTACAAGTGCATTAAATTGGGTATGAGTGTCAGTGAGGGATTCATTCTTATGTGCAAAGAATCTTTCATACCTTCTAGTTAAGGTAGTCTTGGTAGACTCCATAGAAGTTGCACAGCCCTCATACATGACAGTCAAAGTATCCCACATCTTTTTAGCACTAGCACAATGTCTAATGGCTCTATAGATGTCCTTAGGTACAGCTTGGACAATAAAGTTCCTGGCCCTTACATCCAAGTTGACCATTCTTTTATCCTCATCACCCCAATCTGCTTTGGGTTTGATAACAACTCTGACATCAGGTGAACCAGGCTCAGCTCCATCAGTTGAAGCTGACCTTGGTGTGATAACTATATCCCTTGGAACATAAGGTCCATCAACAAGTATGTCAGGCATGTCATTATCAACAGATTCAAGGAAAAGGAACATTCTAACTTTCCACCCACTGAAATCAGTCTTATCAAACATGGGTGGTCTGGTTGAAGAACCATTAGCAGTATACATAGATTGAGACATGTTTTAAACCAACTTTAAACAATAATAATAAAAAGACAGGGATCAAGTTAAGTGTATTACGAAACCCCTGCTCTGATACCACCTGATAGGTCCCAAAGGAGATAACAGGATGGTTTAAGATGTCTCAAAGAGTTGTAGGGGGGGTGAATACAACTTTTAACTATAATCAGCTTGAAAATACTTTTTAATGCGGAATGTAAATTATCTTAAAGTATTTGTGCATATTCAGCTTAAGATAATTATATTAAAGAAACAGTAAGTAAATGAACAGAATATAAAGACAGTAAAGTAAAGTGCAGTCCAAGAACAAAGTGTAAGCTGATTTTCAACTAATTCTTTTATTGATGAATAAAAAGAATTACAAGTAGTTGTGGAACAGATTAGCCTACAAATCTAACTACTTGGTTGAATAGCAAGTTACAACTCTGTATATTAACTCTACTAGCCTAAGCTGAGTACAACACGGATCCAAGCTGATAAGCTTTAATCATTGTGAGAGTTAATGTAATGGATGCACACATTCTTGAGACACAAAGGCTGGTTTATATAGGCATCAATACTGCCTTGGATGCCGTCCATTTCTTTTCCACGCGTCTTGATCTAATGGTCTCTGCTTGATCAGTACCTGGTGACAGTGACATTGTCCTTTTTGTTCCCTACTTGCTTACCAAGGTTGATCGTGCAGCAACAATATAATGGACACCTCATAGAATGTTTACAATTAACAACTGGCACTTCTAGAATGTCCCTTCTGATGCTTATCCAGTTGATTGATGATATATACAAAGTTATAACAACTCTGGAGCACTTGCAATACTCCAGGTTGAACATGTACCTTCCAAGCTGACTGCAAGATCCAAACTGATTTCCACCCATCAGCTTGGCCTTCTATCCTTGTTCTTCATCTTTGATTTAGACCAAGTGCTTGTTCTTCTTTTGTTTCAGCTTGAAAGATACCATCTTCTAATGAAGATGTTCAGGCTGACTCATCTTGAAACCACCCAAGCTGACTCAGCTGCAGAACCAAAGACTTAAGTATTTCTTGAGTTGTTTGTCATTTTCAAATCTTGTAATGTATGAGTGACTTGACTCCAACAAATACCTTGCGTATGCTTTTATGATCATCCTTTTGTGTTAGGATCCTGGATGTTAAAATCCTGCAAAAGATCATAAGAGAAAAAACACTAAAGACTGACGTTAGCCCTTTTGGCTAACGCCACTCCGACGCTCAAGTCAGTATCATCGTATTATATATATAATTGAAAATACTATCGGACTAACAAATTGATTTTAGCGATCACTTTTTTGACAAAGACCAATTACGGTTAGGAAGTATTTCATCCAATAACCCTTCGTCTATTAATCGCCAAATTTCACAATTAAATGATGCACATTCTACAGTTTCGTGACCAAAAACACTATGATAAGCACACCATTTAGTTTTATTGACATAAAATTTTCGAGGGACTCTTTCTGGCCATTTAACTTTGTCCCCCAGACTTCTCATAAAAGCAAGAAGTCCAGACATGTCGGTTGTAAAATGATAATCAGAAAATCGTAAATATTTTTTACCATTATCTTTGTTACCTTTAGAGCTTGCACCTTGATCCTTTCGGATCTTACTTGCCTGTTTGATCTTCAAAAAGTTTTCCTTGGCTTTCGAGGCTGTCCCATGTGCATATTCAAACCTTTCCATATAACTTTTCACCGATTCGTTGGACTGTTGGATTATTTCTTTCAGTCTTCTCATTAGAAGTTGATTCATAAAATCGATCAAAATGTCTTTTCCAAAGAAATGCTAAATATGGATCTACAGAAGGTATTCCTTCAGTATTTCCTTTCAAGGTTTGTTCAGCCAAAAACTTTGCATTTTCAGGGGGGTTTCGCAAATTATCTTTTA
Source organism: Erigeron breviscapus (assembly GCA_034093135.1). Taxonomy (NCBI): domain Eukaryota; kingdom Viridiplantae; phylum Streptophyta; class Magnoliopsida; order Asterales; family Asteraceae; genus Erigeron; species Erigeron breviscapus. The sequence continues at coordinate 137,662,519 of CM067168.1, read as the reverse complement.
TATAAGGATAATCATAAATCAAATCAGAAGAAGAAGGACTTTGTGAATGCTCAGACATGCTTTTCGCTAAAATCTTTTGAGAAATCGAGAGTTTTTAAAATGATTGAAATCTAAGTAGATCTAGCTTTAGAAATAAGAATGAAATTGCAAAAACACCTTTTTGCCCCACGGTGGGCGCCAAATTGTTTTGGACAAAAATTACCTAAGATAATTTTGTAGAAGGATTCAAGATAATTTTCTGACCAAAGATTTGTAAGTGAGGTCAGATGTTTAGGATCTTAAAATAAAGTAAGATAATTGCTAATATAAATAATGCTAATAAAGGATTTTAAATAAAGAAACTTTGTAAAAATCTTTAAGACAGAATTATAGAAATTAAAGATGAAAATCGTTGAAGATAAAGATAATAAAGACTCAAGATCAGCGCTGTGATCCTGAATTAAGGATAAATAAATGAAATGCGAAAAGAATAACGACACCAGAATTTTGTTGACGGGGAAAAACCTTTATCCTATTATGGAAACTTAGGTAAAAAACCCCGGGAGGAAACAATCGTTTCTACCTGTGTTCTTTTATTATTATTTGTTTAAGATTACAATACGAGGAATGAAAGAAATATGATTGATCGAATAGCTATTCTATTAGTATAATTGTTTGCAGAGTAAATGAGCGAAGTGTGAAGTCGTTGTGTGTTGATTGTTGTATATCCTTTTCTGCTGAAGATGCCTTCGTATTTATAGAGCTAGACGTTGAACTGAATATGCGAAATATCTGGGATCTTCCTGGACTTGCTCCTTACGCTGAAGAATTGGTGAAGATGACTGTTGAGAGCTTTTCCACACATGGTAAATCATATATCAATCCCGATTCTTGTGGTTGAACTGGTAAACTATCCGTTATGACTTCTTTCCTCATATTGTAAATATTCTTTTAGCATGAAGACTGGTCCTGCATACAATATCCTTACATACTAGATATACGTTCGTTAGTTATTATGTTGATCTTGATGATTTCAAGATCCTGTTAGACCAAAATAATATAATAGTATAGTCAAGATCCTCAAATTAATACAATGATGAAGATCCTTTAAATAATAACGAATAGATAAATAAAATTACACAACCCTAATGTATTAATAGTATCAGGATCCTAGTGGTGAAAATTCTACCCGAAACAAAAGGTAACATATTATATGTAATATTTGTTTCTTTTACTATTGATGTTCCAATTAATACATGGTGAGGTGACCATGGGTCATAATTTCTCTTAGTCTTTGTTGTCTCTTAATATTGATGACATAACTAAAACAAAGATAAAATCACCTAAGCAATTAGAGAATTCTTCCATGTTGTGGCATAAACGTCTTGGCCACATCTCACGAGTTCGCATAACACGACTCGTAAAAGATGGAATATTACATTCTCTTGACTTTAGTGATTTTGAAACATGTATTCGGTGCCTCAAAGGCGAAATGACTATAGGGGATAAGAAAGGAACCACTAGAAGTTCCAACTTGTTGGAAATAATTCAGGAAAAAGAACTATAATTATGTAACAAATATAATTAACAAATATTATCATATTGGGAAGTTTTAATTCAGAAAAAAGAACTATAATTGCGTTAGAAATATTATCATTAAGATTCAAAAACTTGCGTGAAGTATTGATTTTCTTTCCAATTAAACTTCATATTGATGGGACTAAAATATACAGTTTTTACAATTGTTAGACTCATTTATAATAAATTGTATTAGGCTATGTTTTCATGTATTTGCCTTTCAAAAAAAAAAAATGTTTCCATATAATTATGAAGTACCATAGTGTAATACTATCATCTATATATAGAGGCCTCATTGTAAACCTGATTAATAACTAACACAAACTATTTTATTAAAGTAATAAGATAAATAATACAGTCTACAACTATAAATCATTTGGTTCTCAAAATGTTATACTATAAATCAATACAACTTTTAATCATATGAAAGCAACACATTGATCAATAAGAAGGCAAAGTAACATAAGCATCAATACAAAACTAGCGGCCTTTTTACAGGTATGATATCAACTTATATCATGTCTGCGACTAGAGTATGGACACATACAATCGTCACATTCACAAAGAATAGGATTTTTCATGAGAATGAATTCGGGTTCAAGCTTGATTGTTGTACTGTCTTCTAGTAATGGTTTGAGATCAAAAAAGGCTTGAATGTCAGGAGTACACCAATTCCCTCTATTACATTTAAGAAGAAGAATATCATTTGATCACCTGCGATGAAATAACAAGTAAATCGAATTAGATACGATACAAGTTAAAGTGTCTTATAGACTCTGCAATCATGATGAATTATCGTTTGATAGTGTGAGATACAAGTTCTTTAGTTGTCCCCTTATTTTATGTTAAAGCACTTTATTCAGCAAAAGACTAATTTATAAGGCTTTATCAGATGGGGTTATATACATTTTCCAAAGCTGTCTTCTAGGATGATAGTACAACAAAAAAAAACATTTGTATCCAATTCTGGCATAAGCGGGTATGAGGGAGGTGGGATGTAGACGGTCTTACCTCTACCTCTACCAAATGTAGAATTAGACTGTTTTCTATGATGGTAGTGCTTGATATAAAGTGCATAAATACATTTCAAGCAAATAGATATCTCCGGAAAACTGATAAAAAAAATTATTCATCATACCTCATTCGACGTATATTCCTTAAATTATTCATATTTGTCGTCTTAGATTATGTTGTTTAAAGAAAGTAGTATATAAATCCAAGATTGTTAGAATGTCCCAAAGATTTAAAAGTAGTCCATAAAAGGCACTCTTTTATGATATGCAAGCACAAAGAGAAGAGTGAAGAAACAAAAAAGAAACGACAGGCAACCACGTACCTGGAAGAAAGGCTGCATTCTGTCTCTTTTGAGACCAAGACAATCTACAAAGGAAAAGATAGAGAAATGAGATTGACGATATGATTGTAATCTTTGTTACCTGATGCAACCAAAAAAATGGTATTTTAAGAAATGATTACTCACAGCGCTCCTCCACATGCTGGACCGATTGCTTTGCATATTGACTGCAAAGTCATGGATATACCATTCGCCGCACCTCTTTGGTGTTGTTCCTGTTAATGATTTACATTAATTTACACTTGGACAATGGTAGGAAAAAGTAAAGAAAAACCTTAGAAAAGAGAAGCAAAATATATTACCACAGCTTTATTTTGTAGCATGAACGTCCCTGTTATGATGGAAACCTGGTAATAAAAAATGAAATATTGGGTTATGGTATAGAAATAATGTAAAGAGGAAGTTAGAACGCTCTTAGACAATTAAATACTCGGACCATGATTTTGTAATATCGATTCATTCGATTAGACAAAAATTTTGGTAAGGAAAATGGTATTGTTGGTATCAATTTGTAGATGTCGGCTACTATAGATGGGAATACGAGCTCACTTGGCAGGTTCGGATACCATGTTAAAATATGTATACTCTTCAGAGTAGGGTCAAAAGGTTCTAATAACATTTCTGTTTGTTTATTTTTCTACATAGATATTAGGGCTGTAAGCACTTGAGTATACTTTGTTACTAGTATCTTTGTTTCGTAAATGTTTAGTTTCACCCATTATCAGAGATTTTCAAATATAACAAAAGTGAGTGCCTCATGTGCTTCTCGAGTATAACTCGCGTGTCTATCTCAAACTAAGCATATCAGAATTTAATCAAAAAAATTACATGAAGTAGACAACATTACCGATAGAACATTCTTCACGATTGATACAAAATTTAATGCAACTGTAAGTATGACGCCGGATAGCAGGGCTATGTATGGATAAGACGTGAGCAGAGGAATAGACAAGATCTACACAAATAATAGTTATGTTAACCTGAGAAAAACAATCAAGTTATCTCATACTTATTTTCTTATCTATTAGTTGGGTGCGTTAAGTGCTTACTCCCGCGACGCGAGTCACCATGATGGGGCCAAGAAATCTCTCTGCAATTGGATATAATGTGGTCTGGAAAAGAAGAAGGCCCACCCCTACAAGAAGAATTTAGTGAAAAATGATTATGAAGAGAAGTTTTATAACACTGTTTTTATAGCATATAAGTTTCCAGTACTTGTTCAATATGTATAGGACTAAAATAACATAAAAATGTAACCATGAATTTGTAACCATGAAATTAAAACAAATAAATGAATATGTATATTCCTATGCCTAATTGCAGGCATTAAAAATAAATTCATAGAGTTGGTAACTACTCTCTCACCCGTGATAGACAGAACCATGCCAACATCTTCAGTAGAATAGCTCAGGCCCCCTAAATTCTTAGGACTCACAGCCCACAATGAAAAGATCTGTAAAACAATTTACAGTATTACAAGTTACAGTGGGTAAACTTCTGTTAATGCCAATAGATGGTAAAATGTAGGAATAAAAGGCATCCAGACATTAAGAGTTAGTTCAACAAATTTACAATATTAGTTTGTATAGTGATTGGCTTTCTAACCGATTAGACAAAACAAATATATTGCATGTATACCGTCATTATTCCCAAATTGACAATATACTTAAAGTGTAGTGTAATCTTGTGTCACAATCATATGAGTAGTATGATTTGTAGAATAGTTTAAATGTCTCAAAAGTACAAAATTTTGGACAATTGTTCTGGGTCAACCCTCGATCTATTTTCATCAATTTCAAAAACATGCCCATTGACCTGTTACTCAACCCACCCATTTTACCAACTACTTATTACGTACAAATGTACAATAACTTATTTCTTGCATATCATTGGATTTCATTCAATTAAAACGTTGTTTTATGTTAATAGGAATCAAAATTACCTCAGTGTAAGCCATGTCATGAAGTGAAAAAACGCAATAGACAATGATAGAAGACATTAATGGCCAGTTCTTGAGGAGACTCATTATACTAGAATCATTCTTTTCATCTGTCTTATCCACCACTTCAGGAACAAAAGAAGCAGACTCTAACTCACTTTTCTTATGAAAGTGCAATGTTTCCTGCAGTTTGAGATGATGAATTATGAGAATATTCATGTTTTTCAAGATAAAATTTAAGAAACAAAGACAATATTAATATCTGTTTGATCTCTTCACTTAGGATCTAGATTTCAATTTCTAAGGGAGTTGGAACTCTAATCAAAATGAGTATCATATAATAAATGCGGTGGTAAACATATGTGTCGAAAATTACACATAAGAATGCACAATAAACTAGTTAAAAATGTCAAAAACAATGTTCAAGTTTTGCATACTCCATTGTGTCAAATATTATATTTCATTCATGTCATTTTAACAAACAACGTAATGTTTTATTTTTGATATTATTTTGTTGGATTAAAGATATTCTTGTACCTTTTGATACTTTCATATAATCGGCTCACAATTTATCTTAATAATTACTGTAATGAACATAAATGTTAAGATCCAACCTAAAGGGTGTATCAAGAAAATGAGAATTCAACAAGAAACTCTACCGGAAGCCATATTGCGCCACCAATGGTCACAAAAAGTGCAAAAATGGAGATGCAAAGGCAAGGCAATAAGTATGGAAATCTGCATCACAAGTCACAGTTTACGTTTTATTAGGTCCTACAAGCTGAATTGCATAACAATAACAAAAATACTTGCAAACATTGTGGGAAAAAAAACATCACTGTTGAGAATCGGGAAGTTAATGAAGGATGGGTGAAATTACCTCCCAAATAAAGAATCAGGTGTTACTAGACCTGGAAACTTCTCTGCAGGCTTAAATCATATCAAACATACATACATTAAAAAAAATGATATAGCAATAAAAATTTTAAATCTGATAGCATTTTGCATGATTCTGGTATTAAGATTGTGACTCCTTATAACCAAAGTAGTAAGTTAGAAATATATACATTATAATCAATTATTGATATTATATGCACCTCTTGTATATGTTAAGGGTGTATAGCATCTCAATATATAAGTAACAAGTGAGTATAACAACCTGTGCAAGGTAACCTCCCAATGCCGGCCCAACGATCAGTCCTATACCCCATGATGTACTAATCTGAAAAATAAAATTACTCGTTGATAAATATCCAGGTGAAAGATCAATGTCACAATGTGAACGTGTTAGTGTGGCGAATAATCCTAAAATCGAAGGGAAAGAGTAGACGCTGATTTGGTTATTTTGTAACTTTAGGAACTCTTGCCCTGTAATGAAAAGTTAAAGAAAAAGAAATGAAGCCAAATGCTTACAGCAGATAATCCTAAAGCTTGATGTTCTTCCCGGAAAAGTTCACATGCATATGCCTGCTTATAGCAATGGTTGGGAACAATCAAATACTATAATAGCAGGGAAGGTATAAAAGGGCCGGATAAACAAATCACATCATCCTATCGACATGAAAGTACAATAAGATGTAAGATACGGAAAACCTTTATTGGTCCAAGTAGCCCGTTCAGAAAGCCAAGAAGAAACCTTGTAAGGATAGCCATCCAATAGTTGACACTAAAACCGAACAGTGTGTTGAAAATAACCCTGAAGAAGATACAAGTGACAAACTTTAAAAGAACAAATACGATAAGAAAATACAGTAGTAGAAAAAATTGTAAGGCAAGTGGTTACGAACACTGTTGTAGTGCCTATAATAATAACTGGTTTTCGACCATATCGATCAGCAACTACTCCCCAAAAGACGGATGTCAGCGCCCTTCCAACCATATATGCAGATCCTTCATAAGATTAACATTAACATATGATTACGAACTTTTAGTAAAGAAAAGAAATGATAGTAAATAAAACAATGAGATTAACTTATGAAGCATAAAGGTGACCTTTTCGACCCAATTATGCCTGAATCATTGAATGAGCCAATTCATGTTACAATTTATTTCTAGCATTTCGAATGGGTAAAAATACGGATAGTTGGAAAGTTATTTCTAACATGTCAAATGGGTAAAAAAAAGGACAGTTGGAAAGGGAACATGTCAAATGGGTAAAAAAAAGGACAGTTGGAAAGGGAACATGTCAAATGGGTAAAAAAAAGGACAGTTGGAAAGGGAACATGTCAAATGGGTAAAAAAAAGGACAGTTGGAAAGGGAACATGTCAAATGGGTAAAAAAAAGGACAGTTGGAAAGGGAACATGTCAAATGGGTAAAAAAAAGGACAGTTGGAAAGGGAACATGTCAAATGGGTAAAAAAAAGGACAGTTGGAAAGGGAACATGTCAAATGGGTAAAAAAAAGGACAGTTGGAAAGGGAACATGTCAAATGGGTAAAAAAAAGGACAGTTGGAAAGGGAACATGTCAAATGGGTAAAAAAAAGGACAGTTGGAAAGGGAACATGTCAAATGGGTAAAAAAAAGGACAGTTGGAAAGGGAACATGTCAAATGGGTAAAAAAAAGGACAGTTGGAAAGCTAACATGTCAAATGGGTAAAAAAAAGGACAGTTGGAAAGGGAACATGTCAAATGGTTCGAACTCACCTTAATAATTATGATAAAAAAAAAAAAGAATATCAGACATGAACATCAACACTTTGTTACATATAGAATTGTATTAAAATGTGTAGCAAGAGTTATAATAATAAAGCGAATCAAACTGTTACTTGATTATACTCCAAGTTTATGGAATTCATTTATCAAACACATTTGTCGTTAAATACTAGTCTTTTCCACAAGAAACTGTCATATCCCAGATTCAACACACAAGCCAACTTCTTCAAGTCTAAAATAACCTGATATGTCAAGCAAGGCAGGTAATTCCTACTTTTGAGTTCAAAATATAAAAGAAACGGGAGGTTATGTCCGTGGGTCAATCATAAATCACCACAAACATACTAACATAGTATACTCAAATAAGTCTTTGCTTTTTGATATTTTAAACCACATGTATACTAGATAGGTCTCGAGACAGGTTTCAAATAGTTAATAGGACTCGTCAGGATTATAATTCTTATTAAGCTATTATTCTTCAAAATTCATACCCAGCAAATCTCATAAGCAATCCAAGGATATGGTCAGTGCAAACAAATTAAGCTACTTTTAGATGACTAAAAATATTAAAATATACCACACATGAACATCTAATAACAAGCAATCCGTACACGTACTTTACAACAAAGTTTTTCACTTGATAAATTAGTTGCATCATTTGGTTAGGTACAGTTGAAATGTTCCTACTGATTCTTACTTTCTTAAGGGATAAATCATAAGAAAAGTCAAAGGTTTGGTGCAAAACATAATTAAGAAAAACAACTATGGCAAACAAGAATTGCTTCCTTACCCACACAAAGCACGAAAATCCAGATATAACACAATTTCTTTATCGGTAACAAGGTTTGCGGCTCTAGATACTGATCTATGTTACACCCAGTTATAATAAACGTTGTTCAAAAGTGGCTTCCTAAACTCATTCCCAACCATTTTTTAAAAACGTCTTCAGCACTAATCAAAATACCCGTTTTTAATTTAAAGACAATTAATAGATATAGTAATTTACATAGAAATAAAAGGCAAACGGGCAACAAGCTGCGCCGCCACTCCTTTTTGTATAGCAAAACTAAGACGTTTAAAAACTACATTCATCGATCGTGGCGTCATGACATTACTATGCATGACCCTTCCAAGTAGTTCGACGGCCTCAGGTGCAAGAAATCCAAAGGTATCAAATGCAAAGGGTATAAATACGTGTTGGTTGTCAAGACACGCCTTCTCGTGTTTTTATGGTTTTCTTTTCGTAACATTCTTGTGGAATTTCTGAAATCTTTGAAAAAAAGGGGCAATTGATGTAATTATGTTGAAAAACCTGAAGGTAACTCATTTTTGTGTTTATAACGCATACAAAACGCGGTGTTTTGCAAGTAAGGTTAAGAATAGAAATTACTAGTGGTGGAAAACACAACTTATTAACCAAACCGAACATTTGAACCCCCCCACCTGTTTTACGGTCTACAAATAATAGTTTCATTCTAATAGCATGAGGTGTGGGCTCGACGTCAGGAGAGATACTGCTCGGCATCGGTTGGCGATCCACACCGGCCATATCATTTGGCAAATGTCGGTATGCGTCTAACAGGTGTTTCTGGTTAGTTAGTAAAACTATCAAGGAAATGATAAACATAGCCCAAGATGTTATTTCAAAGTTGTACATTCCATATTAATCTGTAAATATAGGTTAAAAAGTAAAGTAAAGTAATTCTCAATGCCGTCTTCCACGGATTTTGGGTTCCAATACCGTCTTCGACGGTGTATGGGGGAGGTTCAGATGTAGACAGCATTACCTCTACCAAAGGTAGAGAGGCTGCTTCCATGTTCTACCAAAGGTAGAAAAGGACCTCCAGCCTTGCTGGGCATGAGGATCGAACTCATTACCTCTGTCTTTAGAGCCAAAGGCTCCAACCACTTATCCAAACCATTAAACCTAGCCCTATAATAACGCATCCAGGTTTAACTTAGGTTGGAGGTTCAAACCTTGACTGGGACCTCACGGGGTTCTTCCGAGAATGGAGCTACATGGTAGGCTTGGGGTATCCAAGCGCTGTCTTTGTTCACGGGCATATAAAGTCACCTTTCACCATTGGGTTATCCTAGTTAGCCTAACTTTATTGAGGTCCATTAAAATATAAAAAATAAAAACTAATAGATGGTCAAAGGCTAGTTAGAACAATAAGTCAATAACAAAGAGAACAATAATGTGTGAGGAATTAATGTACAGTACAATCATATAATGCATATATTGTTGTGTATGACAAAAAAAAAATGTTATGTAGGGATCACCTCCCATAAGTGATTGATACTATAGAATACTTGTATGCATAGCAGGTCACTTCTCACTTGTAACACCAATTGAAATTTCAAACAAAATTTTCTTATTTGTGACCATCCAAAATTAGAAAATGTGGCAATTATTAAAGCTTTCTTCGGTAGATGATAACAACCAAACTACTAACTTGCTTTGCCGATTCTAACATTTACAAGGACATTAAGACATTTAAAACGAATTTAACTAAGTAACGATAAAGGTTGGACGATTAAGTTTGGTCTAATCAAAGAAATCAAAACAATCAAACCAAGAGTGTCATGCAAGCTTACCAACAGAGAGCCCTATAAACCATATAAATAACACTTCCTTTAATGGCACACCAGTTTGTGCCTCTTTTGTTTGATCTATGTAACACCCTGGACAATTTTCATAATACTCTTCCTTCAAAAGTGGCTTCGTAAACTCATTCCCACTCGTTATTATATCAGTGCTCGTGTGATCGCAACTGCTCATTATTATGTATCACCAACACCAACAATTTTTTCGAATCAAACCCACTTCTAAATATCACAATTGACTCTTAAACAAGCACAATATTAGTTTTTATTATTATGTAAGTAAAAATTAAAGAATGAAAAGGAAGAAAACACTTTATGAGATTATGAGAAATCAAATTAGAGATGTTACATATTGGTTATATATGATTTTGTATTTATTGTATAATCCTGCAGTTTGATGTCGATTGAATATTTGAATTAATAACTATGGCGATTCACAAATTTTATTTGTCTATATCATGATCACAACATGACAAATAGGGTATCATTTGGTCCAAAGTAATTTGCTTTTAATGTTTCGTTCGTCGCCTTATTATTTCAAAAAGATTCTCAATACTGAGATGTACGTATTGTTGTAAACAATTCGAGCTATATATTCACGAGCTACTCTAGCTCGACTCATTAATCTTTGTCAATTTTAATCTAATATTTTTTCTATTATATAATACTTATTATTATTATTTTCAAAATCTTAATATATTTCATGAAAAACTAAATAAAGAAAAGATATAGAGAAAATTACATTTTTCGTCCCTCAACTTGGCAAATTTCACAGTTTTGACCCTAAAGTGAATTAATTACAAAAAAAACCCTAAAGTTGGTCGTTTTTTTCATTTTACACTCCGCGACCTAACGGAGTTAGATTTTGGCCGTTAACCCTTACACGTGCCAAACACGTGAGGGCATTTCTGTCATTTTCACCTTTAAGACCAAAAATGAAAAAATATACAACTTTAGGGACCAAAAGTGAAAACATATACAACTTTAGGGACCAAAAGTGAAAACATATACAACTTTAGGGACCAAAAATGTAAAATAATTAAAATTTGGAAAAATGAACTTTTATATTACACATGTCCTTTCCAACTCTCATCTTCTTCTTCCTTCATCATCATCATTCATCCAAAAACCCAAAATTTACAACTCCCATCTTTTTCTTCCTTCATTATCCTCATTCATCCCAAAACCCAAAATTTACATCTGATCTTAATAAAACTCATTTACAACAACTATAATCCTACAAATGCTAACAAAAATGTAATTTTCTCTATAATATAACATACCGTAAAAATTTACCAAGTGGTGTTATAGCTCATTTGATGCTTTAAAAAATCTATATCATGTTAGTGCATTACTAATGCATCAAACCGCATGTAGATTAACATGAGACAAAAAAAAAGACAACTAAAAAATCATATAACAAAACCATCACAATTTGAGGAAAAGGACTACAAATCTTATACCCAAAGCATAAAAATACAGGAAGACGCAGAAATATAAATTAAAATAACGTACATAATGTATAAAAAAAACCAATTCAGATTACCTGTTTTTGGATCCAAATACTTACTCATAATAAAGAGAATTACAAACCAAATTAAGAGTTCAAGAAAATACTAAAAGAAGATAAAATAAAAATAAAGTTATACCATAATAAATCTTAAGAGAATTACGAGCATGCATGATTTCAATTACTGCAGAGAATATTGTTGGAATAAAAAGGACATTTATTTTGATAAAAGAAAACTATTATATAAATATATATAAATATATATTTTTTAATCTATAAATATATAAATATATATAAATATATATTTTTTAATCTATAAATATATAAAACTAATAGATACATATTTATATAGTTGATGTTTGTTAGCATTTGTAGGATTATAGTTGTTGTAAATGAGTTTTATTAAGATCAAATGTAAATTTTGGGTTTTGGGATGAATGAGGATAATGAAGGAAGAAAAAGATGGGAGTTGTAAATTTTGGGTTTTGGGATGAATGAGGATAATGAAGGAAGAAAAAGATGGGAGTTGTAAATTTTGGGTTTTTGGATGAATGATGATGAAGGAAGAAGAAGATGAGAGTTGGAAAGGACATGTGTAATATAAAAGTTCATTTTTCCAAATTTTAATTATTTTACGTTTTTGGTCCCTAAAGTTGTATATGTTTTCACTTTTGGTCCCTAAAGTTGTATATTTTTTCATTTTTGGTCTTAAAGGTGAAAATGACAGAAATGCCCTCACGTGTTTGGCACGTGTAAGGGTTAACGGCCAAAATCTAACTCCGTTAGGTCGCGGAGTGTAAAATGAAAAAAAGACCAACTTTAGGGGTTTTTTTGTAATTAATTCACTTTAGGGTCAAAACTGTGAAATTTGTCAAGTTGAGGGACGAAAAATGTAATTTTCTCAAAGATATATAAGGATATGAAGGATATGATGGTTGTAGACTTGTAGGAACCCTTTGATTCTCCCTCTCCCTATATATATATATATATATATAAAAATTAAAAAGCAGAGATATTGAAAGAATATTCTCAAGAAGAAAAAAAAGGTTTGTTGTTAGATTTTTGTGTTTGCTTTTCTTTTTTTTTACTTTTTCTTTTCAGTTTTTTTAAATTCTTCTTTAATCAACTCACTCCAAAAAATATATAAAATAAAAAATTTCTAATCATAGTCGGTGAACTATATATATAAGGGTACGATACGAGATTCGCCTTAACCATTTGTTCTTAATTAGTTCAAGTGGCGTGCTGGGGGCACTGTTTGAGGGAACCGACGAAGGGGATGTTGTCTTGGAGACCAATGATGAAATCTTCATTCCCTGTGCTTTCAGACATTTACCGCTTGAACGTGTGAGCATACGTGTTATCACTCCTGTTCTACAGGAGTGCGCATGTTTCAACTTCCAGCATAATGCTCACCTTGGATGTCACTGCTAGGGTTCGAACCATTAACATCTAACAAAAAACAAGGGGTAGCTGGTGGGAGTGATAAGTCATAGGGATTGATCGGTGATCGGATGAGCTATCTAAAGGGCTCCGCCCTTAGCACTCGTGGCTCCGTTATAGACTGACAGACTTTGCATGTAGCTTACTGGCTACTCCTTTTGAAAAATATTTAAAATCATTTTATTTTTTGGAATGGTTTAGAATGAAAAATATTAAAAAAAACAAAAATAAACATTAATAATTTTTTTACTTTCAGTTATATTATCTTTTGATCTCTATCTTATATAGAATAGGATAAAAATTAAATGAAAAAGTTGGGTTAAGGAAAGAGGGGGTACATGTGGTGGATTTATATATTTTTTTCTCTTCATTTTTTCATTTATTTTCATTTATAATTTTTTTATTTTATTTTTTAAATTTTTTTTAGTAAAAATCCGTTTTCTTAAAAAAGTTAAGAAACTGAACTAGTATGTTGGAAATTATATTGGCTCGTATACAATTTCATTACTTTATGACTATTTTGATTTTTAAACGTAACCTCCAAATTAAATTTCGACAAATTCAGCTACATACGTACATCACTTTCCATATCTTCATTATTTACCTTTTTTCCGAAAAGTATATTCATTATTTACCGAACAATTTTGTTCTCCTAACTTATAAAATTTACTCAGCCTGCTGGAGCAGGGATTTATTGTTACTATTAGTATTATAAAACTGGGCATACTGATCAATTATTAAAGGTCCCAATGGTACTAGAGAGCCGTAGTCATTAGGGATGTGTAAATATGATCGTGACTATGGACATACAATGTTAGGTGGTGGTTAAATAATTGCATCAATCAATTATCACAAACACACCACTTCTATTTCTCCACAAAAAAGTTGTATATAAATATAGTAATTGTTACGTGATTCATATCGTTATTGAAAGATATAATTCCACAATTTAATTTTTAATTAACACATGTCAATCATGTGTCGTTACAATTTTTAATTTTTAATTTCTTGCGTTATAAGTCCTTTTTAAATTACATACTTAAATAAAATTTATCTAATTTCTTGCATTATAGTATTGTTTCTTTGGGTTAAAAAATTTATCTAATTTCTTGCATTATATATATATATAAATAAAAATAATATGAAAGCTCAGTGGATAAACATAAAAAAGTGAGGGAGTGTATTTCCACTTATCCACTTACAAACATGAGAATCCTTTTCTTCATCAGTATCTCTTTCCCCTTTCTTTAATGCTTCCTTTTTTTTTCTCAATTTCCGCCGGAAAAAAAAGCTCCCCAAAAAGTCCTATCAAACTTTCTCATATTCATATGTATGTGTTCATCGGTTTCAATACAATAAGAAAAGATATATATTACTTCACTCTAATTGGAATAACAGGTTGAATATTTCAATTTCTTTGATGTCTATTCATCTCTTCTCTTCCGTGGGTATGCACGTCTTTTTTCCCGGGTATGCATTCTTAATGAACTAGACTAAAAAAACCGCAAAAATATTTTATTTACCACTAATACGAGTAGCTATAGGGTGTGCAAGTGCATACCCTATCTACAACATAGGTCCGCCCCTAGTCGTGTATAGCGAAAACGATGTCGAAGCATGCTCATACATTGTTGTCGATTTCGGATTTAAAACCCATATATCCAGCTGATATATGGGAATGTATTTCTTCGATCGTCAAGAACAATATGTAGATTGATTCGTATTCTATTCGTTTTTAACTTGTTTTTAAAGTATAAGCTAAACATCAAATATCATAATCAGTGCATGATGTTACTTCCGTGGCTCACATATTTAACATAACCCCCTTGCAATAGAATAAATAATAATAATAATAATAATAATAATAATAATAATAATAATAATATAATGATAATAATAATAAATCTTCTTTTAATATACTAAAACAATTGTCTAATAACTTATCGACCAAGCTCTCGATTTCTTAAAGTTTGACTTTTGTTTTAATTTTTTATCACAAATTTACATTTTTTAACCAATAATTTTAATATAATAAATAAAGAATAATTATTAATAAATAATACTAATATTTACATAATCAATTGAAAATATATTATATCAATATTCCACGTCAGTAAAAATACATTTAATTATTACTATCAATTAAGTTGTTCTAGACTTCTAGTGATAATCAAATTATTTAAGCATATTTGAAATGTGTTAGAAAAATGACTAGAACTGTCTTTAGATAAACCCGATTAAACCACTAGAAATAGTTAATGACTCATATGACCCTTTATAAAAGAAAGTCTTTTAAAAAAACAATAAAAGATTCCCTAAAGTTACCCAACTTAACTAGTCAAGTTGGGTAAATCTTGATCTTTAATTTAAAATCAAGGGTTAAGATTAAAAGATGATTATTTAATCTTAACCCTTGATTTTAAATCAAGGGTCAAGATTACTCTAACTTGACCTATCAAGTTATTAGTAACTTTAAAGAATCTTTTCCCTAAAAGGGAAGCTAGCCTCCTCTCACACAAAAAGTACTCTCTTTTTTATTGATATTTATATGAAACGTTATGTTCATCGCTAACGAGTAACATGCAACTGTGAGTCTGACGTTCCAACTTAACAAAATTGATATTAAAGCCACAAATATATTCATATTTACAATATTTGCGCGATACGGTGATGCGATAGTGGTGGCGGCAATTAGTGGTGGCGCTGGTGACGGTGGTAGCGGCACAGGTGGTGCACTGTGATTATTAATGTCAAATTAATTGATGTAAAAAGGGTAGTGAAGTTATTTTAAAGTTATGTAAAAGAAATATTTTAGGATTATTAACTATTTAAATTAAAAAGAAAAAATATAGATATAAATATATATATAGATTAATATGTATCCAAATCCGATATTATCCAATTTCAATAAACATTAAAGCAACATACGCAACATTTTCAGTTTTGCAAGCGTAGCTTTTATCTGCGAACATATTTTTCACGTCACCAGGGACGGCCACCTAAAATGTTGACTTTAATTGTCCGGTTGACTTAAAAAGCTTTTAAGACTAAAAAATGAAATGTAATGTTTGGTTTATACACTCTTGTACTATGCATTCATAGATCACATGGAAACGAAACAACAACAACAACAACAAGGGTACAACAACAACAACAACAACAACAACAACAACAACAACAACAACAACAACAACAACAACAACAACAACAACAACAACAACAACAACAACAACAACAACAACAACAACAACAACAACAACAACAACAACAACAACAACAACAACAACAACAACAACAACAACAACAACAACAACAACAACAACAACAACAACAACAACAACAACAACAACAACAACAACAACAACAACAACAACAACAACAACAACAACAACAACAACAACAACAACAACAACAACAACAACAACAACAACAACAACAACAACAACAACAACAACAACAACAACAACAACAACAACAACAACAACAACAACAACAACAACAACAACAACAACAACAACAACAACAACAACAACAACAACAACAACAACAACAACAACAACAACAACAACAACAACAACAACAACAACAACAACAACAACAACAACAACAACAACAACAACAACAACAACAACAACAACAACAACAACAACAACAACAACAACAACAACAACAACAACAACAACAACAACAACAACAACAACAACAACAACAACAACAACAACAACAACAACAACAACAACAACAACAACAACAACAACAACAACAACAACAACAACAACAACAACAACAACAACAACAACAACAACAACAACAACAACAACAACAACAACAACAACAACAACAACAACAACAACAACAACAACAACAACAACAACAACAACAACAACAACAACAACAACAACAACAACAACAACAACAACAACAACAACAACAACAACAACAACAACAACAACAACAACAACAACAACAACAACAACAACAACAACAACAACAACAACAACAACAACAACAACAACAACAACAACAACAACAACAACAACAACAACAACAACAACAACAACAACAACAACAACAACAACAACAACAACAACAACAACAACAACAACAACAACAACAACAACAACAACAACAACAACAACAACAACAACAACAACAACAACAACAACAACAACAACAACAACAACAACAACAACAACAACAACAACAACAACAACAACAACAACAACAACAACAACAACAACAACAACAACAACAACAACAACAACAACAACAACAACAACAACAACAACAACAACAACAACAACAACAACAACAACAACAACAACAACAACAACAACAACAACAACAACAACAACAACAACAACAACAACAACAACAACAACAACAACAACAACAACAACAACAACAACAACAACAACAACAACAACAACAACAACAACAACAACAACAACAACAACAACAACAACAACAACAACAACAACAACAACAACAACAACAACAACAACAACAACAACAACAACAACAACAACAACAACAACAACAACAACAACAACAACAACAACAACAACAACAACAACAACAACAACAACAACAACAACAACAACAACAACAACAACAACAACAACAACAACAACAACAACAACAACAACAACAACAACAACAACAACAACAACAACAACAACAACAACAACAACAACAACAACAACAACAACAACAACAACAACAACAACAACAACAACAACAACAACAACAACAACAACAACAACAACAACAACAACAACAACAACAACAACAACAACAACAACAACAACAACAACAACAACAACAACAACAACAACAACAACAACAACAACAACAACAACAACAACAACAACAACAACAACAACAACAACAACAACAACAACAACAACAACAACAACAACAACAACAACAACAACAACAACAACAACAACAACAACAACAACAACAACAACAACAACAACAACAACAACAACAACAACAACAACAACAACAACAACAACAACAACAACAACAACAACAACAACAACAACAACAACAACAACAACAACAACAACAACAACAACAACAACAACAACAACAACAACAACAACAACAACAACAACAACAACAACAACAACAACAACAACAACAACAACAACAACAACAACAACAACAACAACAACAACAACAACAACAACAACAACAACAACCGCAATTCTCATGTTCTTTCCAAAAGCTTTTCTTTTAGTTCATCGTTGTTGCTCATCATTATATATATAAATATAATAATTATGCGCGCGTAGCTAGCTAATTAATTTCCAAGTTATGATCCTGCCAAATATGAAAGCTTACGAATGAATGTGATATCAAATGGAGTATTTTCTCCTCCTTTCTCCTATCTATAGAGGAGAGCTAGAAAAAGAGTTGGATGGATCGAGGAGGAGGAGGTAGAGGAGTAGAAATTGAGTTTTGCTACAAGACAAAAAAACCTTCAAAATTCATCGAATCAAATCAAAGACTATATAGCAATGATATATTCTTGTACCCTAGCACCTTTGTAGTTTTATAGTAATGATATATCACTTTCTTTGTTGTTCAAAAAAAATCAAAGACTATATAGCATAAATAGGTTATCATAATGATCCATCAAATATTGCTACATATTCAACTTCTGTCCTTCTGAGTCACTAGGACCAATAACAACAATATTTAATTTGATCAAATTCATCTACCTCTACTACATTATAAAGCATTTGTTCCCGTCAAATTTTTTCAACTTTTTAACTTTTGATCTCACTCCTCAAATCTCAACCACTTATTTTTTTCTTTCACCTCCATAAATCATTTTATTTCTCTAATTCATTCAAAATCTTTTATCTCAAAAACCGTACATCGATAAATTATAAAAATTATATGAGTGTTCTTAAAATTTCATGTTCTTTCATTAGAGAGGTCATTCGATATACTTTCGACGAATTTTTAAATCTGAGGGCGGAACCCGTACAAGGGTATAGGGGTGTTTGGGGTTTGAAATGGTGAATATGATGAGGTGGGGTGATGGTTCTTGGCTTTCGGTGACTTTTCCGGCGGTGGCAGGCGGTGACAGGCCGGTCAGGGATGGTGGCCGAAATTGTGGGGTGAAATGATGAAGTGTATAAACCCTCAAAAATGTTTCATCACAAATAGTCATTGTGGTTACAAACTGGACGAAAAGGCCCTCATGTGCATTGCACATGAGGGGTTTAACGGATGAAACTAACAGCTGTTAGTGTCAGGGACGACTAGCAATGAAAATGAAAAGTACAGGGACACCTAATGGAAAAAAAGCATAGGGATGAAAATGCAAATCCCACAAACCACAGGGACGATTTGTGACAATTTCTCTAAACTATATTATTAACAAATTATCTGAAACTTAATTTATGAAAATGTTATTTTCTCTATCATTTAATTATTTTTTTATCCGTAAAAGCATTATGAATATATTATTTTTGAAACAAATTTTATAAAACACATATTTTTATCCGTCCATCAAACGGCTTAAAACTAATCAGTGACATATAAACACTTATGTTTCTATCTAAGTGTGACAATATTAAATATCTTTGAAAAAAAAATATGTGTTCTAGGTTAGGTATATGTATATGTTACCCAAGTCGATCAACAATTTAGTTTTTAATTTGTGGGTATCAAAATATCTTAAGAGCATGATAAAAAGTTATTATAGTTTCTCTCTTAAATTTTTTTACAATATATTAACATTTATATTTATTTTTTTCAAAAGTACATATAAAAAATCTATTATAATAAAAGAAAATAAAAAGAGATAGAGAAAATACATTTGAGAGAGATATAAAATAAGTCTTATTTGAATAAGTTGAAGAATTAAAAAACTTTTAATTCAAATAGTAAAAAAAATTTCGACTTTTACTCCAATGGGTTGAAGAAGTAAAATAAATATTTTATAAAATAAGTCTATCCCCTCCGTGTTTAATGAATATATCTCTATATGGAAACTATAGTATAATAATAATAATAATAATAATAATAATAATAATAATAATAATAATAATAATAATATAATAGATAATAATAATAATAATAATAATAATAATAATAATAATAATAATAATAATAATAATAATAATAATAATAATAATAATAATAATAATAATAATAATAATAATAATAATAATAATAATAATAATAATAATAATAATAATAATAATAATAATAATAATAATAATAATAATAATAATAATAATAATAATAATAATAATAATAATAATAATAATAATAATAATAATAATAATAATAATAATAATAATAATAATAATAATAATAATAATAATAATAATAATAATAATAATAATAATAATAATAATAATAATAATAATAATAATAATAATAATAATAATAATAATAATAATAATAATAATAATAATAATAATAATAATAATAATAATAATAATAATAATAATAATAATAATAATAATAATAATAATAATAATAATAATAATAATAATAATAATAATAATAATAATAATAATAATAATAATAATAATAATAATAATAATAATAATAATAATAATAATAATAATAATAATAATAATAATAATAATAATAATAATAATAATAATAATAATAATAATAATAATAATAATAATAATAATAATAATAATAATAATAATAATAATAATAATAATAATAATAATAATAATAATAATAATAATAATAATAATAATAATAATAATAATAATAATAATAATAATAATAATAATAATAATAATAATAATAATAATAATAATAATAATAATAATAATAATAATAATAATAATAATAATAATAATAATAATAATAATAATAATAATAATAATAATAATAATAATAATAATAATAATAATAATAATAATAATAATAATAATAATAATAATAATAATAATAATAATAATAATAATAATAATAATAATAATAATAATAATAATAATAATAATAATAATAATAATAATAATAATAATAATAATAATAATAATAATAATAATAATAATAATAATAATAATAATAATAATAATAATAATAATAATAATAATAATAATAATAATAATAATAATAATAATAATAATAATAATAATAATAATAATAATAATAATAATAATAATAATAATAATAATAATAATAATAATAATAATAATAATAATAATAATAATAATAATAATAATAATAATAATAATAATATCAAATAATTATGTATATATAAAGTGACTATATATATAAATTTAACATCCAAAAATGTATAAATGTAAATAATAATAATAATAATAATAATAATAATAATAATAATAATAATAATAATAATAATAATAATAATAATAATAATAATAATATTGAAGCAAACACTACCGAAACGGCCCGTTTTACGTTAAACCCACGTACACCACTCCGTTTTATATAAAACGGAGCGTATGACCGGTGTGTAGATAGTAAAATTGCAGAGGGGAATTACACGTCATCTGACACAAATGTCAGAGGAATGACAGGTGTCATTCCTCCGTTTTTGAGACCGTTTTACACAAAACGCTACGTATTAGGTGAACTTCCAAAACTGGCCATTTTACGTAAAACTGTGTATATGCCACTGCCGTTTTGTAAGCAGAAACGGAGCATTTAACATAAACGGAGCAGTTTTCTTATGCTTAATGTAAATTTTTTTAGAAATTTGTATAACACTTGCAATTACAATATAGACAGTCAATTTTATAGTTGAAATGTATATGTTTGAAAAAGAGACAAAGTTTATAGTTTATGAAATCAACTAACAATTGGTTGTAATTTTATGGAATTATGTTAATAGGCTTATGAAAAGATTGAAATATTGTGTATGGGTTTGAAAAGTAGACAAAGTTTATACTTTATGAAATCTAACTAACAATTGTTTGTATTATTATGGAATTATTTTACTAGGCTTATGAAAGATCGGAAGTTTGTGTATTGTATCTCGATAGCCGTCTATTCAATGCAACAAAAAACGAATTTGTGTTTACGTAATGTATTTAACCGTATGAATCTTACAAAATGACCAACACAAAAATTACATAACTTAAGAAAGTAGTGAAGTACACCAATCTTCTTAACACAAGTCCAACTACTTGAACTAGTTTTATCACCTGTTACTCAACCAGCATCGCATCTTCAGCCGTTAATCCTGGTCCGGGAAGTGTTTTGGCAAGTCTATTCCTTAAAACTCTTTCACTTGGACGCCTTCTCTTTGCCATCGTCTTGACTCGGCTTCTCTTCTTGGTTCCTTCATTCACAGATTCGTATTTAGTTACATTGGATATAAGGTATTCGAGATCGTTAAATTACATATACTTTTTGGCAGTGTTAACTACACGCATCGGTCATTATCCCTTGTAAGAATAAAACAAGTTGACTAAGCATGATATCTTTTTTTGTTAGTTTGTAGATTTTTTGTTACCTAGTTTATAAAAATATTGTAATACATGTTTTTTAATACTAACATGAAAAACACATTGTATCACGCATGACTAGAACATACAAATTTACCATCGATGCAACAAAAGGAAATTATCCGGAACAATAAAAGTATAAAAAAATATGGCGGAAACATACGTCAAATAGCTAGAGAAAATTGTACGAAATTTGGTTAACGTCAAATTGATCGAGGGGATTACCATCATACTGTGAGGAGCCAGTACCCGGAGTTACATCAAACTGGGAGCACTGGCGTAAGAGCATTGAAGTCATCGAACCGGTGCGACTGATTAACAGTGGATTGATCAAACTGGCTGGAGGCATTAACCGGAGTAGTATCAAACTGGGAGGGCTGAAGCGGCGGAGGACCAGTGGAGTCATTAAACTGGGAGGACTGATGAAGCGGCGGAGGACCAGTGGAGTGATCAGACCGGGTGGAGTCATTAACAGTAGCCGCATCAAACAGGGATTGACCAATGCAGTTGGTCTCCAAAATCGGGGTCTCAGGTGGAGGATTGGTGAATTTCTCGCCGCCAAAACCCGGGGGGGTGGTTTCTCTTCTTCAGAGGCATCATTTGGAGGAGGATCAGTCTGGGGAGCAACATGTTCTGGCGTTTTCGGACAAGCAGGAGTGCCATCAACGGGCCTGATTGCTCCGCAGAGCCATTTCAGGAGGGCCTTCATATGATCTGTCTGCCTTGCCATTCCCCGGACCTGCTGCTCGAGACCGTCAAGGCGTGTCGAGATCTCATCCACCTTCTCTGTAGTCTCCTTAGGGAGGCGGACGACCTGATATGAGCGTTTTGGGTGGTACTCTGGCTCCCGCTCCTCTTCCTCCTCACTGTGACCCCCCTCGTGCACTTGGTGAATCTCCACTGCCGGTAAAGGCGGCGGCAACACGATCTCCGTCAAGTCCGTTCCTTCCACCTGTTTTTTTTCTTATTTGTCATCAGAGTTGGATGGTTGTCTATGAGTTTAAGGATGCCCATCCCATACATGCTGGTCCTGTTGTTCACCTTTGGGTACACCGCCGAGATCTTTAGTTCAGCGTACTTCTGATGCAGGTTCAACGATTGTGCGATCATGGTGATGATATGCCCGCATACAATCTTCCCGCAAGCCTTCCTGCAACAGATATGTATATTACTAATTAATATATAAAGATGTCATATAATAAGGCATTGAAAATACTAAGAAGCGGGAAATGTACTTGGAGTAAAACCGGTGAAAGTAATGAGCAAGAACATGGGCCAGGTTGCAGGGTTTGCGCATCAGAAGACAGTACAAGAGAAACAGGTCGGTCACGGACATGTGCTCTCCGCCCTGGCTATGCCCGTTTATCGTCTTTGTGTTCAGGCGGTGGAAGTAGCGGAACAAAGGGTCCCTGTTTACACGGAAAAAACAATATCGGGCCAATGCATCATCATGTATATATGGCGTAGCAATGCATCGTCATATAAACTGGGACCAAAACAACTAGCCGTGTACAAACTGATTACAAACTTCAAACTAGACAAAAAATCCCAGCCAGTCCACCCGACACGTTCAACCCCTTCTTCTTTCGTTATTATTTTATTCCAAAAGGTCAATTAAGTTCATTTTCAGTCAACAAACAGCAAACTGGTACATTTTCGATATAACAACATTGCAAGACTCGACATAAAACATTATATAAAAGAATACTAAAATTCATAAAGATGAATATGAACATCGAGCGTTACCTGATCTGTGTCACCCGTTCCCTCTTGAAGGCCTTTTCATTAGAGGGAGCGATCGCCCGCCAAAAGTCGGACAACACGTCAATTGGGGCATCCTTCAAGGAGATGTTGAACTGATTCCTCTCCTCATCCTTTTCTTTGTACAGACCGGCAGATACCCCAAACCCCCACAGATCCATCTGGTACACCTTACCGAATAAACAGAACTCCACCTCATGTCGGGTCGTGGGTTCTTGCTCCGGCACCTCAGGTCGGCCGCCTTGATCCTCCGGCGTTTTCTTCTCGTTGTACCTTTACCGAAAAATGATGTTATTAATCACTCGGCC
>CM067168.1:137616731-137636920 GCA_034093135.1 Erigeron breviscapus | reverse complement strand
TTAGTAGACCTAAATGAGGTCCTTAAGGACAATGACGATAGGAGACTTAGAAAATACTCGTATCAAACAACTGGGTAATAGCCCAGTGGCCACCAGCCGCCACTTCCAGGGGATCCTGGGTTCGAGTCTTGCCAAAGGCAAACTTGAGATAATCAGGGGATTATTAAGTGGTTGAGATTCACCTGGACACTAGCTGGCTGGGGATTAGTGGGTACCAAATGGTACATGGGATCAGGGGGTTCCCACCCAATTACGTTTTTTTTTTATAATGTGTTATCAATGTTATAGTTTTGATAACTAAGCTAATTAGTATAAGCAAAGGTTGTTTCTCATGGCAACTAGGTCAACACTTAAAGTGTTGTCGTATTCCAAGTCGATAACTATGTGCAGAAGATCATGTTGTGGGAAAAGAAGTATGTTTTTAACTCGTGTTTGCAGACTAGACACATGCCCGCGCGATGGGCGATGTGGCGCGACGGTGGCAGTGGGTGGTGGTGGTAGCGATGGGTTGTGGTCAGTGGCGGTACCACATGGCCGCAAAGGGGGCAGATGCCCCCCTCAAAATTTAGATTTTGTCATGTTTTTTAAATTTTTCATCGATTTTTAAAATTTCTTATAGGTTTTTAACATTTTGACCCCTTTTATATTTATTTTTCACGGATTTTTTAATTTTGCCCCCTTTGAATTTTTTTCTGGTACCGCCTCTGGTTGTGGTGGCGACGGTGGTGCCGTTATTAATGTATAAATAATTTATGTAAATGAGATAGTGTAGTTATTTCATTGATCGAAAGATGTATGTTGCAAATAATTTCATTATAGGTTTATTAAGTTAAGATATTTGAAAGAGATAAATGTTTTATAAGATAGTGTAGAAGTATAGATATAGATGATAAGAAAACAATGTGTATTTGATAGTTTTAGCTTATCAAGTGTATTTATGCGTCCAACCAATATAATGAACATACAAGTAGCCAAGAAGAAAAAGATTTGAACACACAAGGAGCCATGAAGATAAAGATTAAAGTCTAAAGCTATAAAATACTCACGAGTTACGAGTGTGTGCCAACTATTGGTAAAATTAGTAAATCACATACAGCTTTAATGTTTTATACGAGTAGCTAGTTAACTTGAAAGTTGGTGCTCGAAAACAATTCATGTGTGAGTGAGTATTTAAATCCGTGAGTATCACGTTTGTTTTAGACATTCCATTTTCGTAGTCATTCTTATGGGAATGTCAAGACAATTGTTATGAAACTGCAAGACAATAGTATGTATAGTTGCTGATGGATATTCACAACGGTTAAATGCTTCTACAAACCATCACAACGGTTATGGCGAACCACTTCTATTCTAAAATAAAGGCCAGAATATCATTCTTCCTTTCCTTCTCACAAGTCAAAAACATGCACATAATTATTTATGCACTTACGTCTAGTAAAAGACGTCGTTTCAGTAAACCTATACATTATAATAGGTAACAATTGAAGCTACAGTTACGAATACAGTCGTACTCAAAGCTCCACGTTTTTCAGACTCAAAAAAAGAGGCATTGCAAGACAAACTTTGAACCCCAACTTGCGCCATAATATCTTCATTACGTATGATTTACCTCTGAGATTAGGCACATAAGCGAGCATACAAATAATGAGCTTTACGAGTATTTCCGCGATTTATTCTTCCCCCTGTGCGTCATTGTTGGGGAATGCATTGATGAAGACAAATTACCATGAAGCTCGGCTTTATCCTTGTTAAAGGCTCTTTGGACATCTTCTTTAAGCTCAACAAATCTAGTCTTTTTGATTTCTTGCTCTTCTGAGGTACCAGTCTCGAGGTCAAAAAGATCTTCTAGATCATCTTCCATAAACTTATCGAGAACTTCAGAGCAGTGAGGGAAATAACGCCTACCTGTGTCCACTACATGGACACAAAAGGAATCACACTTCTTATTATCATAATGTCCATACTCATGATTTCTAGTTTAATGAAACAATTTAGTACACCCATCGACCTACTTAAATAAAAAACTTGCATTTTTTTTTTGACAGCCATCGACCTACTTAAAAAACTTGCATTTCTATCAGCCAATAGATACTTACCACATGCATATTAGAACAAAAGGGCATCCACAAAACCAAAGAGATAACCACCAGTCATTGGTCCTTTTTTTTTTCCACATATGGTATGTAGAGGTGGCAAACCCACAATTCTGACCCATTTACTGATGAATGGTTGATTAGGATCATGTTTAACAGGTTAAATGAGTAACATAAAGATAGCAAGAAAACGAACATGTCAAAAGAGTCAAATAGGTCAACAGACACCCAAAGTGAAATTATATTGTGCAACCAATTAAGTTACTTTATTCTCAAAGCCAGATTATTACCGAAGTAATGTATATGTCGTATAAAGTTTATATCTAATAATATATAAAAATGTTAAAAATTTTGTACAGAAAGTGTTTTGTTCAACTAAATCCGAATTGGTTCAACCATAAAAAATGTTCAGTTTGACCCGGAACCAAGCCCACCCAACCTGTCAATTTAGTAACCTCTAGAAATTAGTTAATTACCAGGAAGATTTACCTGTCTTTGTAAGGGCTTCCTTTCTTGAAAGCATTCTTTTCTTCTGTACCAATGGTGTCTCGTTCAAATCCATTTCCCTCAGATTACCATTTGATCCTTTTGATGCCAATAAACCAGAATACTGTGAGGTTGTTTCTGCCTGCGCAATTTCCATGGCTAGTTTTGCTTCTGAAGGGTATAATAGTCGCGCAAGTGCCACTACAAAACACATTATAAACAGAGTTGAGATATTTCTTTTTAACTGTAAAAGTATAAGAACAAAAAACACTCCAAAATATATTTTTATAGTACTGGTTTTCCAACTCAAGTGTCTTAGTCATAGCTTATCTGTTACTGGTTTTCCAATTCAAGTGTCTTAGTCATAACTTATCTGTTTGTACAGTTTTTCTATGTTTACATTGCCAATTAGTATTCTGGGTTTTTCCAAAAGATATTTCATATATACTGATTTGAATTGGAAAGGAGATATAGAGAACGACTATATACTCTCTGAGTCTATGACAGTTACAAAATGTATCACTTTCTGAAGTCATAATTAACAGTTTTTTCCCTAATTGTTCTAGAAATAAACTCATGTCATTTGCAGGGAAACATTATTTATTTGGGTATACGGACAAGCCTCAACTGCAACTTATATTGCCATCGGTCATCCTACCTCAAGTTTCCAAAACTTTTGCTCATTCCCTTTGTTTCACGAGTATAAACGTGACCATAAAAATTTGATCTCCATAAACAAATAGTTGTGCAACCCGGTAAAAAGGGGACACTTTTTCCGGGTTGTCTTGTTACCTTTTTTCACAAGATGGGTAAAAGAGCATGGAACATGGAGTTGCATGTACTTTACTATAATCATGTAAGAAACAATTTACTAAATATGGTGTACTAAATTTGCATACAGATTTAATGTCCCAAAAGCTTCCCAATAAAAGATTATTTCATACAAAAATTCAGAGGTCATGCAAACTATTTTCCCACAAAGATCGATAAATTTTTATAGAAAAACCAATGAAAAAATCAAGCAATGGTAAGAAATTAACCTCGGTTTTCTAAGTAGAGTAACTTCATGTGCAAATCATCAGCCACGACCGAAGAGTAAACAGAAATATTTCTTATCATTGGATTCCTCTTAATTTCTCGCTCCAAAACATCGATACATATACGATCTTTATTTGTTTCTTTCCCTTGCTGAACTTTTAGATTATAATCCTTTGGCCTAGTCAATCTCCTGCATATACTAACTGCAGTTTGCCCATCAGCAGTAGTATCCAACGCACAGGCCCCTTTGCTTAAAAGAGAAACAATAATTGATGGCTCTTTACGCATTGCAGCAACATGAAGCACCGTGTACCCCTGGGAGT
This sequence comes from Erigeron breviscapus, assembly GCA_034093135.1. Lineage (NCBI taxonomy): Eukaryota > Viridiplantae > Streptophyta > Magnoliopsida > Asterales > Asteraceae > Erigeron > Erigeron breviscapus. The sequence goes on along the minus strand of CM067168.1, from coordinate 137,632,980 downwards.
TTCTAAGATTAACATCCGCTTGATTCAGATCAAGAACTTCCTTAGCAACTTTTTGATCACAATACAAAACCACATAATGAAGAGCACAAGCTTCATCCAATGTGATATTAGATTCATCTAAAATCATTTTCACGAGTTCAACATCGTCACAGTCTAATGCTTTATGAATGCTTTTAATTCTTCTTTCACGTAACGAGATTTCCGATTCAACAGTGTGCTCATCATCTTCTTGGGAGTTGGCGCGAACAGATTTGACATTTTGGGCAACTTCAAATGGGAGTTCTTTCTCAAGTGAAATGGAATCAAGGTTTGACCGCGCTACTCGATCTATGCACCGAGATAAAACATGTTTCAGTTGACAATGGAAGGCGACTGTAAGGATCGGGATCACGTCTTCCACAAGAGCCTTGTCAACAAAGTTAAAAAGACGACGCTGAAAATTCAAACACATAACAATCATCAGATAATAGAATTCCAATGCAGGTCAATACATGAGAATCCCTTGCTACATAGATGCACTAAAACATATAAGTTAAGTATGAATAATGTTGATACGGTCCGTCATTAGATGTTATTTACTGCAATTTGGTCATAGGGATTAAAAGTTACCAATGGTATAACTAAGGTGGCAAAGGCAGGTTGGTTAAGATGACAAGACAGATATCGGACTAAACTTGGAGTGAAGTAGTACGGATCAAAAGCATTTTTTGGGAGGGGCCAAGTTCAATTGATATGTGCAACACAACTTTTGTATTATCTATAATAAAACTTATATATAAAGGAAGACAGGACCCTCCCCAGTCTCTTCATAGTTCCGCCTATAATAAGATACATTAAAACCAGAATAAACTATTCATAACAAGGTCTTCATAATTTAATTAAAATATAATGGGATTGCTATTCTAAAATAGTAATGGATGAAGAAAGCATACCTGAAAAAGTGAAACCAACTCGGGAACTTGAAAAATCGAAGACGCATACGTCAATTCAACAGCAAAGTTAATAGCCGGGCGACAAGCATCATGGGGGCAACCACCATCAACACAAGTTGAAACCTCAGGTGGAGACGATTTCACTTTGCCCGTATAAACATAGCTTAAAAATACAAGAAAAGCATCATATCCAACATTCCCATATGGTAACATTTCACTCATTATATATTTAGGCCTACCATCCTTGTCAACACAACCTTTACTATCTCTAAATAGATCACTAAAAAACTTACTTCTAGCAGCCAATATACACCTATGGATGCCCACAGAAATGCCCTCAACTACAACTTCAGCATCGCTATAATTGTAATCCGAATCAGAACCACAGTCAGTCAATAGTTTCTCTAAGTTTGCACTTAATCTATTTAAGCTAATGATTTCAAGATTCGACCGTGGCTCAGGGGTCGAAGATGAAGGTATGGCGTGGCCGGTCGAACCATTAGATATGTGAGATGATGAAGTAAAGCTTAAGGATGATGATGGTTCAGATGAATTTGCCATTAAGCTTATGAAAAATGGTTAGTCTCAGATTACAAGAAGATAATTACTGTATATAGTTAAATTCCCAACATGAAGAAAAAGATTTGAGAGATTTAAAATGGCAATGTTACAAAAGCAACATCAGGGAGCTGTCTATTTTCACAAAAAAGATCAAATCTTGATATTTCCATAGCCAAACAACAAGTCAACAACTCAAACAAATACTGAAACTACTAAAAATACATCCAAGTAACTTTTGGTATGATTCAGTCACAAAGCAAATACAATTGATCAAATCAAACCCTTATAAATCTCTAAACAGATTAGAGGCAAAAAAAGAACATACCCCAAATAATGAATTTATGCCCACATGTAATATGAAAAAAGTTTCTAACTTTCTGCTATAAATTCACAGAAAAATAAAGACCCACATCAAGAATCTTGATTAAAACTAATAAAAATTAAAACTTTATGCAAATATCTATACCCATAACAAATGATCACTCAATAAGCTAAACCCTTGTGAAAAATGATAAATTTAGCATCAAGGAACAGTAAAAACTCGAGCTCAAACAATAAAAATTGATTGTTTTTTATTTTAGAAGCTTCAAAGAACAAGTAAAGGTGTTGTGAGGGAAAAGGGGTAGGTTCAAAGAACATAAAGTTGACTAATTTCGTCTGTTTGCAAAGGAAATAAAGATAAGATCAAGTGTGAAAATGTTGAAGTGACTAAGATGATGACGTCAGTATGGCTTGCCGCGTTTTGCATACGCATTGTATGCTTCACTTCACCTTTGCACTTTAAAATATTGTGAGGTCACAATCCCTATTTCCATAAGTGGGTAGGACTGGATGGCGGATTGCACAAGTTTATGGTCGAAAGCGGCGTTAATATCGTCGCCAGTTATGAATTTATGGTTCAGCGGTGCGGTCGAAGGGTTCGGAAGCCGCGTTGCATAAAATCAAAAATGGAAGGGGGGGCGACGAAGATGATTTGTTTGGTGAATTGTATGATTTCTAGCCATGTATGGTGTTTTATCTAGTTTTTTAGTATTATGTAAGATTTTATTGTTTTATCTAGGTTTTTAGTAGCTAATGGTTTTATTAATTAATTAAGTAATGCAATTATGGTTTATTTCGTTTTATTAGAGTGGTTATTTATTTATATAATGTCCAAAAAAATATATATAAAATACAAAACAAACAACAAAAAAAAAAAAAAAAAAAAAAAAAAAAAAAAAAAAAAAAAAAAAAAAACAAAAACTCATACAGTATGATGTTACGGGCCTGTTTCTTTTTTTAGTCATTAAGTGCTAAGTGTATTAAGTAGTTGAATTCATTAAGAAAATCTGTATGTGTTAAGTAAAATATAAGTAATTGACGGTTATTTTTGTTTATTGAGTCAAAAAAGAAACATGAAATCCGACTGAATAATTAAGTTCTTAACTATTAAGTTTATTAAGTCAAAAAAGAAACATGCAATTTGACTGAATAATTAAGTTCTTAACTATTAAGTTTATTAAGTCAAAAAAGAAACATGCAATTTGACTGAATAATTAAGTTCTTAACTATTAAGTTTATTAAGTCAAAAAAGAAACATGCAATTTGACTGAATAATTAAGTTCTTAACTATTAAGTTTATTAAGTCAAAAAAGAAACATGCAATTTGACTGAATAATTAAGTTCTTAACTATTAAGTTTATTAAGTCAAAAAAGAAACATGCAATTTGACTGAATAATTAAGTTCTTAACTATTAAGTTTATTAAGTCAAAAAAGAAACATGCAATTTGACTGAATAATTAAGTTCTTAACTATTAAGTTTATTAAGTCAAAAAAGAAACATGCAATTTGACTGAATAATTAAGTTCTTAACTATTAAGTTTATTAAGTCAAAAAAGAAACATGCAATTTGACTGAATAATTAAGTTCTTAACTATTAAGTTTATTAAGTCAAAAAAGAAACATGCAATTTGACTGAATAATTAAGTTCTTAACTATTAAGTTTATTAAGTCAAAAAAGAAACATGCAATTTGACTGAATAATTAAGTTCTTAACTATTAAGTTTATTAAGTCAAAAAAGAAACATGCAATTTGACTGAATAATTAAGTTCTTAACTATTAAGTTTATTAAGTCAAAAAAGAAACATGCAATTTGACTGAATAATTAAGTTCTTAACTATTAAGTTTATTAAGTCAAAAAAGAAACATGCAATTTGACTGAATAATTAAGTTCTTAACTATTAAGTTTATTAAGTCAAAAAAGAAACATGCAATTTGACTGAATAATTAAGTTCTTAACTATTAAGTTTATTAAGTCAAAAAAGAAACATGCAATTTGACTGAATAATTAAGTTCTTAACTATTAAGTTTATTAAGTCAAAAAAGAAACATGCAATTTGACTGAATAATTAAGTTCTTAACTATTAAGTTTATTAAGCAAAAAAGAAACATAAATTTGACTGAATAATTAAGTTCTTAACTATTAAGTTTATTAAGTAAAAAAGAAACATGATTTAGTTGAGCTAAGTGTTTTTTTTTTGAAAGGCAGCAACGGATAAATGGCTAACATCTCCCACGCTTTGCTCCCCATGTGTGAAATGGGTATAGCATTGCTAAGGCCCCCTCACCACATTTGCATGTGGCATGATTCGAACCTGAGACCCCCCAGGAGTAAACCACATTGTGAAAAACCCCCTGACCACTGGGCTAACACCCCAATGACACGTTGAGCTAAGTGTTAGATCCCCAGACTCGAACCCCATAAACCCTATTTTCATAGCCGGTTTCAAAACCTACGCATATTCTATTTTTATTTCATTTTGTCAGTTACAAATAAAAGACATGAGACTCTTGATAAATATTTTAAGGCAATAGAACTATTTTGATTCCCTATTACTTTTGGTACTTTCTTTTGAGAACACATAATATTATTTAGTAAGATTGAGGGCTTTCAAAATAGTATACATTGATTTAAAGAAAAGTTTTTATTGGAGATATGTCAACGAGTTTTTCACGTTTAACATTTACATCATCACTCCTTCTACTATAAGGGCACTTGTAACACCCCAAGCCGAGGCTCGAAATATCACGGAAATCATATAGCACAAGGTGGAATTACAATAGAACAAGAACTAAATGCAAATAAGGGATTCAGTGAATCCATACATTAAAATAACAAGTTTCAAAGTACATAAGGAGCAAGTCACCATCAAGGTTTTACAAAAGAATATTAAGAGATGGCTAACGATCCTAGGTATAATGCAAAAGAAGGCAAATGGATCCTTGATCCATATAAGTCCAAAGTCTGGGTTCAACAGCAAGCAAACAATCAAACTCCACGTCCTGGATTAATCTGATTACCTGAAAAGTGTACTAAGCATAGTCAACACAAGGTTGGTGAGTTCGTAGTAATGGTCCATAAGGAACCATCGTCAATAATCACAATATACGAGTAGAGGCTAGACATGACTTACAGCGAGCCTCTAAGTAACACAATAACGTCCAACAACAAGATTACACCATTATCAGTAAATGTGTAATAAGTACCCACAAATGATGTAAATATCAATGTAAGTGCTGAATGTATAAATAAGCCAACATGCCTATCTTATGCGTGAACTCAAGTCACCTATGCAACGATACCCGCCTGCCATCACAATAAACAAGGCTGTATCTCAAAATCATCGAGATATATATGTCTATATACTCGGACGACATGTCACCAACATCTCATAGATTAAGTGTATACATCTATACACTTGGATGTTTGAGTCCTCAACCGAGGGATTATGTAACTACGTATGCATGCTTACAATCAATCGTATATGCATCAATCACAAATCGTCTGTCATAAACCAACAATCAATATTCGTAAATCATAAGCCAATAATCGCAATTCAAACCAACTATACGTACATACACTTAAGAGGATTATCCATTTTTCGAGTCTCAGATGCTTATATATAGGTCACCCGCAGCCTTCCCACCACATCTAAAACCCAATGAAGGCATAACCGACTTCCACGTATGTACGTCTATCCTAATATTAATGAAATACTTAACAAACATAAACCAAATCAATCACACGTAATAAACCGTCTCGTCAATCCAACATTTAAACCAAATCAATCAATCAATCGACAACGTAAGTAAACACGCAAGTTTTACACTTTTCAGCCCGAATCTCAAAGGAGTAGGGAGTTACGGAACTCACCTCGATTGGCTATGAAAAGCTAAGATTGATATAAAGTCAAGTTACTGTCGTTCAATGTTCACTTCACGTCCAACACCTAAATATCGATATCATACATACACATTAACATACATAATCACATATACGTAGCTATCACATACTCGACAAAGCCCTAATTAGGTTTTAGAAGAGCAAATTAACTTTAGAGGACAATTGGAACTCAACTCGGTCACGTCACAACCTTTCAGTGTCTTAATGGTTTAACTAAATATAACCAAGGGCACTTTATCACGACATTTTTGGAAATAGTGGTGGATTCAAGATATAGGTTATACCATGATAAAGTAGACCCTCTCACGATTCCAACGATAGGTCATATGACTCGATTGGACTTACGGATCAAAAGTTATTTACATTTGAAAACTGACGCGTAAAACAGGCGAAACTCGCGGCGCGAGAACACGAGCTCGCGGCGCGAGTAGCACAGGGCCTCGCGGCGCGAGATACGAGCTCGCGGCGCGAGAAGCACGAGCTCGCGGCGCGAGAAGCACGAGCTCGCGGCGCGAGAAGCACGAGCTCGCGGCGCGAGAAGCACGAGCTCGCGGCGCGAGAAGCACGAGCTCGCGGCGCGAGAAGCACGAGCTCGCGGCGCGAGAAGCACGAGCTCGCGGCGCGAGAAGCACGAGCTCGCGGCGCGAGAAGCACGAGCTCGCGGCGCGAGAAGCACGAGCTCGCGGCGCGAGAAGCACGAGCTCGCGGCGCGAGAAGCACGAGCTCGCGGCGCGAGAAGCACGAGCTCGCGGCGCGAGAAGCACGAGCTCGCGGCGCGAGAAGCACGAGCTCGCGGCGCGAGAAGCAGAGCTCGCGGCGCGAGAACACGAGCTCGCGGCGCGAGAAGCAGAGCTCGCGGCGCGAGAAGCACGAGCTCGCGGCGCGAGAAGCACGAGCTCGCGGCGCGAGAAGCACGAGCTCGCGGCGCGAGAAGCACGAGCTCGCGGCGCGAGAAGCACGAGCTCGCGGCGCGAGAAGCACGAGCTCGCGGCGCGAGAAGCACGAGCTCGCGGCGCGAGAAGCACGAGCTCGCGGCGCGAGAAGCACGAGCTCGCGGCGCGAGAAGCACGAGCTCGCGGCGCGAGAAGCACGAGCTCGCGGCGCGAGAAGCACGAGCTCGCGGCGCGAGAAGCACGAGCTCGCGGCGCGAGAAGCACGAGCTCGCGGCGCGAGAAGCACGAGCTCGCGGCGCGAGAAGCACGAGCTCGCGGCGCGAGAAGCACGAGCTCGCGGCGCGAGAAGCAGAGCTCGCGGCGCGAGAACACGAGCTCGCGGCGCGAGAAGCAGAGCTCGCGGCGCGAGAAGCACGAGCTCGCGGCGCGAGAAGCACGAGCTCGCGGCGCGAGAAGCACGAGCTCGCGGCGCGAGAAGCACGAGCTCGCGGCGCGAGAAGCACGAGCTCGCGGCGCGAGAAGCACGAGCTCGCGGCGCGAGAAGCACGAGCTCGCGGCGCGAGAAGCACGAGCTCGCGGCGCGAGAAGCACGAGCTCGCGGCGCGAGAAGCACGAGCTCGCGGCGCGAGAAGCACGAGCTCGCGGCGCGAGAAGCACGAGCTCGCGGCGCGAGAAGCACGAGCTCGCGGCGCGAGAAGCACGAGCTCGCGGCGCGAGAAGCACGAGCTCGCGGCGCGAGAAGCACGAGCTCGCGGCGCGAGAAGCACGAGCTCGCGGCGCGAGAAGCAGAGCTCGCGGCGCGAGAACACGAGCTCGCGGCGCGAGAAGCAGAGCTCGCGGCGCGAGAAGCACGAGCTCGCGGCGCGAGAAGCACGAGCTCGCGGCGCGAGAAGCACGAGCTCGCGGCGCGAGAAGCACGAGCTCGCGGCGCGAGAAGCACGAGCTCGCGGCGCGAGAAGCACGAGCTCGCGGCGCGAGAAGCACGAGCTCGCGGCGCGAGAAGCACGAGCTCGCGGCGCGAGAAGCACGAGCTCGCGGCGCGAGAAGCACGAGCTCGCGGCGCGAGAAGCACGAGCTCGCGGCGCGAGAAGCACGAGCTCGCGGCGCGAGAAGCACGAGCTCGCGGCGCGAGAAGCACGAGCTCGCGGCGCGAGAAGCACGAGCTCGCGGCGCGAGAAGCACGAGCTCGCGGCGCGAGAAGCACGAGCTCGCGGCGCGAGAAGCAGAGCTCGCGGCGCGAGAACACGAGCTCGCGGCGCGAGAAGCAGAGCTCGCGGCGCGAGAAGCACGAGCTCGCGGCGCGAGAAGCACGAGCTCGCGGCGCGAGAAGCACGAGCTCGCGGCGCGAGAAGCACGAGCTCGCGGCGCGAGAAGCACGAGCTCGCGGCGCGAGAAGCACGAGCTCGCGGCGCGAGAAGCACGAGCTCGCGGCGCGAGAAGCACGAGCTCGCGGCGCGAGAAGCACGAGCTCGCGGCGCGAGAAGCACGAGCTCGCGGCGCGAGAAGCACGAGCTCGCGGCGCGAGAAGCACGAGCTCGCGGCGCGAGAAGCACGAGCTCGCGGCGCGAGAAGCACGAGCTCGCGGCGCGAGAAGCACGAGCTCGCGGCGCGAGAAGCACGAGCTCGCGGCGCGAGAAGCACGAGCTCGCGGCGCGAGAAGCAGAGCTCGCGGCGCGAGAACACGAGCTCGCGGCGCGAGAAGCAGAGCTCGCGGCGCGAGAAGCACGAGCTCGCGGCGCGAGAAGCACGAGCTCGCGGCGCGAGAAGCACGAGCTCGCGGCGCGAGAAGCACGAGCTCGCGGCGCGAGAAGCAGAGCTCGCGGCGCGAGAAGCAGAGCTCGCGGCGCGAGAAGTAGAGCTCGCGGCGCGAGAAACCTTGCACTATGAAATCCAAGTTTGTAATATGATGAAGATGAGAATAAGATGATCTTGTATTGATTCTTGGTTCAAAATCTCTAATGATGCAGGAGAATTTTGAGAGAAAGGTGAGATGAGCTACTTGTGATCCCTGGGTTCATCAAGTGTATGAGAGAAAGAGAGATATGAGTGTTAGGAGGGAAAAGGGGGAGGGTTGGTTAAATGAATGGTCCAGGAGGGTGAAGGGTGGCCTTTGGGTCGTGGGTATTGCCCATGGGTCGACCCGTTTCCCCTTTTCTAGCAATTCGGATATCGTTTTACATTTAATCCCCGATTAAAACATATTATCGACCCTACAAACATACCACATAGTCATAAAATCACAAAATGAACCCGATTATTTATTTACCTTAAATTGTTAGTCAAATTACACATAAAGTCAATTGGTCAAAACTCACGGATGTTACATTATTCCCCCTTTGAAAGAATTTCGTCCCGAAATTCAACAAAACACTAATTACTAAATAAATGCGGATACTTAGACTTCATATGGTCCTCTCGCTCCCAAGTGAACTCGGCTCCACGTCTAGCATTCCATCTAACTTTAACAATCGTGTAGCGTTTATTCTTGAGCTTCTTGTCTTGACGGTCCAAGATCTCTACCGGCACTTCAACAAAATTTAGGTTCGAATCCACCCTAATCTCATCCATGGGCACATGATGTGTAGGGTCCGCCAAACACTTGCGTAGGTTGCAAATATGAAACACATCATGCACACCGCTAAGCTCTTGAGGTAATTCTAATCGATAAGCAACCTTCCCAACCCGTTCAAGAATTCTGAAAGGACCAATATACCTTGGCCCAAGTTTACCTCGCTTCACAAAATGTACAACACCTTTCCAAGGTGACACTTTCAAAAGTACATAATCACCAATTTCAAACTCTAACGGTCTCCGCCTCACATCGGCATACTTCTTTTGACGTTCACGGGCCAATCGCAACTTCTCCTTAATTTGAGAAATCACTTTTGTCGTTTCAACTACGATTTCCGGCCCGATGAGTTGACTCTCACCAATTTTCGCCCAAGCTAGAGGAGAACGACATATCCTACCATACAATGCTCTAAAGGGCGCCATTTGGATGGTGGCATGGTAGCTATTGTTGTATGAAAACTCAACTAGCGGCAAATGGTCTTCCCAACTTCCACCAAAATCAATTGCACAAGCCCTCAACATATCTTCAAGTGTTTGAATGGTTCCCTCGGTTTGTCCATCCGTTTGGGGATGAAACGCCGTGCTCATGTCGAGTCAAGTACCCATTGCTTTTTGAAAAGCTCCCCAAAAGTTTGATTTGAAATGGGCATCTCTATCAGAAATGATAGAAATCGGCACTCCATGCTTAGATATCACTTCCTTGATGTACAAACGAGCCAATGTGTCGAATTTATCGGTTTCACGAATGGCTAAAAAGTGAGCCGACTTCGTTAACCGATCTACTATCACCCAAATCGTGTCACGACCGCTTCTCGTCTTTGGTAATTTAGTAATGAAGTCCATTGAAATATGTTCCCACTTCCATTCGGGCATCACCGGTTGTACCAATAATCTGGGTGGCTTCTTGTGATCGGCTTTGACTTGTAAGCAAGTAAGACACTCACTCACATACTTGGCCACATCACGCTTCATGCCCGGCCACCAATACAAGTTTTTCAAATCAAAGTACATCTTATCCGACCCGGGATGGACCGAATAAGGCGATTGATGAGCTTCATTCATAATAAGTGTTCTTAAGTTGCTGAAAATAGGAACCCAAAGTCTTTCGACCAAGTATAGCCCATTATCACTCTTTCTGTCAAATTGTTGTTCCATGCCATCTAGGTTCTCGTCTCCAAAGTTTTCCGGTAGGGTGGCTTGAATTTGGGCTTCAATGATCCGGTCACGAATATTTGGCCCCACCGTGAGGCTCATAGCTCTAGCCTGTCTTGGCTTCACTCTCTCCTTTCTACTCAAGGCATCAGCTACTACATTTGCCTTGCCCGGATGATAACGGATGTCACAATCATAATCACTAAATAGTTCAAGCCAACGCCTCTGCCTCATATTCAATTCACCTTGGTTAAAGATGTGTTGAAGACTCTTGTGGTCGGTATAAATCACACATTTGGTGCCATAGAGATAATGTCTCCAACACTTCAAAGCAAACACAACCGCTCCCAATTCCAAATCATGTGTCGGGTAGTTCTTCTCATGCACCTTCAATTGACGAGAGACATAAGCAATGACTTTACCCCTTTGCATAAGAACACAACCCAAACCTTGTCCCGAGGCATCACAATAAACGACAAAATCTTCAATTCCATCCGGTAGCGTCAAAATAGGAGCATCACATAGCATATCTTTAAGAGTTTGGAAGGCGTTTTCTTGTCTTTCGCCCCATTCAAAGTTTCTCTCCTTTTGAGTCAAGAGGGTGAGTGGTTGTGCAATACGGGAGAAATTTTCAATGAATCTTCTATAGTAACCCGCCAATCCAAGGAATTGACGGATCTCTGATGGCGTTTCGGGTCTTCTCCAATTCTTGACCGCTTCAATTTTGCTTGGGTCCACGTGAATACCATTCTTGCTCACTACGTGACCAAGAAAGTTGGACCTCTTCCAACCAAAACTCACACTTGGAGAAGTTGGCATACAACTTCTCCTTCCTTAGTAGTTCGAGCACTTCACGCAAGTGCTCAACATGCTCCTCTTTTGACTTCGAGTATACGAGTATGTCATCAATGAACACAATGACAGACTTGTCTAAGTATGGTTGGCACACCCGGTTCATCAAGTCCATGAACACCGCCGGTGCATTAGTCAACCCGAAGGGCATCACGGTGAATTCAAAATGATCATACCTTGTGCGAAAAGCCGTCTTGGGGATATCATCTTCATGTACTCGGAGTTGATGATAACCCGAGCGAAGATCGATTTTGAGAAGTGCTTAGCACCTTGAAGTTGATCAAATAAGTCATCGATTCTAGGGAGGGGATACCGGTTCTTTACTGTGAGCTTGTTTAATTCCCGGTAGTCGATACACATTCTAAAGGACCCATCTTTCTTTTTGACGAAGAGAACAGGAGCACCCCAAGGAGATTGACTAGGGCGAATGAAACCCTTCTCTTGGAGTTCCTTGAGTTGAGTCTGTAGCTCTTGCATTTCGGTTAGAGCTAGTCTATACGGAGCTTTTGCTACGGGCGCGGCTTCGGGGATAAGATTAATACGAAAGTCAAGTTCACGAGTTGGAGGTAATCCCGGTAAGTCATCCGGAAAAACATCGGGAAATTCACAAACAATAGGAACGGTCTTCAATTCTACCTTTGTGATGGTAGCACTAAAGACCTTATAATTTGAGGAATCAGAGATTTCGCCTTGAACCTTAATAATTCTACCGTTAGTTAAAGGTATCTTAACAACTCTCTCACCACAAACAATAGTCGCGTTTACTGCCGTCAACCAATCCATACCCACAATGACATCAAAACTCCCAATATCGAAAGGCATAAGGTCTATGAAGAATTCAACATCGTCTAGGGTCAAGACACAATCACGTATTATTTGACTAAGTTTAGTTAGTGACCCGTTTACCATTTCAATGTCAATCACATAGTTTAGAGCACAAGGATGCACATCAATCAAAGGAACAAAGTTAGAGGACACGAGGCTATAATCGGCTCCAGAATCAAATAAAACTGTTGCATAGTGACCATTAAGGAGAAAGGTACCTGCTACTACGTTGGGATCGTTGCGGGCTTCATTTGCATTGGCCGCAAAGGCTCGGCCGCGTGGTTGCACTTGATGGCCTTGTTGTCCCCGGTTTTGGTTAGGCCCGACCATTTGTAGTTGGTTGGGGTAGACGGCTACTTGAACTTGTTGTCCCACCCATCGAGGACAATTATTACGATAGTGGTCACGACTACCACATTCAAAACATTCACCTCTTCGTTGGTTGCCTTGAGGAGGAACGACCCGAATAGGAGCCACATTCATTTGACCCGCCCTTGGAGCTCTATAATTCTTGGAAGCGTGTCCAACTTCGGTTGCAGTTAAAGCATGCCCCACATTGGACATTGGCGGGATGATGCCTGTTGCATCTCCCACAGAAAGGATGAGATCCAGTATAAGGTTTCCTAGTCGGTTCCACCGCCGCCATAATTCTACCCCTATTTGCATTCTTGGGGTCAAACCTTCCCACTTTCTTTACCCCGCTAGACTCTCCCACTTCCTTCCTCTTGTATGTTGAGGATTTGCTTAAAACACCGCTCCTCAACAAGTCTTCGGTCACGCTACCGGCCCGGTTAACAGCATCGGCCAAAGAAGCAGGCATGTTAGAATTCACATAAGATCGGACTTGAGGATTCAAGCCCAATACAAACTTCTCGATGGCCCGCGACTCGGAATCCACCAAGTGGGGAATGAGGTTAGACAACTCTTGAAATCGTCTAACATAGCTCTTGTAATCGGCTCCCTCCATGTTGAGATTAGCAAACTCAATGGTCAAGTTTTGTAGTTCATAGGGAGGACAAAACTTTGCCTTCACTTTGTTCTTGAAATCGATCCATTCCAAGTTATAAGTCCGCCCCAAAGTTATCTCTTGGTTCCACCAACTCAAGGCGTCATGTTTAAACATGCCGGATGCATAAGAAATCCGGTCGTCATATGTGCAATGACTTCTTTCAATCACTGCTCGATCTCCTCAAACCACCTTATACACTCTGTGGGACCGCCTCTTCCATCAAACTCCGGTGCCCCACAGCTTTTGAAGTCTTTAAATATACACCCCTGCCGGTATCCTCCATGTTGATTATACATGGGCATACGGTTATCAACTCCCACTGGTTCTTCTTCTTCCTCCTCCACCGCATGAGGTTGAGCATTTTCATTATTCACATTAATTGGGGCTTCATCGTTTTGAGCCGCATTGTTTCCCCCAAGACTTGTCGTGACTTGAGCAATAATGGTTGGCATGATATTGGTGACCGTTTGAGCGATCACCTCAGCCAAGTTTGGCCGGGAGCTTCACCATGACCCCTTCCTTGGCCTCTACCACGACCTCTACCATGGCCCCTACCACGGCCCCTACCTATACCTCCTTGTACCTCCGGTTGAGCTTCCGGTTGAGGTTCTTCCGATTCAGCCCTATAGTTCGTTCCGACTCTCCTTGGTCTCACCATTTCTATAAAAACAAGTGACATGTTGACCCGAGAGTTAGTCTCAATGCTCGCATGTTAGTCACACAAGTAGTCAATGCTCTCATACCGATACCACATACTCATTTCATATCATTAAGCTAAGGCAAGAGTGCTAGAATCCTATTGGATTGTTACTTAGCATGTCATCATGTCAAATTCATTACAATTGTCTATCATTAACTCAAGTAATCATGCTCAAAACATCATGCAATCAAATAACTAACACGAATGATTCAAAGTATAATCCGAATTCGATATGTTCTCTAGTTATTGACCGGGTATGTATACAGGGTGTACCAATGGCTAACCCTCCACCTAATCAACTTCCATTAAGCATATCGGTTCCTTATTATACTTTTAAGCCACACGTGCGCAATCCACGATGTCATTAACTTGTTATAATGTTGGGTAACCATAAAAGAGTTGATCGGGTTCTTTTAGGGTTGCCACAATATTATACTAAGTTAATGGCATCACTTCATTTTGCCCTAAATCATCAAATTAGCTCCAACCAATAACAACAACAAACCATATTAACCACATTCATCACATTGAATTCAAGCTATCACACAAGTGGTCTTAACTACGAACTCACACGGGGATTCACATAATTCATATTGCACACGAATTTCTTAACCATGCATGCTATATGAAGAGTTTTAACTTAAGCCGTAGTCTAGGTCAAACCGCCTAATTCTCTACGACCTTGCATGGGCCACCATTCTGTAACACCCCAAGCCGAGGCTCGAAATATCACGGAAATCATATAGCACAAGGTGGAATTACAATAGAACAAGAACTAAATGCAAACAAGGGATTCAGTGAATCCATACATTAAAATAACAAGTTTCAAAGTACATAAGGATCAAGTCACCATCAAGGTTTTACAAAAGAATATTAAGAGATGGCTAACGATCCTAGGTATAATGCAAAAGAAGGCAAATGGATCCTTGATCCATATAAGTCCAAAGTCTGGGTTCAACAGCAAGCAAACAATCAAACTCCACGTCCTGGATTAATCTGATTACCTGAAAAGTGTACTAAGCATAGTCAACACAAGGTTGGTGAGTTCGTAGTAATGGTCCATAAGGAACCATCGTCAATAATCACAATATACGAGTAGAGGCTAGACATGACTTACAGCGAGCCTCTAAGTAACACAATAACGTCCAACAACAAGATTACACCATTATCAGTAAATGTGTAATAAGTACGCACAAATGATGTAAATATCAATGTAAGTGCTGAATGTATAAATAAGCCAACATGCCTATCTTATGCGTGAACTCAAGTCACCTATGCAACGATACCCGCCTGCCATCACAATGAACAAGGATGTATCTCAAAATCATCGAGATATATATGTCTATATACTCGGACGACATGTCACCAACATCTTATAGATTAAGTGTATACATCTATACACTTGGATGTTTGAGTCCTCAACCGAGGGATTATGTAACTACATATGCATGCTTACAATCAATCGTATATGCATCAATCACAAATCGTCTGTCATAAACCAACAATCAATATTCGTAAATCATAAGCCAATAATCGCAATTCAAACCAACTATACGTACATACACTTAAGAGGATTATCCATTTTTCGAGTCTCAGATGCTTATATATAGGGTCACCCGCAGCCTTCCCACCACATCTAAAACCCAATGAAGGCATAACCGACTTCCACATATGTACGTCTATCCTAATATTAATGAAATACTTAACAAACATAAACCAAATCAATCACACGTAATAAACCATCTCGTCAATCCAACATTTAAACCAAATCAATCAATCAATCGACAACGTAAGTAAACACGCAAGTTTTACACTTTTCAGCCCGAATCTCAAAGGAGTAGGGAGTTACGGAACTCACCTCGATTGGCTATGAAAAGCTAAGATTGATATAAAGTCAAGTTACTGTCGTTCAATGTTCACTTCACGTCCAACACCTAAATATCGATATCATACATACACATTAACATACATAATCACATATACGTAGCTATCACATACTCGAAAAAGCCCTAATTAGGTTTTAGAAGGGCAAATTAACTTTAGAGGACAATTGGAACTCAACTCGGTCACGTCATAACCTTCCAGTGTCTTAATGGTTTAACTAAATATAACCAAGGGCACTTTATCACGACATTTTTGGAAATTGTGGTGGATTCAAGATATAAGGGTTATACCATGATAAAGTAGACCCTCTCACGATTCCAACGATAGGTCATATGACTCGATTGGACTTACGGATCAAAAGTTATTTACATTTGAAAACTGACGCGCAAAACAGGCGAAACTCGCGGCGCGAGAACACGAGCTCGCGGCGCGAGTAGCACAAGGCCTCGCGGCGCGAGATGGGATGCGAGAAAAAGCTCTGACCACTGGACACACAAACTCGCGGCGCGAGTGGTCCAGGTCGCGGCGCGACTGGGCTCAAACCTGCAGAATTTTGAGTCTAAAACACGATCCAAACTTCACCCAAACCCCATTTTCGACCACCAAATCGTCTAGTGATGTTCCAAGACTCATTTTGAAGCTTCCT
>CM067168.1:137549338-137615731 GCA_034093135.1 Erigeron breviscapus | reverse complement strand
TTATATATATATATATATATATATATATATATATATATATATATATATATATATATATATATATATATATATATATATATATATATATATATATATATATATATATATATATATATATATATATATATATATATATATATATATATATATATATATATATATATATATATATATATATATATATATATATATATATATATATATATATATATATATATATATATATATATATATATATATATATATATATATATATATATATATATATATATATATATATATATATATATATATATATATATATATATATATATATATATATATATATATATATATATATATATATATATATATATATATATATATATATATATATATATATATATATATATATATATATATATATATATATATATATATATATATATATATATATATATATATATATATATATATATATATATATATATATATATATATATATATATATATATATATATATATATATATATATATATATATATATATATATATATATATATATATATATATATATATATATATATATATATATATATATATATATATATATATATATATATATATATATATATATATATATATATATATATATATATATATATATATATATATATATATATATATATATATATATATATATATATATATATATATATATATATATATATATATATATATATATATATATATATATATATATATATATATATATATATATATATATATATATATATATATATATATATATATATATATATATATATATATATATATATATATATATATATATATATATATATATATATATATATATATATATATATATATATATATATATATATATATATATATATATATATATATATATATATATATATATATATATATATATATATATATATATATATATATATATATATATATATATATATATATATATATATATATATATATATATATATATATATATATATATATATATATATATATATATATATATATATATATATATATATATATATATATATATATATATATATATATATATATATATATATATATATATATATATATATATATATATATATATATATATATATATATATATATATATATATATATATATATATATATATATATATATATATATATATATATATATATATATATATATATATATATATATATATATATATATATATATATATATATATATATATATATATATATATATATATATATATATATATATATATATATATATATATATATATATATATATATATATATATATATATATATATATATATATATATATATATATATATATATATATATATATATATATATATATATATATATATATATATATATATATATATATATATATATATATATATATATATATATATATATATATATATATATATATATATATATATATATATATATATATATATATATATATATATATATATATATATATATATATATATATATATATATATATATATATATATATATATATATATATATATATATATATATATATATATATATATATATATATATATATATATATATATATATATATATATATATATATATATATATATATATATATATATATATATATATATATATATATATATATATATATATATATATATATATATATATATATATATATATATATATATATATATATATATATATATATATATATATATATATATATATATATATATATATATATATATATATATATATATATATATATATATATATATATATATATATATATATATATATATATATATATATATATATATATATATATATATATATATATATATATATATATATATATATATATATATATATATATATATATATATATATATATATATATATATATATATATATATATATATATATATATATATATATATATATATATATATATATATATATATATATATATATATATATATATATATATATATATATATATATATATATATATATATATATATATATATATATATATATATATATATATATATATATATATATATATATATATATATATATATATATATATATATATATATATATATATATATATATATATATATATATATATATATATATATATATATATATATATATATATATATATATATATATATATATATATATATATATATATATATATATATATATATATATATATATATATATATATATATATATATATATATATATATATATATATATATATATATATATATATATATATATATATATATATATATATATATATATATATATATATATATATATATATATATATATATATATATATATATATATATATATATATATATATATATATATATATATATATATATATATATATATATATATATATATATATATATATATATATATATATATATATATATATATATATATATATATATATATATATATATATATATATATATATATATATATATATATATATATATATATATATATATATATATATATATATATATATATATATATATATATATATATATATATATATATATATATATATATATATATATATATATATATATATATATATATATATATATATATATATATATATATATATATATATATATATATATATATATATATATATATATATATATATATATATATATATATCAATAATATGATTAAACATAATACATATGTATGGATAAATATCTAAAGTTATAATATACTATATATATTTGTTCAGTTTATTATGTATAAAAATGTTTGTTCGTATTGCTTGATCATTTAAGTAGTATACATAATAGTAAATTTATCAACCTGAAATTTTGGCGGTTGTCACAGTTTCAAGGTCCGGGTTGGGAAAAACTGTGTAGCGAGAATAAAGTTTTAATGGGATGTATTTTGAAATTTACAAATTTGCATGGGATGCAATATGATGTTCATGTTTTCAATGGTGAAGGTGTTTGTGAAGAAGTTTCAAGTAAGTTTGGTCCTAATTCAACATGATATTTTATGAAGTTTAGTCATAGTTAGGTGTTATTTTAATGTTGTTTTTGTTTACGATATGGGTTCTGGTATTTTGAAAATTGGATATTGCTGTTGGAAGCAGTTTATTTCATTGAATGATGTTGCGGATTTAGGAATTACTAAGATGTTCTTTAAAAAGGTTGATAAGAAGGTGTTTGAGGTTAGATGTTTCAATTCATTGGGTATGGAATATATGCAAAGTATCTTCACCAATAAATGGGTGTTTAAAACATGTTTGATTAAAAAAAAAAAAAAAAAAAAAAAAAAAAAAAAAAAAAAAAAAAAAAAAAAAAAAAAAAAAAAAAAAAAAAAAAAAAAAAAAAAAAAAAAAAAAAAAAAAAAAAAAAAAAAAAAAAAAAAAAAAAAAAAAAAAAAAAAAAAAAAAAAAAAAAAAAAAAAAAAAAAAAAAAAAAAAAAAAAAAAAAAAAAAAAAAAAAAAAAAAAAAAAAAAAAAAAAAAAAAAAAAAAAAAAAAAAAAAAAAAAAAAAAAAAAAAAAAAAAAAAAAAAAAAAAAAAAAAAAAAAAAAAAAAAAAAAAAAAAAAAAAAAAAAAAAAAAAAAAAAAAAAAAAAAAAAAAAAAAAAAAAAAAAAAAAAAAAAAAAAAAAAAAAAAAAAAAAAAAAAAAAAAAAAAAAAAAAAAAAAAAAAAAAAAAAAAAAAAAAAAAAAAAAAAAAAAAAAAAAAAAAAAAAAAAAAAAAAAAAAAAAAAAAAAAAAAAAAAAAAAAAAAAAAAAAAAAAAAAAAAAAAAAAAAAAAAAAAAAAAAAAAAAAAAAAAAAAAAAAAAAAAAAAAAAAAAAAAAAAAAAAAAAAAAAAAAAAAAAAAAAAAAAAAAAAAAAAAAAAAAAAAAAAAAAAAAAAAAAAAAAAAAAAAAAAAAAAAAAAAAAAAAAAAAAAAAAAAAAAAAAAAAAAAAAAAAAAAAAAAAAAAAAAAAAAAAAAAAAAAAAAAAAAAAAAAAAAAAAAAAAAAAAAAAAAAAAAAAAAAAAAAAAAAAAAAAAAAAAAAAAAAAAAAAAAAAAAAAAAAAAAAAAAAAAAAAAAAAAAAAAAAAAAAAAAAAAAAAAAAAAAAAAAAAAAAAAAAAAAAAAAAAAAAAAAAAAAAAAAAAAAAAAAAAAAAAAAAAAAAAAAAAAAAAAAAAAAAAAAAAAAAAAAAAAAAAAAAAAAAAAAAAAAAAAAAAAAAAAAAAAAAAAAAAAAAAAAAAAAAAAAAAAAAAAAAAAAAAAAAAAAAAAAAAAAAAAAAAAAAAAAAAAAAAAAAAAAAAAAAAAAAAAAAAAAAAAAAAAAAAAAAAAAAAAAAAAAAAAAAAAAAAAAAAAAAAAAAAAAAAAAAAAAAAAAAAAAAAAAAAAAAAAAAAAAAAAAAAAAAAAAAAAAAAAAAAAAAAAAAAAAAAAAAAAAAAAAAAAAAAAAAAAAAAAAAAAAAAAAAAAAAAAAAAAAAAAAAAAAAAAAAAAAAAAAAAAAAAAAAAAAAAAAAAAAAAAAAAAAAAAAAAAAAAAAAAAAAAAAAAAAAAAAAAAAAAAAAAAAAAAAAAAAAAAAAAAAAAAAAAAAAAAAAAAAAAAAAAAAAAAAAAAAAAAAAAAAAAAAAAAAAAAAAAAAAAAAAAAAAAAAAAAAAAAAAAAAAAAAAAAAAAAAAAAAAAAAAAAAAAAAAAAAAAAAAAAAAAAAAAAAAAAAAAAAAAAAAAAAAAAAAAAAAAAAAAAAAAAAAAAAAAAAAAAAAAAAAAAAAAAAAAAAAAAAAAAAAAAAAAAAAAAAAAAAAAAAAAAAAAAAAAAAAAAAAAAAAAAAAAAAAAAAAAAAAAAAAAAAAAAAAAAAAAAAAAAAAAAAAAAAAAAAAAAAAAAAAAAAAAAAAAAAAAAAAAAAAAAAAAAAAAAAAAAAAAAAAAAAAAAAAAAAAAAAAAAAAAAAAAAAAAAAAAAAAAAAAAAAAAAAAAAAAAAAAAAAAAAAAAAAAAAAAAAAAAAAAAAAAAAAAAAAAAAAAAAAAAAAAAAAAAAAAAAAAAAAAAAAAAAAAAAAAAAAAAAAAAAAAAAAAAAAAAAAAAAAAAAAAAAAAAAAAAAAAAAAAAAAAAAAAAAAAAAAAAAAAAAAAAAAAAAAAAAAAAAAAAAAAAAAAAAAAAAAAAAAAAAAAAAAAAAAAAAAAAAAAAAAAAAAAAAAAAAAAAAAAAAAAAAAAAAAAAAAAAAAAAAAAAAAAAAAAAAAAAAAAAAAAAAAAAAAAAAAAAAAAAAAAAAAAAAAAAAAAAAAAAAAAAAAAAAAAAAAAAAAAAAAAAAAAAAAAAAAAAAAAAAAAAAAAAAAAAAAAAAAAAAAAAAAAAAAAAAAAAAAAAAAAAAAAAAAAAAAAAAAAAAAAAAAAAAAAAAAAAAAAAAAAAAAAAAAAAAAAAAAAAAAAAAAAAAAAAAAAAAAAAAAAAAAAAAAAAAAAAAAAAAAAAAAAAAAAAAAAAAAAAAAAAAAAAAAAAAAAAAAAAAAAAAAAAAAAAAAAAAAAAAAAAAAAAAAAAAAAAAAAAAAAAAAAAAAAAAAAAAAAAAAAAAAAAAAAAAAAAAAAAAAAAAAAAAAAAAAAAAAAAAAAAAAAAAAAAAAATCAATGCAGAATAAAAAAACACAATCACAAAAAGTTCAAGCATCCCTTTTTCTTGCACAAGTTTTGAGATTATTCTGTGACTCACAAAGAAGTGGTATGTAAATATTTTTATTTGGTATTGCTGTAATTTTATATAATTAATGTGCTAATATTATGATTATAAGATGTGTAATTGATATTTAAAGTTTTTAAAATTGCAGACAGTGCCAGCTTCTTTTGTTCGTAAGCATAAGTTGTATGAATATAATGGAGTTGATTTACTTTTTGGCAGTTTATTTGAAGTATTGTATTGAAAATGTTTGTAATAGACAATATTTGTATGTTGCTAGTTAACTTCAATTTTACTTGGTAGTTATTATTTTATACATTACTCCTTTCACATGTAGAAAAATTGTATTCAACAACTATGGTAACATTCGTAATGTGGTCAGAATATGAAATTATAAACTGAAATCTGTGACAAATAACAAAGCGATGGAGCATAGCAAGAAGATGAAATATTATAGTTGTGTTTGAAGCATATATAAAGAAGTATAATGTGACTATATCACCATGAAACCAACCACAACATGATTTAAAACTAACCTTACACAATGTAACTTAAATTTTTGAAAATCTGAATTGATATCATAGAAAAATGAATAATTAAATGTTTCAAAAAAACAAATAAATGAACAATAAAACTAAAGCTGAATATAAACCAAATACAACTTAATGTTCTTTGTAATTTTATGAATATGATTAAGTCTTAAAAATATAGGGGTTAGAGTTGTAAATTATGTATTTTTTGACAGTGGGAATTTAATCCACTTTTTACCTACTCTGTTTTAATACTAATGTCCCACACCACACAAACACTCATCAGCCACCTCACTTATCTTTCTAAACCTAACGCAAAAGTGTTTTCCATTTTCCGATCAAAGAACAGGGATGATGACTGGAAAGGTTAGTTTAATTTAATTATTGTTTGTTTTATTTAGGTGAATAATAATTGTTTTCTAAATATGCAGTAGTATTGCTCTCAAATACGTACAACATTCTTGTGATGTTAGGGTTTTAATATTTAAAGGTTTTGGGGCCCCGTTTGGGACCATCTGTATTTTAAGGTTTCGAACACTTGGAGGTACTGGATTATCTTTTAGGGGACAGGGGACCATTTTTTAATTCCATTATCTTGTTTCCATTTAGCAGTTTGGGGACCATTACATAAGTATTTCAGTGTTGGTCCCTTACCTTTGTATTATTATTAATATATTTTTAACCTATTCATATATTTTTGGGTTTCATAGAAAAATTCTAATGTCATTTTTGGGTTTATTTGACTTTCATAAATAGCTGGAGTTTGAATTCCAATTTCTTGTGAAATGTGGAGACACTAAGGAGTTATTAAAGCAACTGGTTAGTCCTTTTTAGAAATATACATTTCGAATGTCATTTTATGATTAGAATATATGTTTGCTTTGTTTAAATAATATGATGTTTTCATTATGTTTTTTAGGTCATACCAAATATTGTTGGAAATATGTTGCCAAAAGATGGTTTGTTTACTATGAAATTGATTGATAGTAGGGGAAAGACACATAAGGTTTATGCTTTACGTTTGAAAGATGGGAGTTGCTTTGTTTGTGGTGATTCTTGGAATAAGTTTGTTAAGAGTGATCCATATAAAGAATTTGGTACTTTGTGTTTTACTTGGAAAGAGAAGTATACATTTGATGTTCAAGTATACTGTACTGCTGGTCTAGAGTATCGTAGAATGATGCATGCTGGTGAGTCGTCTGTTAGAAGTCAGTTAATTCTTGCAAGTGAATCTACATTTGATCAAGTGGTATGAAATTATGTAAATGACTATGTTTATTAATTTTGGTGAAACATGTTTCTTTATTATATTACTATAGGTAACTTTTGATTTTTTTGTGACATCTTTATAGAGGCTTTCTTCATCTTTCTTGTTCGAGTTGAACCGAAATCGGGATCATGACTGGCAACATACAACTGTAGTTTTTGGTAGGAAGCATAATGCGAAAGTAACGGTTACTTATCACTATTATGAAATGGATGGTATGAATGGAAAGATTGCTGTTGGTTTTAATGGGGTAGGGTGGAGGAATTTGTAACATCCCAAAACTTAATCTTTCTTTTTACTATCTTCGTAAGAACAAATCTATCTTCGTTTTGCTATCTTCGTAAGAACAAATCTATCTTCGTTTTGCTATCTTCGTAAGAACAAATCTATCTTCGTTTTGCTATCTTCGTAAGAACAAATCTATCTTCGTTTTGCTATCTTCGTAAGAACAAATCTATCTTCGTTTTGCTATCTTCGTAAGAACAAATCTATCTTCGTTTTGCTATCTTCGTAAGAACAAATCTATCTTCGTTTTGCTATCTTCGTAAGAACAAATCTATCTTCGTTTTGCTATCTTCGTAAGAACAAATCTATCTTCGTTTTGCTATCTTCGTAAGAACAAATCTATCTTCGTTTTGCTATCTTCGTAAGAACAAATCTATCTTCGTTTTGCTATCTTCGTAAGAACAAATCTATCTTCGTTTTGCTATCTTCGTAAGAACAAATCTATCTTCGTTTTGCTATCTTCGTAAGAACAAATCTATCTTCGTTTTGCTATCTTCGTAAGAACAAATCTATCTTCGTTTTGCTATCTTCGTAAGAACAAATCTATCTTCGTTTTGCTATCTTCGTAAGAACAAATCTATCTTCGTTTTGCTATCTTCGTAAGAACAAATCTATCTTCGTTTTGCTATCTTCGTAAGAACAAATCTATCTTCGTTTTGCTATCTTCGTAAGAACAAATCTATCTTCGTTTTGCTATCTTCGTAAGAACAAATCTATCTTCGTTTTGCTATCTTCGTAAGAACAAATCTATCTTCGTTTTGCTATCTTCGTAAGAACAAATCTATCTTCGTTTTGCTATCTTCGTAAGAACAAATCTATCTTCGTTTTGCTATCTTCGTAAGAACAAATCTATCTTCGTTTTGCTATCTTCGTAAGAACAAATCTATCTTCGTTTTGCTATCTTCGTAAGAACAAATCTATCTTCGTTTTGCTATCTTCGTAAGAACAAATCTATCTTCGTTTTGCTATCTTCGTAAGAACAAATCTATCTTCGTTTTGCTATCTTCGTAAGAACAAATCTATCTTCGTTTTGCTATCTTCGTAAGAACAAATCTATCTTCGTTTTGCTATCTTCGTAAGAACAAATCTATCTTCGTTTTGCTATCTTCGTAAGAACAAATCTATCTTCGTTTTGCTATCTTCGTAAGAACAAATCTATCTTCGTTTTGCTATCTTCGTAAGAACAAATCTATCTTCGTTTTGCTATCTTCGTAAGAACAAATCTATCTTCGTTTTGCTATCTTCGTAAGAACAAATCTATCTTCGTTTTGCTATCTTCGTAAGAACAAATCTATCTTCGTTTTGCTATCTTCGTAAGAACAAATCTATCTTCGTTTTGCTATCTTCGTAAGAACAAATCTATCTTCGTTTTGCTATCTTCGTAAGAACAAATCTATCTTCGTTTTGCTATCTTCGTAAGAACAAATCTATCTTCGTTTTGCTATCTTCGTAAGAACAAATCTATCTTCGTTTTGCTATCTTCGTAAGAACAAATCTATCTTCGTTTTGCTATCTTCGTAAGAACAAATCTATCTTCGTTTTGCTATCTTCGTAAGAACAAATCTATCTTCGTTTTGCTATCTTCGTAAGAACAAATCTATCTTCGTTTTGCTATCTTCGTAAGAACAAATCTATCTTCGTTTTGCTATCTTCGTAAGAACAAATCTATCTTCGTTTTGCTATCTTCGTAAGAACAAATCTATCTTCGTTTTGCTATCTTCGTAAGAACAAATCTATCTTCGTTTTGCTATCTTCGTAAGAACAAATCTATCTTCGTTTTGCTATCTTCGTAAGAACAAATCTATCTTCGTTTTGCTATCTTCGTAAGAACAAATCTATCTTCGTTTTGCTATCTTCGTAAGAACAAATCTATCTTCGTTTTGCTATCTTCGTAAGAACAAATCTATCTTCGTTTTGCTATCTTCGTAAGAACAAATCTATCTTCGTTTTGCTATCTTCGTAAGAACAAATCTATCTTCGTTTTGCTATCTTCGTAAGAACAAATCTATCTTCGTTTTGCTATCTTCGTAAGAACAAATCTATCTTCGTTTTGCTATCTTCGTAAGAACAAATCTATCTTCGTTTTGCTATCTTCGTAAGAACAAATCTATCTTCGTTTTGCTATCTTCGTAAGAACAAATCTATCTTCGTTTTGCTATCTTCGTAAGAACAAATCTATCTTCGTTTTGCTATCTTCGTAAGAACAAATCTATCTTCGTTTTGCTATCTTCGTAAGAACAAATCTATCTTCGTTTTGCTATCTTCGTAAGAACAAATCTATCTTCGTTTTGCTATCTTCGTAAGAACAAATCTATCTTCGTTTTGCTATCTTCGTAAGAACAAATCTATCTTCGTTTTGCTATCTTCGTAAGAACAAATCTATCTTCGTTTTGCTATCTTCGTAAGAACAAATCTATCTTCGTTTTGCTATCTTCGTAAGAACAAATCTATCTTCGTTTTGCTATCTTCGTAAGAACTGTAGCTAAGTTCGTAAGAAGGATTTTCCAGACTAATTTCGTGAGGTCTGTAAGGTTCGTTTGGGTCCCAAATGACTTATATTTTGTATATTAATGTATCTTAGGTGTCGGGGATTATTGTTAAGCACTTTTAGCCTTTCATTACGCGCGTACACTACTACCAGGTAAGATACACTACTTTTGTCACGCTGAGGGTGCAACAAAAAATGGTTTCATAAACTATAACCTCCAAAACGGTAATGTATAACCTATATTGTGGTTGGGTTGATATGGGAGGTATTCGGGGATTAAAGATGACGATGCCTATGCCTAAAATGCTTCCCCGTAAATACGTTTATGATATGATATGTGATGATATGTTTAATGATATGATATGTGATGATATGTTTAACGATATGATATGTTATGTGATGATATGTTTAAGATATGATATGATATGTGATGATATGTTTAACGATATGATATGATATGTGATGATATGTTTAATGATATGATATGATATGTGATGATATGTTTAAACGATATGATATGATATGTGATGATATGTTTAATGATATGATATGATATGTGATGATACGTTTATATGATATGATATGTGATGATATGTTTAAACGATATGATATGATATGTGATGATATGTTTAAACGATATGATATGTTATGTGATGATATGTTTAATGATATGATATGATATGTGATGATATGTTTAATGATATGATATGATATGTGATGATACGTTTATGATATGATATGTGATGATATGTTTAAACGATATGATATGATATGTGATGATATGTTTAACGATATGATATGTTATGATGAACGGTGGTTAATGATATGATGTAATGATGATATGTGCATGTATATGTGGCTTGTTCATCTAGAACACTAGACCTTTTTAGGTTGCCATGACACGTGCACGTTTTAAGGGCCCTAACGTGAAATGATGATAGATGATGACTAGTTTAGGATAACATAAGAAACCTAAACTAAATGTGGTAAATGCTCGAGCTAATTAGATGATGAGTGTTATGCATAACCCGTGCCTGACGGTGGATATAGGTACGCTGAGGTGGTTGCTTGGGTTGCTCCTTGCAACAGTCATACGTGGCGAGTAGTTTCGGGTGGTCTGATGACCCACCTAATGTCATGAACATAACGTGCTACTCAGGGATCGACATTGTCTTTCCTTAACGACGCAGATGGACCGTCGAAAGACTTCTCCATCAAGTCGGGTGTGAGGCTTCCTTGAGGTCGTATGACCGCCTGCACACAAACTCATACCCTATATGATAACGGTAACTTCGGTTACAACTTAACGGTAACTTCGGTTACAACTTAACGGTGACCTAGTCACAATTTAACGAGATGAATCAAAGTGACGAAATTGATTAGGCACATTTAGGGTCATGAACTCTATGCTTATATGTGACGTGGATATGTTTATATGATGATATGTATGCCTAATTAAAATGACTTAAAGTTTTAAAAGGACGATTTAAATGGATGAAATGTTTTGCTTAAACCTGGTGTTATCTTACTTAGCTATTTATAGCTAACACTTGTTCTTTAAATGTGTTGTTCCCCTCAGGTTAAGCAGTGAGATGACGTGTGAAGCTTTGACGAGAGATGGGTAGATGATCAAGATGGCCTTAGTCTACCCAATAGTTTCTCATAGACTTTATGATATTGTTTCCTCTTGGAACCCTATGTAATGACTGCTGTTTTGATTGCTTTATGTTGGGCAATCTTATGGATTTTCTTTTATTATTTCTACGATACGTTAGTAACACCACTATTGCTTCTCAACTGTTTTCCTTGTTGAGAGTTTTTAATAAATCGTTTCCGCATAATTGATGCCGTTAGGCAAAAGTTTTTGGAAATCCATATTTTTACGAAACGGGTGTTACAATTTGGTATCAGAGAAGTAGTTTAAGTGAACCAAGGCCTATTGACCATAGGGTTTGGACTTAAACTTAAGATGTGCATGCTAGGTACTCGTAGGATGCCTTAGCTAGTGATGACATGTGATGTAGGATGGGTTGGGATGAGTGCGAGTGTGATAGGGCTTACGAGATGTTTACGTTACGATGATATGTTTAACGATATGATATGTTATGATGAACGGTGGTTAATGATATGATGTAATGATGATATGTGCATGTATATGTGGCTTGTTCATCTAGAACACTAGACCTTTTTAGGTTGCCATGACACGTGCACGTTTTAAGGGCCCTAACGTGAAATGATGATAGATGATGACTAGTTTAGGATAACATAAGAAACCTAAACTAAATGTGGTAAATGCTCGAGCTAATTAGATGATGAGTGTTATGCATAACCCGTGCCTGACGGTGGATATAGGTACGCTGAGGTGGTTGCTTGGGTTGCTCCTTGCAACAGTCATACGTGGCGAGTAGTTTCGGGTGGTCTGATGACCCACCTAATGTCATGAACATAACGTGCTACTCAGGGATCGACATTGTCTTTCCTTAACGACGCAGATGGACCGTCGAAAGACTTCTCCATCAAGTCGGGTGTGAGGCTTCCTTGAGGTCGTATGACCGCCTGCACACAAACTCATACCCTATATGATAACGGTAACTTCGGTTACAACTTAACGGTGACCTAGTCACAATTTAACGAGATGAATCAAAGTGACGAAATTGATTAGGCACATTTAGGGTCATGAACTCTATGCTTATATGTGACGTGGATATGTTTATATGATGATATGTATGCCTAATTAAAATGACTTAAAGTTTTAAAAGGACGATTTAAATGGATGAAATGTTTTGCTTAAACCTGGTGTTATCTTACTTAGCTATTTATAGCTAACACTTGTTCTTTAAATGTGTTGTTCCCCTCAGGTTAAGCAGTGAGATGACGTGTGAAGCTTTGACGAGAGATGGGTAGATGATCAAGATGGCCTTAGTCTACCCAATAGTTTCTCATAGACTTTATGATATTGTTTCCTCTTGGAACCCTATGTAATGACTGCTGTTTTGATTGCTTTATGTTGGGCAATCTTATGGATTTTCTTTTATTATTTCTACGATACGTTAGTAACACCACTATTGCTTCTCAACTGTTTTCCTTGTTGAGAGTTTTTAATAAATCGTTTCCGCATAATTGATGCCGTTAGGCAAAAGTTTTTGGAAATCCATATTTTTACGAAACGGGTGTTACAATTTGGTATCAGAGAAGTAGTTTAAGTGAACCAAGGCCTATTGACCATAGGGTTTGGACTTAAACTTAAGATGTGCATGCTAGGTACTCGTAGGATGCCTTAGCTAGTGATGACATGTGATGTAGGATGGGTTGGGATGAGTGCGAGTGTGATAGGGCTTACGAGATGTTTACGTTACGATGATATGTTTTAGCCTTATCTCAACGAGCTTTTTGTTTTATTTTGCGCTTATCGACTCCACCATTTTATTGAAGGAAAATGGTTAACACTCGCAACCGCAACATCCAACGCGACGGAGCTACTGCTAGCGTTACTCCACCTGTCCATCCGGGTGCAGGTGCTTCTAATGCTGCTAATGCTAATGTAAATCGTGTGAACCCCCGCCGTGTTAATCAACCAGGCTCATTGGGTCCGATGCCTCCACCACCTGGCAATCCTCCGAGAGTTAACGATGTAGTGGTGGATCAGATTCCCAATCAGGCGGAGATGTATAATCTTGTGCTAACTCTTCAGGCCCAGTTGGCCCAAACGCAAGAACAGTTGAATCAGGCGTTGGCAGCTAACGCAGAAGGAACTGGTAACAGTCACTCTGTTCCGTACTGATGCAGATCAGGTTGCTTGCTATGTTGATGGTTTGCCTCCGAGTTATCGAGGTATTTGTAGGCAGCACAAGACTCTAACTGAAGCTATCAAAGAGTCTAAAAAGCTTGATGATGATTTTGCTACGGATAAGAAAGTGTTGTGTGCTAGTAGGATGTTGAAAGAAGGTGCTCGGGACTGGTGGAAGAGCATTACCATTTCGATGACTCCAGCTATGGTATCTGCTATTACGTGGGCTAACTTCAGACAGAAATTTATTGAAGAGTATATTGGAGTTCATGAGCAGCGCAAAATGGAAAAAGAGTTTCGTGCCTTGACGGCTGAAGTGGGTAAAATCAATGATTATGCTCGTTCCTTTATGGAGAAGATGAAGTTCGTGGGCCATCTGTTCCGTACTGATGCAGATCAGGTTGCTTGCTATGTTGATGGTTTGCCTCCGAGTTATCGAGGTATTTGTAGGCAGCACAAGACTCTAACTGAAGCTATCAAAGAGTCTAAAAAGCTTGATGATGATTTTGCTACGGATAAGAAAGTGTTGTGTGCTAGTAGGATGTTGAAAGAAGGTGCTCGGGACTGGTGGAAGAGCATTACCATTTCGATGACTCCAGCTATGGTATCTGCTATTACGTGGGCTAACTTCAGACAGAAATTTATTGAAGAGTATATTGGAGTTCATGAGCAGCGCAAAATGGAAAAAGAGTTTCGTGCCTTGACGGCTGAAGTGGGTAAAATCAATGATTATGCTCGTTCCTTTATGGAGAAGATGAAGTTCGTGGGCCATCTGTTCCGTACTGATGCAGATCAGGTTGCTTGCTATGTTGATGGTTTGCCTCCGAGTTATCGAGGTATTTGTAGGCAGCACAAGACTCTAACTGAAGCTATCAAAGAGTCTAAAAAGCTTGATGATGATTTTGCTACGGATAAGAAAGTGTTGTGTGCTAGTAGGATGTTGAAAGAAGGTGCTCGGGACTGGTGGAAGAGCATTACCATTTCGATGACTCCAGCTATGGTATCTGCTATTACGTGGGCTAACTTCAGACAGAAATTTATTGAAGAGTATATTGGAGTTCATGAGCAGCGCAAAATGGAAAAAGAGTTTCGTGCCTTGACGGCTGAAGTGGGTAAAATCAATGATTATGCTCGTTCCTTTATGGAGAAGATGAAGTTCGTGGGCCATCTGTTCCGTACTGATGCAGATCAGGTTGCTTGCTATGTTGATGGTTTGCCTCCGAGTTATCGAGGTATTTGTAGGCAGCACAAGACTCTAACTGAAGCTATCAAAGAGTCTAAAAAGCTTGATGATGATTTTGCTACGGATAAGAAAGTGTTGTGTGCTAGTAGGATGTTGAAAGAAGGTGCTCGGGACTGGTGGAAGAGCATTACCATTTCGATGACTCCAGCTATGGTATCTGCTATTACGTGGGCTAACTTCAGACAGAAATTTATTGAAGAGTATATTGGAGTTCATGAGCAGCGCAAAATGGAAAAAGAGTTTCGTGCCTTGACGGCTGAAGTGGGTAAAATCAATGATTATGCTCGTTCCTTTATGGAGAAGATGAAGTTCGTGGGCCATCTGTTCCGTACTGATGCAGATCAGGTTGCTTGCTATGTTGATGGTTTGCCTCCGAGTTATCGAGGTATTTGTAGGCAGCACAAGACTCTAACTGAAGCTATCAAAGAGTCTAAAAAGCTTGATGATGATTTTGCTACGGATAAGAAAGTGTTGTGTGCTAGTAGGATGTTGAAAGAAGGTGCTCGGGACTGGTGGAAGAGCATTACCATTTCGATGACTCCAGCTATGGTATCTGCTATTACGTGGGCTAACTTCAGACAGAAATTTATTGAAGAGTATATTGGAGTTCATGAGCAGCGCAAAATGGAAAAAGAGTTTCGTGCCTTGACGGCTGAAGTGGGTAAAATCAATGATTATGCTCGTTCCTTTATGGAGAAGATGAAGTTCGTGGGCCATCTGTTCCGTACTGATGCAGATCAGGTTGCTTGCTATGTTGATGGTTTGCCTCCGAGTTATCGAGGTATTTGTAGGCAGCACAAGACTCTAACTGAAGCTATCAAAGAGTCTAAAAAGCTTGATGATGATTTTGCTACGGATAAGAAAGTGTTGTGTGCTAGTAGGATGTTGAAAGAAGGTGCTCGGGACTGGTGGAAGAGCATTACCATTTCGATGACTCCAGCTATGGTATCTGCTATTACGTGGGCTAACTTCAGACAGAAATTTATTGAAGAGTATATTGGAGTTCATGAGCAGCGCAAAATGGAAAAAGAGTTTCGTGCCTTGACGGCTGAAGTGGGTAAAATCAATGATTATGCTCGTTCCTTTATGGAGAAGATGAAGTTCGTGGGCCATCTGTTCCGTACTGATGCAGATCAGGTTGCTTGCTATGTTGATGGTTTGCCTCCGAGTTATCGAGGTATTTGTAGGCAGCACAAGACTCTAACTGAAGCTATCAAAGAGTCTAAAAAGCTTGATGATGATTTTGCTACGGATAAGAAAGTGGAAAAGAAAGATGATGAGAAGAAGTCTGGTAATAAGAGGAGATTCGGTGGATCTAACCGTTTTGGTAAGAAATTCAAGGGATCTTCGTCCTCCGACAAGGGAAAGACAGACAAGGACGGAAAATGGTGCTCTAGCTGCAAAGCTATTCATTCTGGTCAGTGTTCTGCTAAGACCCGCAGGTGCAATAGGTGTGGAGCACAGGGTCATACCGTTGATGAATGCACTGACAAAGCAAGATGTTATAAATGTGGAGACACAAAGCACCGTATTGCCGACTGTCCGCAAATGAAGAAGGACGAGGGAAAGAAGACGGAAGCTCCCAAAGCCAAAGCCCGTGCTTATCAGATGACGGCTGAAGAGGCCAAAGATGACGACCAGGTAGTTACTGCTACCCTTATTGTTAACTCCAAACTTGCTAATGTGTTATTTGATTCTGGTGCGAACAAATCTTTTGTGTCTACTCTGTTTGCTCCTAAATTAGACATGATTACGAGTCCCTTAAGGTGTCCTATTGAAGTAGAGGTGGCTAACGGCACAACGTCTATCGTACGTGAGGGTTATTCTGATTGTCCTTTAGAGATAGAGGGTCGGTGTTTTACTGCTAACTTGCTACCTGCTACTATCCATAGTTTTGATGTTATACTCGGTATGGACTGGATGTCTAAAAACGATGCTGTCGTCTTATGTGCAAAGAAAATAGTTCGTATCGCTACCCCTGATGGTAAAGGTGTCTGTGTTTATGGTGACAAGAAGCCGGGAAATGTTAAGGTGATCTCGATGATGAAAGCCCTTCGTTGTATACGGCAAACTAAGTCACATTTTCTAGCTTATGTCATCGATTCTCGTATCGCGAAGCCTACAGTCTCTGATGTCGAGGTTATTTCCGAGTTTCCTGATGTTTTCCCTGAAGATCTTCCAGGTCTTCCTCCTGATCGTGAGGTTGAATTTTCTATTGACCTCATTCCTGGTGCTACTCCTGTAGCCAAAGCTCCCTATCGATTAGCTCCGACGGAGATGAAGGAGCTGATGACCCAAATTCAGGAACTTTTAGATAAAGGTTTCATTCGTCCGAGTTCCTCTCCATGGGGTGCTCCTATCCTTTTCGTAAAGAAGAAAGACGGATCCATGCGCATGTGTATCGATTATCGCGAGCTGAATAAAAGAACGGTGAAGAATAAATATCCACTCCCTCGCATTGATGATTTGTTCGATCAACTTCAAGGTGCTTCCTATTTTTCGAAGATCGACTTACGATCTGGCTATCATCAACTGAAGGTTGAAGAGGAAAGTGTAGCCAAAACAGCGTTCCGAACTCGTTATGGTCATTACGAGTTCCTTGTCATGCCATTCGGTTTGACAAATGCTCCAGCGAAGTTTATGGATTTGATGAACCGTGTCTGTCGACCGTTTTTGGATCATTTCGTTATCGTTTTCATCGACGACATCCTTGTGTATTCAAAGTCGGAAGAGGAACATAGAGAGCATTTGAGAGCTGTCCTTCAAGTCCTCAGAGAGAAAAAGCTATATGCTAAGTTCTCCAAGTGCGAGTTCTGGCTAAAGGAAGTTCATTTCCTCGGCCATGTCATCTCCTCTGATGGTATAAAAGTAGATCCTTCGAAGATAGAAGCGGTGTCGAAGTGGGAGCAGCCTAAGTCTCCTACTGAAATTAAGAGTTTTCTCGGTTTGGCTGGCTACTATCGACGTTTTATTCAGGATTTCTCACGCATTGCCAAGCCAATGACTGAATTAACGAAGAAAGGTGTGAAGTTTGTGTGGACCGATGCTCAAGAGAAAGCCTTCACGACGTTGAAAAAGAAGTTGTGTGAAGCTCCGGTTCTAGCTTTACCCGAAGGAACCGATGATTTAGTTGTCTATAGTGACGCATCCATCACGGGGTTAGGGTGCGTATTAATGCAACGAGACAAAGTTATCGCTTACGCCTCTCGACAGCTGAAGCCTCATGAGCGGAACTATCCTACTCATGACCTTGAGCTGGCTGCTGTTGTTTTTGCTCTGAAATTGTGGCGACATTATCTGTATGGTACGAAGTGTACCCTTTATACGGATCATAAAAGCTTACAGTATGTGTTTACTCAGAAGGACATGAATGTTAGACAACGACGGTGGATGGAGTTATTAAAGGATTATGATTGTGAGATTAAATATCACCCAGGCAAAGCTAATGTGGTTGCTGATGCCTTGAGCCGCAAAGGATATGCGAAGAGTAGGTTATGTGCAATGATTACGAAGGTTGAGTCGAACTTAATGGAACCTATTCGATTAGCTCAAATTGAAGCGTTGAAGGAGGAGAATGTGAAAGAGGAGTCTATTGGGAAAAAGAAGAAAAATAGACTTGAAATGGAAGAAAATAGTCGCGGTCTTCGAACTTACAAAGGTAGAATATGGGTTCCTCTATATGGAGGCAATCGTGAGTTAGTGATGGACGAAGCTCACAAGACTAAATATTCTGTACACCCTGGTGCCACAAAGATGCATGCGGACTTGAAGCCGATTTATTGGTGGCCCAGTATTAAAAACGATGTGATGATGTACGTACAGAAGTGTTTGACATGTGCTAAAGTAAAAGCTGAACACCAAAAGCCTTACGGGAAGTTTCAGCAACTCGAGATCCCTGAATGGAAATGGGATCACATTACAATGGATTTTGTAACCAAACTTCCGAGGACGCCTCGTGGTCACGATATGATATGGGTTATTGTCGATCAATTAACGAAGAGTGCCCATTTCCTCCCAGTTCGTGAGAATGCTCCTATGGAGAATTTCGCTACATTGTATATTAAAGAAGTGGTTACTAAACATGGTGTTCCGATATCGATTGTGTCTGATCGTGATGCTCACTTTGTATCCAAGTTTTGGAAGAGTTTTCAACGGGAATTTGGTACTCAAGTTCGTCTGAGCACAGCCTATCACCCGCAGACTGATGGGCAAAGTGAAAGGACTATTCAAACGCTTGAAGATATGCTCAGAGCATGTGTAATGGATTATGGTGGTTCGTGGGATAAACACCTACCTTTTATCGAGTTTGCGTACAACAATAGTTATCACGCGAGCATTGGAATGCCACCTTATGAGATGTTATATGGTAGAAAGTGTCGGACTCCTAGTTGTTGGTTGGAGCCCGGGGAAAAGCAATTTGCTGGACCTGAAGTAGTACAAATTACGGCCGATAAAGTTAATGTTGCAAAGAAAGCCTTGCGTATTGCTCGCGAAAGGCAAAAGTCATATGCCGATAAGAAAAGGAGGCCGTTTGATTTTAAAGAAGGTGAAATGGTTTTACTCAAGGTGTCGCCTTGGAAAGGTGTATTACGATTTGGCAAACGAGGAAAGCTAAGCCCTAGATTCATTGGACCTTTTAAGATCATTAAAAAGGTTAATGAACAGGCATTTCAACTGGAATTACCTCCAGAACTTCATGGAATTCACAACACATTTCATGTGTGTTATCTACGTAAATGCTATGCAAATGAAGCGGATGTCATTCCACTCGAGGACGTAAGTATTGATCCAAACAAGCAGATTGTTGATGAACCTGTTGCTATAATGGGAAGGAAACAAAAGAAGTTACGACGAAAGACTATCGATCTAGTTCTCATAAAGTGGAAACACAATCACGGCGAAAGTATGACTTGGGAGACCGAGTCCGTAATGCGGGAGACCTATCCCCACCTTTTTGATGCTGAAGTGATTCCGGGGACGGAATCCTCTTAAGGGGGAGGTAATTGTAACATCCCAAAACTTAATCGTTTCTGTTGACTAACGTCGTTAGGTCAAATTCTAAGTCCGTGATATGTTATGTGGTAAAATGTGTGTTTATATGTTTATGTGCCCTATATGTGAGATTTAATTATCTTTAATGAGTGACAATAAAGTGGACTAAATGATGTGTAAAAGGCCTTTGTAGTGTGCGAAAGTGCTTTAGTGTGTTATATGTATCCCCAATAGGTGTTTTTAAGCGAAATAAAGTCAATATGAAGTCCAGGGACTAGTTTTGCCAAAGGTGTAAAGTTAAAAACGGGTTTAGGTTAGGATTAGCCTAATCTAGGGTTATTTTCCAGCCTAAACATAATTAAAAAGCAAACACAAAGTTTCTTCAATCCCTAATTGATTTCTAAGAACAAATCTATCTTCGTTTTGCTATCTTCGTAAGAACAAATCTATCTTCGTTTTGCTATCTTCGTAAGAACAAATCTATCTTCGTTTTGCTATCTTCGTAAGAACAAATCTATCTTCGTTTTGCTATCTTCGTAAGAACAAATCTATCTTCGTTTTGCTATCTTCGTAAGAACAAATCTATCTTCGTTTTGCTATCTTCGTAAGAACAAATCTATCTTCGTTTTGCTATCTTCGTAAGAACAAATCTATCTTCGTTTTGCTATCTTCGTAAGAACAAATCTATCTTCGTTTTGCTATCTTCGTAAGAACAAATCTATCTTCGTTTTGCTATCTTCGTAAGAACAAATCTATCTTCGTTTTGCTATCTTCGTAAGAACAAATCTATCTTCGTTTTGCTATCTTCGTAAGAACAAATCTATCTTCGTTTTGCTATCTTCGTAAGAACAAATCTATCTTCGTTTTGCTATCTTCGTAAGAACAAATCTATCTTCGTTTTGCTATCTTCGTAAGAACAAATCTATCTTCGTTTTGCTATCTTCGTAAGAACAAATCTATCTTCGTTTTGCTATCTTCGTAAGAACAAATCTATCTTCGTTTTGCTATCTTCGTAAGAACAAATCTATCTTCGTTTTGCTATCTTCGTAAGAACAAATCTATCTTCGTTTTGCTATCTTCGTAAGAACAAATCTATCTTCGTTTTGCTATCTTCGTAAGAACAAATCTATCTTCGTTTTGCTATCTTCGTAAGAACAAATCTATCTTCGTTTTGCTATCTTCGTAAGAACAAATCTATCTTCGTTTTGCTATCTTCGTAAGAACAAATCTATCTTCGTTTTGCTATCTTCGTAAGAACAAATCTATCTTCGTTTTGCTATCTTCGTAAGAACAAATCTATCTTCGTTTTGCTATCTTCGTAAGAACAAATCTATCTTCGTTTTGCTATCTTCGTAAGAACAAATCTATCTTCGTTTTGCTATCTTCGTAAGAACAAATCTATCTTCGTTT
This sequence comes from Erigeron breviscapus, assembly GCA_034093135.1. NCBI lineage: Eukaryota > Viridiplantae > Streptophyta > Magnoliopsida > Asterales > Asteraceae > Erigeron > Erigeron breviscapus. Next base: position 137,593,979 of record CM067168.1, on the reverse strand, counting down.
TGCTATCTTCGTAAGAACAAATCTATCTTCGTTTTGCTATCTTCGTAAGAACAAATCTATCTTCGTTTTGCTATCTTCGTAAGAACAAATCTATCTTCGTTTTGCTATCTTCGTAAGAACAAATCTATCTTCGTTTTGCTATCTTCGTAAGAACAAATCTATCTTCGTTTTGCTATCTTCGTAAGAACAAATCTATCTTCGTTTTGCTATCTTCGTAAGAACAAATCTATCTTCGTTTTGCTATCTTCGTAAGAACAAATCTATCTTCGTTTTGCTATCTTCGTAAGAACAAATCTATCTTCGTTTTGCTATCTTCGTAAGAACAAATCTATCTTCGTTTTGCTATCTTCGTAAGAACAAATCTATCTTCGTTTTGCTATCTTCGTAAGAACAAATCTATCTTCGTTTTGCTATCTTCGTAAGAACAAATCTATCTTCGTTTTGCTATCTTCGTAAGAACAAATCTATCTTCGTTTTGCTATCTTCGTAAGAACAAATCTATCTTCGTTTTGCTATCTTCGTAAGAACAAATCTATCTTCGTTTTGCTATCTTCGTAAGAACAAATCTATCTTCGTTTTGCTATCTTCGTAAGAACAAATCTATCTTCGTTTTGCTATCTTCGTAAGAACAAATCTATCTTCGTTTTGCTATCTTCGTAAGAACAAATCTATCTTCGTTTTGCTATCTTCGTAAGAACAAATCTATCTTCGTTTTGCTATCTTCGTAAGAACAAATCTATCTTCGTTTTGCTATCTTCGTAAGAACAAATCTATCTTCGTTTTGCTATCTTCGTAAGAACAAATCTATCTTCGTTTTGCTATCTTCGTAAGAACAAATCTATCTTCGTTTTGCTATCTTCGTAAGAACAAATCTATCTTCGTTTTGCTATCTTCGTAAGAACAAATCTATCTTCGTTTTGCTATCTTCGTAAGAACAAATCTATCTTCGTTTTGCTATCTTCGTAAGAACAAATCTATCTTCGTTTTGCTATCTTCGTAAGAACAAATCTATCTTCGTTTTGCTATCTTCGTAAGAACAAATCTATCTTCGTTTTGCTATCTTCGTAAGAACAAATCTATCTTCGTTTTGCTATCTTCGTAAGAACAAATCTATCTTCGTTTTGCTATCTTCGTAAGAACAAATCTATCTTCGTTTTGCTATCTTCGTAAGAACAAATCTATCTTCGTTTTGCTATCTTCGTAAGAACAAATCTATCTTCGTTTTGCTATCTTCGTAAGAACAAATCTATCTTCGTTTTGCTATCTTCGTAAGAACAAATCTATCTTCGTTTTGCTATCTTCGTAAGAACAAATCTATCTTCGTTTTGCTATCTTCGTAAGAACAAATCTATCTTCGTTTTGCTATCTTCGTAAGAACAAATCTATCTTCGTTTTGCTATCTTCGTAAGAACAAATCTATCTTCGTTTTGCTATCTTCGTAAGAACAAATCTATCTTCGTTTTGCTATCTTCGTAAGAACAAATCTATCTTCGTTTTGCTATCTTCGTAAGAACAAATCTATCTTCGTTTTGCTATCTTCGTAAGAACAAATCTATCTTCGTTTTGCTATCTTCGTAAGAACAAATCTATCTTCGTTTTGCTATCTTCGTAAGAACAAATCTATCTTCGTTTTGCTATCTTCGTAAGAACAAATCTATCTTCGTTTTGCTATCTTCGTAAGAACAAATCTATCTTCGTTTTGCTATCTTCGTAAGAACAAATCTATCTTCGTTTTGCTATCTTCGTAAGAACAAATCTATCTTCGTTTTGCTATCTTCGTAAGAACAAATCTATCTTCGTTTTGCTATCTTCGTAAGAACAAATCTATCTTCGTTTTGCTATCTTCGTAAGAACAAATCTATCTTCGTTTTGCTATCTTCGTAAGAACAAATCTATCTTCGTTTTGCTATCTTCGTAAGAACAAATCTATCTTCGTTTTGCTATCTTCGTAAGAACAAATCTATCTTCGTTTTGCTATCTTCGTAAGAACAAATCTATCTTCGTTTTGCTATCTTCGTAAGAACAAATCTATCTTCGTTTTGCTATCTTCGTAAGAACAAATCTATCTTCGTTTTGCTATCTTCGTAAGAACTGTAGCTAAGTTCGTAAGAAGGATTTTCCAGACTAATTTCGTGAGGTCTGTAAGGTTCGTTTGGGTCCCAAATGACTTATATTTTGTATATTAATGTATCTTAGGTGTCGGGGATTATTGTTAAGCACTTTTAGCCTTTCATTACGCGCGTACACTACTACCAGGTAAGATACACTACTTTTGTCACGCTGAGGGTGCAACAAAAAATGGTTTCATAAACTATAACCTCCAAAACGGTAATGTATAACCTATATTGTGGTTGGGTTGATATGGGAGGTATTCGGGGATTAAAGATGACGATGCCTATGCCTAAAATGCTTCCCCGTAAATACGTTTATGATATGATATGTGATGATATGTTTAATGATATGATATGTTATGATGAACGGTGGTTAATGATATGATGTAATGATGATATGTGCATGTATATGTGGCTTGTTCATCTAGAACACTAGACCTTTTTAGGTTGCCATGACACGTGCACGTTTTAAGGGCCCTAACGTGAAATGATGATAGATGATGACTAGTTTAGGATAACATAAGAAACCTAAACTAAATGTGGTAAATGCTCGAGCTAATTAGATGATGAGTGTTATGCATAACCCGTGCCTGACGGTGGATATAGGTACGCTGAGGTGGTTGCTTGGGTTGCTCCTTGCAACAGTCATACGTGGCGAGTAGTTTCGGGTGGTCTGATGACCCACCTAATGTCATGAACATAACGTGCTACTCAGGGATCGACATTGTCTTTCCTTAACGACGCAGATGGACCGTCGAAAGACTTCTCCATCAAGTCGGGTGTGAGGCTTCCTTGAGGTCGTATGACCGCCTGCACACAAACTCATACCCTATATGATAACGGTAACTTCGGTTACAACTTAACGGTGACCTAGTCACAATTTAACGAGATGAATCAAAGTGACGAAATTGATTAGGCACATTTAGGGTCATGAACTCTATGCTTATATGTGACGTGGATATGTTTATATGATGATATGTATGCCTAATTAAAATGACGTAAAGTTTTAAAAGGACGATTTATATGGAGGAACTTAATCTTCTTTTCAGGTGTAATCTACAAAAATACATAAAGCATGTTTACCTTAATCTTTGTTATGAATCTTAATTCTGCCTGTCGTGCTAAATTTTAATCTTCTTCAGATGATGAAGCCAAACCTGAAAACAAATACCACAAATGTAGGTATGCTCATATTGCACACTCACCTCATGCCTCATACTGCTTTCAGAGAATAATTCATCGTAGTGTTGCAAGGAATCAATTGGTATGACAATGGAGAACTTATGATAGTACATAATATATATTTTGCGTATTATGTATTAAGATTGATTATCTTTTTGTGTAGACTGTCCCGAAGACCTTTGTTCAAAAGCATAAGCTAATGCAGTACGATTCAGGAGTGCTTCACTTTGGTGAAATGGTGTTCCCATTTCATTTGGTGCCAACATTACATGGTAATAACACAAGAATTGTTAGTGACATGGTTATGATCATGGATTGGAGTTACTTCATGGGTCAGACAGGAGTTGAAGAAGATGGCATGATCAGGTTCCAATTCAATCCAGATGACAATGTGGAAGGTAAAACACTTCACTTGGATGTTTGTTAAGTATCAACAATGTTTGGACGATGTGGTTATGTTTGGACAATTTGCTTATGAAGGTAAAACAATGAAATCTATCCTTGCACATGTATATTAAGTATGTTTAGGAATATGAACAAATCGAAAGTATGATTGCTGGTTTTGTTTTCCTTTTGCAGCAACATACTTTATAGAAAAGGTAAAACAATGAAATCTATCCTTGCACATGTATATTAAGTATGTTTAGGAATATGAACAAATCGAAAGTATGATTGCTGGTTTTGTTTTCCTTTTGCAGCAACATACTTTATAGAAAAAGTTGTATATCGTTACTAAAGCTGTTAACTATGGTGGAACTGGTTATGCAAGTAACATGGTTATGTTGTGCCTAACATTTTGGTGCTATATGCTTTTGAAATACATACATGAAATACAGAATGCATGATACACAAAAACTACTACAACAACTATCAACAGCATAAAAACCCTTTCATATATATGCAATTTTGAGTTAGCGACTTGCAAATTTTGAGCCATTTGAATATCTTCATCTTCATGTCTGCTGTTACCAGTCAACTTCAAGCCCTCCAAATCTTGATGCATTTCAAATAACAAATCCTTGTAATACTTGCTAGGGAGCTCTTCATCCAAAAACCGATACAATCTACACTTCTTTCTCTCATCCTGATAAACCAAAAGAATATAAATCCTATTTTCAATCGGAAATAAATCAAAAAAAGATCGATACATACCATCACTGGACAACTTATAAACCTTCTTCCAGGGTTCTTTTTTGTCCAAGATGTGTGGGGATTCAGTTGGAAGCCACAATCATATATATCGATGTTGCCTCTGTTTTGCCTTGACATTGCTCTCCGATTTGATGAAGAAGAGGAGATGGAGTTTTTAGGGATTCAGTCGGAAGGTACAAAATTTTCCTATACTGATCATAAGCCCAGGAAAAAAATATGAACCCCAAAATAGAAAAATTTAGGCCGTATACATAAATATATGGAGGAACTTAATCTTCTTTTCAGGTGTAATCTACAAAAATACATAAAGCATGTTTACCTTAATCTTTGTTATGAATCTTAATTCTGCCTGTCGTGCTAAATTTTAATCTTCTTCAGCATAGAGTTAATGTCTTGTTCAAACTTGAATACAACTCCAACTTGTATAGAACAACTATACTAAGAGATGGAGCATGATAAAAATAAAAACTGTGACAAACTCACTGAACAACCGATTATGAATAACAAAGAGATGGACATTCATACTCGACGATTCCATATAGCATAATTTTATCTGCATTAAAATCAATATTAAAATATATGGAAAGATTCAAACGATTAAACAAACATTAGAAACAAAACATATGTTCAAAACTGTGAAGTAAACAGAAGATATACATAAATCAACTCGAACATACCATGAAATAATTAAATAAATATATATAATTTGGACCACACTTTGAACCCGACGTTTTTGATTTCGGTTTTTTGAGAGAGAATTTGTGTGATGGATAATTTAAATAAGAATAGGAAATAGGAAATATGTCTTTACTTATATTGAGTGAAAATATCCTTCTTCTCTCTCTTTGAAATTCAAATCTCCCTCTCATCCTCCCTTTTTTGAATTGAAATATATTTTGAATTCAAATTTCCCTCTTCTCTCTCTTTCAAATCAAATTCCCACCCAAATATTAATAATAATATTTCCGATTTAAATTAATTTCGGTTTAAATTAAAGCACACACACATGACATCATCAAGTGTGTGTGCTTTATGGTGAAAATGGGTTTAGAGTCCGACACGTGTGCATAGTTGAGGTCATCATGTAGTGCCGTTTAGTAGTATCGTTAGATGAATGCTAAATCATATAAAGGTTGGATGGTGTAGCAGAGTTTCTTTTATACAAACTATTCCAGAGGAGCAATATCTTAACCTTGATTACATAACTGACCGAGTTCTCATTGATGTCTTGCAAAAAAACAATTTTATTTTCGTTAGCCATGATTCTTAAGAACTTTAAAAGTAGCAGTTGGTTCGTGGGTTTTCAATGATTTCGTGTGTTGTGGTTTTATTTGTAGGGTTCGGTTTATATAAGAAGAATATGCATCTTAAATATAGTTTGATTCCAATTCCTAATAACAATAATGATTATCCTAATTATAGTCCGATTACAATTACTAATAACAACGATATTACAATTAGTTGGATTACAATTAGATAAGACGTTGAGAGTTTATACCTTATTGTATTTATGCAGACAATCGTTACTGCATATACGAAAGAAGATTAGTTCTAATTCGTATTAATCCAAATGTTGTAACCTCTCTAACTTTTAGCTATATTTTGTTATTAAATAGACATTATGCAATAAAGTATTAATTATTTTTAAATTGGGTTAAAGTGTAAATTGGTGATGAAAAACCAAAAAGTGTAAATTAATAATTTTTAAATTGGGTTAAAGTGTAAATTGGTGATTAAAAAACCAAAAAGTGTAAATTAATAATTTTTAAATTGGGTTAAAGTGTAAATTGGTGATGAAAAAACCAAAAAGTGTAAATTAATAATTTTTAAATTGGGTTAAAGTGTAAATTGGTGATGGAAAACCAAAAAATGTAAATTAATTTAGACATGTGTTGATTTAATTAATTTTGTGAAATTGAGAGTTGTGATTGGTTAATTGAGGTTAGGTCAGTTGCCTTTTAGTATATATTAAGATTAAGATTAAGATTAAGATTAAGATTAAGATTAAGATTGTCACCGGAGATTACTTAGGGTCCAACATGATCAATAAATAAACTGGAAGGGTTGAATACAAACTAAGCATTACAATGGGTTCTGTATAAACACATTCATAATGTCAAGGGTGTATTAAGTAAAAAAATTTAAAGCCCAAAACCCTCAAAATTAGGGCTTTGGAAGAACCATCCATTCTTCCCACTAAATCTCATTTCTCTATCAAGTTCAAGAAACACAATGTCATGTAAGTTCAGCATGTTTGTTTTTTTCTGAATTAACATTCTTTCTTTTTTCTTTTTTGATATTAATTAATTTGTCTACTCAAAACCCATATAAGAATGCTACAGAATATTGAAATTACTGAATACCCTTTTGTTGTTTTGCAGAACCATATCTGGGTTTTGTGAAATTTGCTATGCTGATTCGGGGGATCGGTAAAAGGTTATATTCGATATCCGGCATGATTTCTGAACTGCATTATATGTTTTGCTCACCAACTGTTTGTAGAAATGCTTGTACTGGAAATGGTTTATCATCTTATATATCTGTTAAAAGGCAAAATTTTTGTGTTTCCGCACCTAGTATTCGAGTAAATATGGGCATTGTTAATTCACATCAATCGCAACCTAGTGTTAATGCTAATCGTATTTCAAGGGTTGTAAGAACAGAGGCACAAACTGCGCTTTTTGATTATTTGCACTTTACTAGAGGCTTCCATTTTACGGATGCAGAGTTCATGAGCAAGAACTCCCCTCATTTTATTCAAAACTTGTTGTCTGTGGTTGATGATAACGAAGAAGATATATCGCGTGCTTTGTCAAAGTACTTCCGGTACAATCCCATCAATGAGTTTGAACCCTTCTTGGAGAGTTTAGGTCTGAACCCTTTTGAGTCCCCGTCACTACTTCCTAAATCGTTGATATTTTTGGGAGATGATGATCTTTTGCTTGATAATTTTCATGTTCTTTGTGGTTACGGGATTCCTAGAACGAAGATCGGCAAGATGTATATGGAAGCGAAGGAGATATTTGGATATGATCATGGTGTGTTATCTATGAGACTTAAGGCTTATGAGAGATTAGGATTGAGTAAATCAACAGTAATTAAACTAGTGACATCCTGCCCATCACTTTTGGTTGGAAATATTGATGGAAAGTTTCTTGCGGTTTTGGATAAGCTGAAAGAATTTGGGTTCGATAATGAATGGATTGGTAGTTATGTGTCTGAAAGAACTACTTTGAATTGGGATAGAATGTTAGACACTATGAGTTTTCTTGTGCAAGTGGGTTACAATGATGAACAGATGAAAAATCTGTTTATGGAGAACCCTGCACTGCTGTTTGATGGTTCGGGGAAACAGATCTATGTGCTGGTTGCCCAGTTACTGAAACTAGGGCTAAAAATGAACCAAATATACGATCTTTTCTTGAAAAACCCCGAAATATTATCATCTAAGTGTGCAAAGAATCTTTGGACGGCAGTGTCTTTCTTGGTTGAAATAGGGATGGAGTCAGAAGGAATCGTGAGCATCATCGCTACCCATATGGAAGTTCTTGGTTCCAATACTATAAAAGGGCCAATTTCCGTAATGAGAAGTTTGAAAATCAGAAAAGATGAATTATGTCAAGCTATAAAGAATAATCCTCTGGAGCTGATCAATTGGGCTACTAAGCCAGAGACTGGATCAGTAGAAAATCAAGATTCCAGTACATTTGTGGAGAAAAGAAACTTTTTATTAAGATTGGGTTATATGGATAACTCTGATGAGTTATCAAAAGCCCTAAAAAAGTTTCGGGGCAGAGGAGACCAACTACAGGAAAGATTTGATTGTTTAGTGCAAGCTGGACTCGATTACAATGTAGTTTCAAGCATGATCAAGAGAGCTCCTTCGGTTCTAAACCAGTCAAAAGATCTTCTTGAAAAGAAGATTGATTGTTTGCAGAACCATTTAGGCTATCCATTGGAAGCCGTCGTGGTGTTTCCATCATACTTGTGTTATGACATCCAGCGGATTAATCTTAGATTCTCGATGTATTTATGGTTGCTAGAAAGAGGTGCAGCGAAACCAAAGCTATCGTTGAGCACCATTCTTGCGTGTTCGGATACAAGGTTTGTGAAATATTTTGTTCATATTCATCCCGAAGGTGTTTCCAAATGGGAAAGTCTGAAATTTTCATTAAATTCAAAATAATATTCATGACCCTCATTTGCTTTTTATGTTGTATACACACTTTATAGTGAAGTATTCATCCAATTTTAAACCCCAAAAATATTGCTTAGTTTCTCATAGTCTGTTGTACAATTCTTCCCTGTAGTTCCTTCCCTTTATATGATTAGCGGGTAGTACTTGTGACAGGATTTTCTACTTCAACAGTTTATTTTAGTAGTCAACAATGTTATGATCAAATGTTGCAAGTGTCTATATTTGAATGTTATCTGTATGCAACAAGTTCCCAACTGGAATTGATCATTATGATATAACTTTGATGGAAATAACTCTTGGAGAACTAAAGAGAGCAAGGTTGATCAAAAGTTAATCTGTTCTATATAGTATATCAGCAAGCAGAACCGAAGATATAGTTAAGCCAATCAAGTACATGAGTTTATAATATTTGTTAGTCAATATGTGCAGATAGATCACTACATACATGATCTGCCTTTAGATAGACCTTTGTAATACTTGGCATACACATTTTTTTACAAATAGTACAACTAATTGAAAAGGGATCGTTATTTGTTTAACATAAATCCATGGTACCACGTTTTAGCGATTTTCAGGTCCCGTACGACCGGTCCCATGCCCATCCCTACGTCCGGGAGTGTACATGTCCAGAGTGAGTGTCCCGGAGTGATCGTCCAGAGTGAGCGTGTCCCGGAGTGATCGTCCAGAGTGAGCGTGTCCCGGAGTGATCATCCAGATGATTGTAATAAACATGATCAAGAGTGAATATGGCGGGTAAGCACGTCTGGGAGTGTACATGTCTCAGAGTAAACATGTCTTAGAGTGAACACGTCTCTGAACCAACATGTCTCGGAGTTGACATGTCTCAGAGTTGGGCATATCTGGTTGTGAACATGTCTCCAGGTATATGGGGTTCTGGATTTGGCCCGTTTCATCTTCCGACTCGGCTTCCGAATTTATGACTTAAAAAATAATATATAGTGGGCGAATCCCACATCATCACCAAATTAAGAGCTGATCAAACGAATAGGATAACTTTTTTTTTTTTGAAAGGTAACGATTTTATTCACAACCACTCCGGCAAATCACCGACAGTGGACGGATACAATAATCACAATAACTTATAACAACTTGAAACTATACGAGTCCTGCCAAGAAAGACTTCTATGTTTCGTTCTATTCTTAACCATAGATATCCAAATGACTTGATGCTTTGAGATATACCCCACACACACCGTAGCATTCTCGAACTTTGCTTCGTTTCTCGCCTTCCAAATACATCAACCGCTAATGATTATAAATATATATTTTCCGAAAGATGACTATTACCTCACACATTAAACAAGTGTTTATACATGGATGATTTCCAAGAAAGCTGGAAAGCCATCCCATAAATGTTACAGAAGGCATAATTCCACCCAAATTTTGTTCCGATATCAACATGCAATACATGTTTATCGGACAAAAACTTTTACAGATGACATGTTATATGGTTAGTCCATGCACTTACATGTAAGCATTTGGTCAATACTTGGAAAAGGGAACAAGATTTATAAATACGTTACTTATTGGTATTTCTGGTGTTCCTTACATATATAATATATTGGAACAGATTTTGAAAATATTCGGAAACTTTTAGAGTTACTTAACGTACATTAAGACAAACCAACTAGTATATCCCTAATTTATAGCTTAAAACCAATACAAAATTCTAACACAAATCTCACTCGTATATTTAGAGTATTCTTTTCGTTTTTGTATAACTTGATATGTCCAACAATTTACAATAGATTCAGTTAATGGCAAATTTAATCTGTTTTTTTTTGGAATATGTCACTCGAATGCCCAAACACAATTAAAACATAGTCACACAATGCACAAACGTGTTTGAACATCCACAAGTACATAATATCATTCAAATGCCAACCTATTACAAACCATAAGCATATTTTTAGACATTTTATAGTGCTAACAAGCATAACTTAGTACCTTATTTATAAGGTTTAAGGAAAGAAGTTTCACCTACTAACGATAGCCTCCTCGACACCAGGCATATGTCTTCATATGAACCATGCTGGCACGTCTTGAGCAAAGACTGTTTGTGCATCAAATCTGAAGTCGGGGTTATCATTGTCATGTACATTCGGGTTGCTGTCAGAATCAAAAGTGAAAAAACCGTCATCAAGTGGGATCGGATCAAGATTTGCAGAGTTGAAATTGTTGTTTGTCTGTTGAAGATTTGTGTCATAGAATGACATGAGATCAGAAATTATTTTCTGACCATCATCTGGTAGTCCAAGTTCAGCAATGCCACCACCAGTGGGGTTGCTGTATGATGGTGGTGCAGCGTGGCTCAAAGGCGGAGGATCAGTATTGAACTGAGTTTGACCAAATGATGACATACCAAACACGGGTGCTTTTTGAAGATTGTTCATTTGGTAGTTTAGGCTTCTGCCAGGAGGGTTAGTAATAGGGCGGTAAGCACAATTCATCTGGTGATTGTTTCTTGCAGTTCTGTCATGAAACCCGACACGAGCATCGTTATATGGGCATCGAGGATACTCACAAGCATACATTGGAGGCTGGATCTGGTTGTCGTCGCCTTGAGACGCTTGTTTTCTTTTCATGGCAAAATGACCAAAGTTCGAGTCAAAGACCTCCCCTTTCACTTTAGTAAGAGGAACAGCTCCTGTGATTCCTAACTCGTAAGGATGTGGCTTACAGTCCTTCAATTCAAGAATTGGCTCATCAACCACACCTTCAACGTCGTAATCACTGGCATCATTCATCAAATAAGAACTGCCACCTCCGATGGTTGCTGGAGGGCAGGTGTTAGGATACATCTTCTGGCAAATCGTTTCCTCTTGGTTAATAATCGCAAGCCACGTGGCACTTTCTTTAGCAGTCATCTTGTCCTGTAAGCACTTCGACTGCCTAACTAGCTTCCGTATCTTTTCAATATTTGGTGACATGTGCTTAATAACTGCCGTCAGAACATTGACTTTCCATGCCTTTTTTAAATCATGCGGTTTCTTATAAGGTGGTGGGCCGTTTTCTCTCGGCATACCTGATTCAACCCACCATTTCTCATTTCCGGTAGGCCACCATGGTGGTGCAATACCCTTTTCCAAAGGGAACCGACGCTGTGGGGGGTCACAGTGTTGCATCAAAGCCGACAAAAGAGACCCGAGGGTTGTGTCTTGTAGCTCTTGTAGAGTGTGGGAAGTTGAGACAGGTTCAAGACTTTCAGTTTCCCCAGGTACCAAGTGGTCAGCCTGGTATTTTGAGATGGCGGCGGGCCCGTTTCGGTCAAACCGAACCTTTTCTTTCCACCATTCCCGGAGATTATCCGATGCTCCACTCACGGGCTTACCCTTTTCAGGTATAATTCCATAAACAAAACCTTGAGCTTTACAAACTTCCATCATTTTAAGCATATATTTCAAGATCCCATCTTGAGCACGAGACATCTTTTTTCGTCTTGCTTGTTCTTGGGATTGTTTCTGCTTTGCAAGATCAACATTTTGTTTGAATTTTTTTTGGTCTTTAAGTCGTCTATAAAGCATCTTATCACGCCACATTCTTTTCTCAAGCTCATCAATGTCTATTTCATCATCACTGTAATTGTAATCATCCTCCTCAGCAAGTCCTTCTTCAGGTGTAGGCTCGGTCTCAAATGGAGGAGCTGATAAGAAATCGAAGCTTCCACAGAACCCCATTTCATCAAACATTGCCATTTCTAGAATGCTTTGCAATCAAGATTTAATTATATATTCTACAGATTATTCTAAAAATCAGTGGTTAGGTGGACACTCTCCTGAAATACCAATCAACTGAGAATTAGGAACACGAAACGGTAGAGTAAAATTACATTTATATTAAGCCAATAGGGCTATTATTGTAGCTGTATTGGGGTGACCCAACAACCAAGAGGTCGTGGGTTCAAGTTACATCGGGGAGCATGTATGAATAGTTATGTGATAAAATGATCAATATCCAAGCTAACTATACAAAGCAATCGGCAAAGATATCGTTAAATAATAAATCAAATCAAGCATGCCATCCTTAATGATCTATAATACATACTTCATATCTTTCATAGTCAAAACGCACGTATCCATAAAAATACACAGATACCTTGATTTTCTTATATTGTCTTACATACAGGTATCACATGACTTTTTGAACCATCATATGTAAGTGTTCAACTGTTCATTGCAATCTAGCCATCTATGCTAAGCTAACATATAACACAATGGCTTTCAAAGTTAGGCGACTTTGGACAAACAACAATATGCCATCCTTGCAGAAAAGAGTACTATATACTTCCATTTTTGTAACAAGATGTTCTGTTTTACGACGTAAAAACTCAGGGTGTTATAATTCTCAAGGAAAAGATAAAGATCACAGTAGATTAAATAGTTGATAACAAAAGTATGTGTGGTTTTTAGCTTTTCAAAGGAAATAACTCTGAAAACCACATATTTGACAAATTCATTACAGTTTTACGTTTGAGCCTGAAAACTTATAGTCTATACTGAAGAATTTAACCTGAAAATAAGGAGGAGAGAAAGAGTGAACTTCAATAAATTCAGATGACACAAATAACTCTGTAAACTAAAAAATATGATGTATTTACAATGAAAACACAAGAATTTCTAAATAATCACTCTAAAAGCGATAAATAGAAAGTCAAAACTTTAATTCATTCAAAGATATGAACATAAAACTTGATCAGATTGTTGATAAAGTTTCAGTCCAGATTAAAATATATTGTTTAATACACTAGAAATGTTTCTTAAATCAATTTAAATTTGTAAGTTTTGATCATAATAGATGAAAAACAACAAAAAGGTCAATTCTTTCTATTATTAAGCCAATAGGGCTATTATTGTAGCTGTATTGGGGTGACCCAACAACCAAGAGGTCGTGGGTTCAAGTTACATCGGGGAGCATGTATGAATAGTTATGTGATAAAATGATCAATATCCAAGCTAACTATACAAAGCAATCGGCAAAGATATCGTTAAATAATAAATCAAATCAAGCATGCCATCCTTAATGATCTATAATACATACTTCATATCTTTCATAGTCAAAACGCACGTATCCATAAAAATACACAGATACCTTGATTTTCTTATATTGTCTTACATACAGGTATCACATGACTTTTTGAACCATCATATGTAAGTGTTCAACTGTTCATTGCAATCTAGCCATCTATGCTAAGCTAACATATAACACAATGGCTTTCAAAGTTAGGCGACTTTGGACAAACAACAATATGCCATCCTTGCAGAAAAGAGTACTATATACTTCCATTTTTGTAACAAGATGTTCTGTTTTACGACGTAAAAACTCAGGGTGTTATAATTCTCAAGGAAAAGATAAAGATCACAGTAGATTAAATAGTTGATAACAAAAGTATGTGTGGTTTTTAGCTTTTCAAAGGAAATAACTCTGAAAACCACATATTTGACAAATTCATTACAGTTTTACGTTTGAGCCTGAAAACTTATAGTCTATACTGAAGAATTTAACCTGAAAATAAGGAGGAGAGAAAGAGTGAACTTCAATAAATTCAGATGACACAAATAACTCTGTAAACTAAAAAATATGATGTATTTACAATGAAAACACAAGAATTTCTAAATAATCACTCTAAAAGCGATAAATAGAAAGTCAAAACTTTAATTCATTCAAAGATATGAACATAAAACTTGATCAGATTGTTGATAAAGTTTCAGTCCAGATTAAAATATATTGTTTAATACACTAGAAATGTTTCTTAAATCAATTTAAATTTGTAAGTTTTGATCATAATAGATGAAAAACAACAAAAAGGTCAATTCTTTCTATTTTAAGAGATCTACTAATTCAAAACAAATAGAAACTAAGTACTTGTATTATAAAAAAAACAAGCAATCACAAGATCATACAATCAATGAATAAATTAGAAACCCCAGATGAAATTTAACTAATATCAATAAAAGGCTTTCACCTTTCCTATAAAAGATGACAAATTTCTTCATAGAATCAAAAGGGTATAAAATATTATTTTAAAAAAAAAAAAAGTTTGAAAAAAGATGAATAAACTTACAAAGCTAGCTGCTTTCTTTTTGGTTTCCTTTTGTTTTAGTATTTGCTTAAGTTGCACCCATCTGAAACAAGTTGAAAAAACTGCTTTTTCTTACAATCTGTGTTTTGGGCACAAACATTAAAACAAACAAATGAGCATAAAATAGAATAAGATAAAAGGTAACAGTAGAGGAAGGCAGGGGTATAGTGGGAAATGAAATATTATGTAATGTAAATGGGGTGTATTTAATTGTTTAATTATCTCATTTCTATTTCTATTTCTATTTCTATTTCTATTATATTTAAAAAGCAACTTTGGTATGTGAGGGGGTGTTACTGTAGCTAAAAGTACACCCCCTCATGCATGAAGTACAACTATCTATTGCACAACAAAAATAACTAACGCCTTTAACGACCGTTAAGTGTTGCGTCGCTAACTAACGGTAGTTACAAAAGGGTATTTAACGGAGTTTGTTTTCAAGTTTAAATTTTTTAACTTTTGCCACCAAAGTTTTGCTTTAGTTACTTTTTGCCACATAACTTTTCGTTTCTAAACTTTTCCCATCAAAAGTTATTTCTTTCTTATTTTTACTACAAAACTTTTACTTTTTAAACTTTTGCCACTAAAACTTTTTTTTTTTTTTTACATTTCCCCTTTTATTTTTTGTCACGTAACTTTTGTTTTTTAAACTTTTGCCAAACAAACTTTGTTTTCAAGTTTAAGTTTCTTTTTTTCCTTTTTGTTTTATAATGGTTTTGAACTTAGTTTTTACTTTAAATAAATACCTTAATTTTTCTAATGTATTATGAGTGTATATGTTTAGGCTGTAGAAATTGTACCTCTCGCAAATAACCAACTAACCAACTTATTTTTATATAATACCAAAATTCAAGTTTGGTGACCATATTTTTATAGGTGTCAAATGTAGTACGTTTATCTTAAATTTCCCGCTGCAAAGCGCGGGTAAATTTGCTTGTTTCTATTTTAAGAAAGAAGCAAAGGAGGGCCCCAATCTTTATTCTTATGTAATTTAAGTGAATAATTCATTGACACAGTTAGATTGTTCATTTATGATTAACTTAATTTCATATTGGTTTGGTTTATGTCATGATCTAATACCATTATTATTACTGTTAACTTTAATTCAATATAAAATGAATTTTTTTTGGAAACATATGGTTAGTGATTGAAAGTATCCTGTTTAGACTTGAAACACTATTGACATGTCTTATGGATGTGTATATACCTTAATGTAGAATTAGGATAATATTTGACAAACCAACATACGACGCGTTTGGTTCACAGAATGTTTTTAGAGGGAATGAAATCTTTTAATGGAATTGGAATTTGAAGGAATGAAATTTGACGGAATGTTTTTGATTTTTTGGAGATTCAAGTGACGAATCTGTGAACCAAACGCGTATGTTAATGATGTTGCAGGATTGTCATGAAATACAAATCGAACTCACCATGTGCATTATTTAGCCGATCTTCAATTAAGTCCTCTATAACTCGTATGTTTAGAGGCCGTCGAGCTACTTGGAGGGGTCCAACAGGTCATGCATAGTAATGTTATGATGTCACGATCGATGAATGTAGTTTTTAAACGTCTTAGTTTTGCTATACAAAAAGGAGTGGCGGCGCAGCTTGTTGCCCGTTTGCCTTTTATTTCTTTGTAAATTACTATATCTATCATTATAGTTAAGTTTAGAGAACCATTTAAATGAGACTAGTTTTTCTCTAAAAAAAGGATCACTATATATCCTTCAAAGCTATTCAGTTTGCATTGGCTCGTGCACAAATTTACGTTCAATTTTCCATGGGCTTCCACTTCATTTCATGTATTTGTTTAATGTAATGATTGGAAATGTGAATTTTATTAATAAAAAAAAGGAGTAAACGACATAAATCGTCCCTGTGGTTTACGTAAATAGTCACCTTTCGTCCCTGAGAATCAAAAACCTCATGGATCGTCCTTATTTGGAAAATAAGCTTCACCTTTAGTCCTTTGACTATTTGACCGTTATCCTCAAGCCGTTAACCCCCCACGTGCCTACCACGTGAGGGGTAATATGGTCTTTTCGCACCCAACGACATCAGTAGTATTTATTTCCTTTTCCCTTTTCCTTATATAAATCAACAAAACTAATCCTAATCCATTAACATCCCCCCAAACGAAAAATCAATCAAAAAAGCTCCTCCTTCTCCAATGATCTGAAATCAATCAACCCAAACCCTAAATACAATGTCTTGTCCATTATATAGTATCCGTGCAAAAGGTGAAGACCACTTATGGGATCTCGACCTATTTTATTGTAAGTTCCTTTATTTTTAGGGTTTTACTATAATTTTTTTGTATTTTATTTTATCAATTCAAA
The DNA here is from genome assembly GCA_034093135.1 of Erigeron breviscapus. Classification (NCBI taxonomy): domain Eukaryota; kingdom Viridiplantae; phylum Streptophyta; class Magnoliopsida; order Asterales; family Asteraceae; genus Erigeron; species Erigeron breviscapus. The sequence continues at coordinate 137,576,897 of CM067168.1, read as the reverse complement.
GTAGTAATTTTTATGGGTTATATTTGCAATGTAGATTCTTATACTGGTTTGTTCTCGTTAATGGTTCACCATGGAGGTTATTTCACAGAATGGCCAGGGTTGACATATGAAAGGGGTAAGATTGACTATGCTGACTGTATTAATATTGATAAATTTTCAGTTCATGAATTGCATGACATCATGGGGGATTTAGGTTACACTGGTGGTCAAGTGATGTACTATCACTTTCTAAAACCAGGGTTCTCATTAGATGATGGTCTGCAGCCCCTACTTAGTGACCAAGATGTTCACAACTTAGGTAAATATGTAGAAAATGCCAACCTAATATCTGTTTACGTAGAACATGGCATGTCAAATTTAACTGATTACTTTTTGCCAAGAAAATCACAAGTTGTTATTGAAGAGATTTGTGATAATGATACTATCATTTCATCTAACAAACCCAAACCCAGACCAAAGAAAAATAGTGGAATTTATAAGAAATTATTGCTTGAATGGAAAGAGGAACCTCAGTTAACTCCTAGTACTCAAGAGAACTTAGGAAATGACAATGTGAGTTTAAATGAGCCTGAAATTGTGAATAAAAATCCAAAAGACAAGGGTAAAGCAGCTTGTATTGAGAAAGTGCAAGATGATTCTGAAAGTGATGATAGTCAGGATGATGACAGTGATGATAGTGACTTTATTGTGGATAAAGAAAATGAGATAGAGGAGGTAGAGGTGGATATGAGAGAGTTTCATCTGCATGTAGATGCAGATGTAGAGTTTTTAGGTGCTAATGTAATAGTACATGAAGAGGTACAAGGTGGTGAAGATGAAGAGGTAGAAGTACTACATAATGATCAATTTGAGAGTGGTTCAGATCCAGAAGAAGAAGTTAACAAGATTAGGAACAGGCTGTTGAAAAAAATGGGTAACAAAAAACCAACTAGTGAGCCTGCAATTTATAAAACTGGTTTTCATTTGGCCCAAACTTTTGGTAATAAGAAAGAAGTTATTGAAATGGTTAGGGCCCATGCAATAGAGACTAGGAGAGAGTTAAAGTTTGTGAAAAATGATAACATAAGGGTAAGGGTAGAATGTGTAGGAAAGTATCCTGCTTTTGATCCTACTGGTCCTGCTGGGCCAACTGAGACAGATACTGGAAGCAGCCCACTAAATAATGAGTCCATTGGGCTCAAAGGTGGGCCTAAAAAGAAAGTGTCAAGCCTGAATGAAGATGCAGGGCCCAGTCAAGCAACAAGGTCAAAAAAGAAATTCGGAAAGGCAAAAAAGGACTCATTTGGGATGGTTGTTGAAGATTCTCCACCATTAAATAAAGCTGGTAAGGGACAAAAATCAAGAAAGAAACAGAGGACATGTCCATGGACTTTACATGTGTCCAAAATTTATGGGGTTGAGACATGGATGGTGAAAACATGTATTGAGGAACACACCTGTCTGCAATCAAGGTCCATTAAGCACTTCACATCAAAGTTCATTGGTAAAACTATTGTTCAGCAGATTGAAGGTAAATAATTGATTAATCTGTTTTGTTAAATAATTGATTATTCATGCCTAACTATTAAACTGTTTTCATGTATGAAGTAGGAGATTACAGGAATTCCTTGTAAACATGCAGTTGCTGTTAATTGGGATATGGTTAATCATAGTATACCAGTTGGTGCTGTTGAAACCTGGGTTGACCCTATTTATAGGCTTGACACTTGGAAAATGATGTACCAGCATACCATAACCCCAACCAATGGTATGAATATGTGGGCTCAGGTTCCAGAAAATTGGACAATCATCATCCCTCCAAAATATCACACTCCAATTGGGAGGCCTAGAAAGAAGAGAAGGAAGAATGAAGAAGAAATTCAAATGTCCAAGAATGGGAGACTTTCTAGGAAGCTTAGGTCTGTGGTTTGTAAGAAGTGTGGCACAATGGGTCACAACAAGAGGTCCTGCAAACAAGCTGGTTCCAGTCAAGGAGGAGGAGTTCCAACTCAGTCAAGCCAATTCAATCCAACTTCAAGTCAAGCTGCAGGGGGTCAAAGTCAAGCTGCAAGGGGTCCTAGTCAAGCTGCAAGGGGTCCAAGTCAAGCTGCAGGGGGTCCAAGTCAAGAAGCGGGTTGTCCAAGTCAGGCTAGTGCAAGTATGGGAGGTCAAACTCAACAATGTGTCAGTATAAGAGCAAGTACCAGCAACATTGTGCGCAGTCCAGGTGGTAAAAGGTGTATGCTCAAAAGCAAGCCTTGATGTAGTTTGGTAACTTATGGTCATGTAATGATACTTATGTATTATGTCTGGTCTTTTGATACTTTGGTTGGTCTATTGCTACTTTATGCTACTTATGTATTATGTATGATCTTTTGCTATGTATGTCAAGATATTATGTATTCTGTTAGACTTGGTTTATCTCTTTTGCTATGTATGTCAAGATATTATGCTACATTCTGTTATACCTGGTGTATGTCTTTTGCTATACATATCTTGTTTCTAATCTATATTCTGCATTGTCTACATATAATATTTGATAGATAGCAAAATCCCCAATTTATTAGAATATTGCAAAAACTTACAATTACAAATACCAAAATATTACATACATTTCATTACAATTCAAACTAGTAACAAAGACACAAGATAGACGATTACAATTGTAGCAACAACCAACAACATCTTCAATTTCTTCAATTCACCATCTTTTTCTTTTATTTGTGCTTCCAATTTATTCTTTGACTTCAACAACCCTGGTATGATCTCAATCGCACGTTGACACATTGGTGGATCGAACCATCCTATGAATTTGCACTTGGAACCCTTTTAAAAAAAAACCCCAATTCAATTTAGGTCCAAAAGATGAACCCTAATTAAAAATTGTAGGATACTTACTTGATTTGGACATGCATAGAATCTTCTACCTGGGTTTTTGGGTGTCCATGATGTTACGATTCTCGCTTGATTACCGCACCCACAAAACACCATTCTTCAAATTTTTGGAATTTTTGATTCGTATGCTAAGAAAAGAGAGGAATAAAATTAGGGGTTTTGGGAATTTTTGGTTCGTATGCTTCCAATATATATGGTCAAAAGGAAGAAAGAGAAGACAGCTTGGACTGATGTCGTTGGGTGCGAAAAGACCATATTACCCCTCACGTGGTAGGCACGTGGGGGGTTAACGGCTTGAGGATAACGGTCAAATAGTCAAAGGACTAAAGGTGAAGCTTATTTTCCAAATAAGGACGATCCATGAGGTTTTTGATTCTCAGGGACGAAAGGTGACTATTTACGTAAACCACAGGGACGATTTATGTCGTTTACTCTAAAAAAAAGAGTTAATTACAGAAATCGTCCCTGTCGTGGTACCCAACTTGCAGGTTTCGTCCCTACCTTTCAAAAATTACAGTTTTAGTCCAAAAAATTTTGTTCCGTCAACACTTTTAGTCCAAACACGTAACGTCCGTTAAAATACCCATCACATGACCTGCACATGATGGGTAATTTCGTCATTTCCACAACACAGGACCAAAAGTGTAATTAACTCTAAATCTTTAAAGACCAAAAGTGTAACCAAAAGTTTCCAGATCTATATATACAAACATATATACTTTTGTTTCATCATTAAATCCAATTCCCAAATCTATGTTTACATCTATTATTATATCTATGCATACATAAAATCCATTTTCCAGATTTATGTCTACATCTATATTTATATGTATACAACAACAAAGATGAATTACAACCAAAAAACCATTTCTATATTTATATAGAAACACCACCATCATCATCTTTCCTTTTATCTCTATGTTTTCACCACCATCATCATCATTTTTTTTTCCAGATCTTCAACAACAGAAATCGTCCTTTATCTTTCCCTTTATTCATTACATCTTTCCCTTTATCTCTATCTATGTTTGCAGCATAAATCAAGAAAATAAAACCCAAAAGACTTTCTTCTTCTCCTTTCCTTTCATTTCCAGATCTAATACCACATCGATTAACAGAAAAAGAAAGACAGATGGGTATCCAAAGAAAGAAAGACAGATTTTTTCCGGCGGGTTATCTGGGTGGTGGTGGGATTTGTTGCTGCGGCGATGTGGTGATGGTACGGTCCGTTGCTGCGGGTTATTTGAGTGTGGTGATTTGGCATTGTGAATAGATACAGATCTGGTGATGTTTATTTGTTGAAGGAGGAAAAATATTGTGGCGGCGGAGATGGTGGCCGACGGCAGAGGTGATGTTCATATCTTCACCAATCATTTTCTTTAAATACTAAATCTTTTGATTTAGGTTGTTGGTGTAGTGGCCGGAGGTGGCTGGTGATGGTGGCCGGCAGGAGGTTGTGATTAGGTTTATTCCTGTTGATAAAACTAGTTTTGCTTTTGTTAATGCTATTGAAGTCATTTCTGCTCCTAAAGATATAATTATCGATACCGTTAATAATGATCCGAAACGTGCTTATGAGACCCTTTATCGGGTTAGTGTTGGTGGTGTTAAAGTTACTCCCTTTAATGATTCTTTATGGAGAAATTGGGTTCCTGATGAGTTTTTGAAATCGGGTGATGGGTTGGTGGAAAGTTACCGAAAGGTTCATTTTGATGGACGGATTCAGTACCGGTTAGGTGGGGCGAGTCGTGAAGTTGGTCCGGATAATATGTATGATAGTGCGAGGATTGTTACTAGTTTGAACGAGTCTATCCCGAAAGTGAATATGACTTGGGTTTTTCCTGTGAAGAAAGGTTTTAAATATCTTGTAAGGTTGCATTTCTGTGATATTGCGAGTATTTCTATTGGATTGATTTATTTCAATGTTTATATAAATGGGAATTTAGTTTATGTTTGATTTAGATTGTTGGTAGTGTTAATTTCATGTGTTGGCCATCTGATTTTTAAAAAAATATTGTTGAAGATGATGACAGAAATAACATGTAAAAAGACTAAATTACCCATCACGTGCCCCGCACGTGACCACTTAATCAACAGACGTTAAGGGTTAGGACCAAAAGTGTTGACGGAGGAAACTATTTTGGACTAAAACTGTAATTTATGAAAGGTAGGGACGAAACCTGCAAGTTGGGTACCACGGCAGGGACGATTTCTGTAATTAACTCTAAAAAAAACCTTAAAAGAGTAATATTTTTACCTAAATTTTTTATTAAAGGAGACGTAAAATGTTTTTTAATAAAAACAAAGTAGAACTTTTTTTAGAAAAAGATAACATAATTTAAAAAAAAAAGTTTTAGAAAGATCGTGTTTAAATGGAAAAAAAATTAAAAAAACTTAAAACACCCAACCCGTACGACGTGGTGGCCACCAAGTTGGCCAGCAACACGTTGGCAATGCCTCTTTAACCTTCCGGGACTTTGCCGAATTCCAGGCATATTTGGTCCAAAATGCCAGCAATACGCCAAGCGTTAAAGATGGTCTACTTGTGAACGAAACATATGAAGGGCCGAAGACAGCCCTAATTTAACATTTATGTATTTGGCTGTTTTAATCTTGTATAATGTGCATATATCGTTTAAAGTCATCATCTATGTAAGTCGGGTGAGTTTGTCACACAATTGGGTATATAAATACAAAACTAAACAAATGGTTTTTCTTTCTGATTTTACATATAACTCTTTCATTGATCATTCTGGCAAGTTTCCTTTGTTAGATAAAAACGATTTTAAGAGAAAGCAGTACTGGAAGGTTTGGTTCAAGTCACAGTCTTGTCCATTTTTAGGACACATGATGCTCGTTTTGATTTTCGACCAAGATATTTTTCGAACATGTGGTTGTAGTACGAGTGTTGGACGAAGTTTGGTATGACTTCACTTAACAATATTGAATATAATGTAATTATATGTTATCTGGACCATCGCTCTGTTAAACGTCCTTATAATCAGTCGTATAGAAACATTTGGCTATATATATAGTTTGAAAACGTTATACACAAAAAGAAAGATACAGAAAACTCTGATATATAGGTCTGCAAAGACAAAAGAACGGCCCGTTATAAGCATCAAAATCATCTTTGGACATTGTCCATATGTTTATGACAGCGTACGAGGAGAGACAAGAGGAAAAAAACACAAGTAGACGGAAACCATATAGCTAGGATTAGTTGGGACGAAGTGAGGAGAGGATTACATCTTGTAACGAGCTATCTTTTTGCATAGCGGCTTTGAATTCATCGAATGTTACTTTTCCGTCACTATTGGCATCCATGTGGTCAAATATCTCATCTAGTTTTCCTGGCTCGGTGATATCAATCGTTAAACAATCATCCGGTAACGCCTACACAAAACAGATAAATTTTGGATAATTTAAAGTAGACCATCGAACATTCAGACTAGCTACGTTCCTGTAAAATGTTATGCACAGTAATAAGGTAGTGAGACTAGATTCTGTATATAAGGGCACAAAAAGTCTTGATATATAAAAACTGCATATTGTTTGAAAACTAAAATTTATGTGAAAACTAGAAAACTGGTCAAAACACACTGTGATCTGAATTTAACACAATGTGTTTTTACTTTTTTTTTAGAAAACACAATGTGTTTTTAGAATAAAAACACATTGTGTTAAGTTTTAAATCACAGTGTGTTTTTGATAGTGCGTGAAAATCAGAAAATTGTTCAAACACATTGTGATATGAACTTAACACAATGTGTTTTCTAAAAAAAATTAAAAACATTGTGTTAAATTCAGATCACATTGTGTTTTGACCAGTTTTCTAGTTTTCACGAAAATTTTAGTTTTCAAATGATCACAACCCCTCATATACTTATAAACGGGTTGATTTTGGTTAAGTTTTATGCAGGGATCAATTAGTAAACTATAATGGTTTAGTTGAAAAAAGATCTAGGAAAATAGTCTGCACCATCGATAAGACTATACTTTTGTGGCTTACTTTTGAACTTATGGGGTTATTTTTGAAATATAAGTCATGATAAGCTCATAAGCCACCAAAAATAGCCTTATTCAAACACAATTCAAACTCAAATAAGCCCACAAGGCTTCAAAATAAACAAAGTCATCATAAGCCATAACTTACCCGAAGCATTGATGCAACTTCTTCCCTACTGATGCAGCCCGACCCATCCGTGTCATACATCTGTTCACGAAGAATATATATTCATCAAGATTAAGGTATCTCTTGTGATAATGGAATGTGCTTTTACGCAAATCCTTTTAAGTTGTACGTTTTATGATAAATACACAGAAAATATTATTGCAATATAAGTAATTGACTAATTGGTTAGCTGTATAAACTCTTTGAGACCTTTTTTGTGATGGAAAGGAAAGAAAAGATATGACACCTGAAAACAAAGACGAAGTGCGTCTTCTCCCTTAAGATTTTTGAGGCTAGAGAAGCCACAAAGTATCTCCCTCATATCAACTGTGCCATCCCGATTATTATCAAAAAGGTCAAAGATTCGTCCGGCTAAAGGTATTAGCGACGTCATTTTCATTGCTCCTAACACCTCTTGAAACTCATTCAATGTTGCATTTTCACCATCCGCGCATCTGTAAAATGAAACATACATATCTATAATTCAAACTTTCATAATTATACTTCAAGGACCATGTTTAACTTTTCTAGGCCATACCAACAATAAAGAAACGCTTATGGATAATAAATTAGCAATGTGGAAATTGAGTACTATAAAGTAATATAGATGACTTTTAAAAGTCACAAATGAGAGATTGATCTTAACTTACAATGTTTTGAAGTGATTTTTTAGATTTTGAAGCTCTTCTTGATTCAGATCATAAGATCCAACCAAATTCTTGAGCTTTTTTGTTCTCAAGAAAATGGTGCTTGTATACATGCTTGCTATTGCAGCTGCACGAAATTTGCGTCTTGCATTAAAGCTCTGCAGCCGCGATACAATCTCTGGATCAATTTGGCGTTCTGTAGCAGAATCTCCGATCACCCATGGATGTTTAAGAATCTAAATGCATCAAAATTCATACATTAATCTTGTTGGCACTTTATGTTTCCAAAATGAACATACGGTATGATTTTTATTAATACTGGAAAATTTATTTGACATCAAAAAGTCAAATGTGTTTGTACCTGATCAGCAGTGGGTCGTTTTTCAGGGTCAACGTTTAACAAACTAGAAATCAAGTCCTTCGCAGAAGAAGAAATCTTGTTCCATGTTTTCTCATAAAAGCTAAAATTCGCCTGCAAACACAATGACACTTGATGTCAGCTCACTTCTGGCTAGAAAATATCTGTTTATTAAAACACGAATACTTAATTAAACCGTTGTACATTCATTATCATCTGTTGCTTTTGAAGATGCGATTGAGCACTGAAAGGCGGGTACCTGATATTATCAAGCAATAAACCAATTAGTCTAATACATCTTTTGCTAAAGATGGATCCACTTATAACAAAGTGTCATACGCCTTGCAACTCAGACCATTTAAACCAGTCCCATAGTCACAATTACGACACGACTATATTAGTGGTGTATCTTTGTTCTCGTAACCTAGCTATCAGAATTTCAAAAGCCCATATTTGGCATATCAATAGAAACTAAAATAAAATGCAAACAAAATATAAGTGGCCTATGTTATGAGGGGATAGATAAAATTTAGCTGCCAATGAGCTCTTGGGGTCCCGGGTTCAATCTGGGCATTGGCGTTTAATTACTAACTTGGGAAAAATCGAACTGCTAACAATTAACATTTGCCGTTAAAAAAGAAAAAATTACTTACCCTGAGAGCAGGATATACATAATGACACCCAAAGCCCACATATCTGATTTGGATGTAATCTTTTGTTGAGCTAGTGCTTCTGGGGATACATAATCAATGGATCCAAAAAGACCCACAACTGGATCAGTAAACTCTTCCACTGAACTTAGCCCAAAATCCATAATTTTCAATGGTGAGTCTTTACTTTTATTAAGAAAAAGACAATTCTCAGGCTTTAAATCTCTATGTATTACATTGGCCCGGTGGAGAGCTGCCAGACCACTAGCAATTTGCTGCACCACCTTGGCAGCTTCAGCCTCAGAATACCGTTCCTGGCTCACTATGCGGTCAAACAGCTCCCCACCTGAACACAATTCTAATACAAGATGGACCCCATTGGGGTCCTCACAAACGTCATGTAACTGAATTACGTTACAGTGTGGTGACACCTCCTCTACTACTCGTTTCATCACCATAATCTCATTTGCTAGCAGTGCATCCGATATTAAAACTTGCTTACGGCTAGGAATTCCACCACCACCACCACCACCGGCGACTCTCTTTAGAGTCTTGATTGCAACTTCTTGCTGATCATCAACCTTAGACGACGACTTCTTCTTTATTCCTTTCCGAACGACTGAAAAACCGCCTCTGCCCAGTATCATGGTCACTTCATAATCATCACTAAGTTTTCTTGCTCCATTTTCCATTGAATTATGCTTTCAAACAAGTATGTGTGTGTGTGTGTGTGTGTGTGTTTGTTGAGAAAAAGTCAGAGAAAGATAGATAGATTAACAACTGATGTCATTATGGTTTATTTAATTGCATTTGATTAGACAGGTGATTAAGTTAATGATATCTGCTTAATTATATTATAAAAGAGTTAATTGCAGGATTCGTCCTTGTGGTTTATTTTCGTGCTTTACCTTCCTCTTCAAGAATTTTAGTGGAATAGATTTAAACTACTTAGTTTGTTGCGAGTTACATCTCTGACGAGAGATGTAAACCACGAAAATGAACAAACCATATGGATCTAACTCGCAACAAAACTGATGGCATCAAAGAGTAAATTGGACATTTTCTACTAAAATTCTTAAAGAGAGGTATAAACCACAAAAATGAACAAACAATGACATATAAATTGTGAGATATTGTGAGAACTAATAAATTGTCGACAACTACGATAACTAATTATATCCTTTGGATTAAGTAAATCAAGGGTCTAGAAGCATTAATGGCACTTTGGTAAATAAATTCATTCATTAAAATAATTGGAACGTGTAAAAAGATAGAATTGGTATATTGAAAATTAAATTAAATTAAAATATAACAATCAAATAGATTATTGAATACGCAATTTATCCGCATTCGATTAAATTAAATTAAATTAATTAAATTAAATTAAATTAATTATTAAATAAATTAAATTAAATTAAATTAAATTATTAAATTAAATTAAATTAAATTAAAATAATTAAATTAAATTAAATTAAATTCTAAAGTTAAATTAAATTAAATTAAATTAAATTAAATTAAATTAAATTAAATTAAATTAAATTAAATTAAATTAAATTAAATTAAATTAAATTAAATTAAATTAAATTAAATTAAATTAAATTAAATTAAATTAAATTAAATTAAATTAAATTAAATTAAATTAAATTAAATTAAATTAAATTAAATTAAATTAAATTAAATTAAATTAAATTAAATTAAATTAAATTAAATTAAATTAAATTAAATTAAATTAAATTAAATTAAATTAAATAAATTAAATTAAATTAAATACACATAAATAATTTTCAAACACCATGAATAAATTAAATTAAATTAAATTAAATTCTAAAGTTATTTAAATTAGATAATTAATTAAATTAAATTAAATTAAATTAAATTAAATTAAATTAAATTAAATTAAATTAATTAAATTAAATTATTTAAATTAATTAAATTAAATTAAATTAAATTATTAAATTAAATTATTAAATTAAATTAAATTAAATTAAATTAAATTAAATTAAATTAAATTAAATTAAATTAAATTAAATTAAATTATTATTAAATTAAATTAAATTAAATTAAATTAAATTAAATTAAATTAAATTAAATTAAATTAAATTAAATTAAATTAAATTAAATTAAATTAAATTAAATTAAATTAAATTAAATTAAATTAAATTAAATTAAATTAAATTAAATTAAATTAAATTAAATTAAATTAAATTAAATTAAATTAAATTAAATTAAATTAAATTAAATTAAATTAAATTAAATTAAATTAAATTAAATTAAATTAAATTAAATTAAATTAAATTAAATTAAATTAAATTAAATTAAATTAAATTAAATTAAATTAAATTAAATTAAATTAAATATATTTACACAATGTGATATTATTATGAAAGATAATTAAGAATTAAAATATAAACATACTTGTGATCATGTACTTGACATTCAAGTATATGTCTTTGTTCATGATATGGCTCATAACACGAATAGGTTTATTTTCAATCACTTGTCCTATGATAAATAGATAACAAATATGATTGTTTTCATATTCTTTGATAACAATTAAAACTCTTGATTTGAGTGACAATTGTAACTTTAAACATTAATACACAAAACTAATCTTATATAAAAAGGGAGAAAATTTTATACCTTTTTGATTGAGAGATAGAATGAATCTTGAATGGAGTTCATATTGATTTGGATTTAGTATTCAAATAACCCTCTGTTGTAAATCGTGTTTTGTTTAGTTTTTTTTTTTTTTTAGAACGGCATTATAATCTATTCCTACTCCTAAATTACACGCATGCTTGAGATGAAAACCAGGACTCTCGAAAAAATCCTATTAATCCACCCCCACAAATGTGGGAAGTGGGACTCGAACCCATGTGGACCCCCCCAAGGTCAAAGACCTTACCAATGGGCCATAAACCTATTGTGTTTAGGATAAGGATGTTGTATATCGTCATCTGTTATTGTGTTTGGGATATGTATCTAGAGTTCATATTGTGTTTATATAAAATATTAAATTTATTAATATTTATAATTTATAAAAATATAATCTAATATATTATTAAATTGGACGACATTATCAAAATTGTATTGACATACCAATGTACGACATCTATAGGTATCAATTTATAATATTTTATAATGTTTACTTATAAGCTAATATTTATCTTTAGTCATGTTGTCGACATTGATATCTATATGTGTAAATCTATATTTATTTATAAGATAAAAAGTCAAGAAAAGTCAAAATTACAATGAATACATATATTGTATTTCATCTTTTGAAATAATTTTTTGTAGACAATATTTCATATATTGAATTTTTTTTAATAAATTAAATGATTAAAATCTTCTCAAGTTGATGGCTAAAAATAAATATAAATTAAGTATTCAGGGCTAAAAAGTGTAAATTATTGATGGAAAACAAAAAAGTGTAAATTAATGAGACTTTTTTTACAAATATTAATATAAATTCTAGAGTAATTAGGAGAGAGTATTAGACCTAAAAAGAGATTTTAGGGGTGCCAAGTGAAGAAAAGTCAAAATTACAATGAATACATATATTGTATTTCATCTTTTGAAATAATTTTTTGTAGACAATATTTCATATATTGAATTTTTTTTTATAAATTAAATGATTAAAATCTTCTCAAGTTGATGGCTAAAAATAAATATAAATTAAGTATTCAGGGCTAAAAAGTGTAAATTATTGATGGAAAACAAAAAAGTGTAAATTAATGAGACTTTTTTTACAAATATTAATATAAATTCAGTATTCAGGGCTAAAAAGTGTAAATTCTTGATGGAAAACAAAAAAGTGTAAATTATATGGAAAACAAAAAAGTGTAAATTATTGATGGACAAAAAAGTGTAAATTCTTGATGGAAAACAAAAAAGTGTAAATTAATGAGACGTTTTTTACAAATATTAATATAAATTCTAGAGTAATTAGAAGAGAGTATTAGACCTAAAAGAGATTTTAGGGGTGACAAGTGTACCCCCAACATCCTCTTTTAGTTATATTACTAGTCTTAATACCCGTACGATGTACGGTAGCTAAATAGATTATATTATAAAGAAATTCGAATATGCCTCATACATTATTTGTGAGTATAAAATAAATTGTGGTTAAGGTAAACCGATGATAAGCTAGGTTATAATAAACAGTAATGATAAATATAATATATGTTTAGTTAAAGTTTTGGATTTACCTTAAATTTTTAAAATCACATCAAAATCGGAATTTGTAAGCATAGAGGATGACGACAAATAGTCTTGTGATTTCGGATCGTAAACTCAATTTTTTTTTAATTAATTAAATGATTAAAATCTTCTCAAGTTGATGGCTAAAAATAAATATAAATTAAGTATTCAGGGCTAAAAAGTGTAAATTATTGATGGAAAACAAAAAAGTGTAAATTATTGATGGAAAACAAAAAAGTGTAAATTATTGATGGAAAACAAAAAAGTGTAAATTATTGATGGAAAACAAAAAAGTGTAAATTATTGATGGAAAACAAAAAAGTGTAAATTATTGATGGAAAACAAAAAAGTGTAAATTATTGATGGAAAACAAAAAAGTGTAAATTATTGATGGAAAACAAAAAAGTGTAAATTAATGAGACTTTTTTTACAAATATTAATATAAATTCTAGAGTAATTAGGAGAGAGTATTAGACCTAAAAAGAGATTTTATGGGTGTCAAGTGAATAAAAGTCAAAATTTCAATGAATACATATATTGTATTTCATCTTTTGAAATAATTTTTTGTAGACAATATTTCATATATTGATTTTTTTTAATAAATTAAATGATTAAAATCTTCTCAAGTTGATGGCTAAAAATAAATATAAATTAAGTATTCAGGGCTAAAAAGTGTAAATTAATGAGACTTTTTTACAAATATTAATATAAATTCTAGAGTAATTAGGAGAGAGTATTAGACCTAAAAAGAGATTTTATGGGTGTCAAGTGAATAAAAGTCAAAATTTCAATGAATACATATATTGTATTTCATCTTTTGAAATAATTTTTTGTAGACAATATTTCATATATTGATTTTTTTTAATAAATTAAATGATTAAAATCTTCTCAAGTTGATGGCTAAAAATAAATATAGATTAAGTATTAATATACATAAAAATATAATATATTATGTGATTAGTATATTAGTATAAAATAAATGCAAATTAGGATATAGACTAAAAGGTATATGTGTCGCTTAAATAAAGCGCCATGTGTCGATCAATATATACCACAATCCTGTTTTAGTTTATTGGTAGATACGTAATGTATCTTTTAATTTATTGCTGGAAATAAACAATAGATGGTCGATTTTTCTTTTTATTTCATAAGACCTTTAATATCCTTCCACGTTATAATGATATCTTAATCAATATTCGTACCGAATTTGTATAAGTTAATGTATTGCTTTATTGTTCAATAATAATCAGGTCTATAAACATATAGATAAATTGGACACAATATAACAACTTCAAAAGTTTGACATCAATAGATATTTTAGACTGAGTCAAGGTCGATTGTCAAACTGTGCATTATGCTTTTTTTTTTCCTTCTAGCAAGATTCCACCAAAGGATGGACTGAAGCAAGAGCGCCTATCAGTTGTTTTGGAAGGAATATTATATCAATAGTGTATACATAAAACTGGGTGGTATTCGGCTATTCCATCAATGTTTTAGCTTGTCACCTCAAACTCTGTTGGTAAATCTGCAACCATGGCCCCGAAGATTTTAAAAGAAAGTGGTACAATAAACATTCGATTACCAATTAAGTTTCAATTATAGAACAAAATTATAAGATCAAATATTTCCATAATCACATTAAATTATTAATATTAATGATTAATAATTGATAAGTTATTTTTATTTTTATATATTTTTCATAAAATAGGATTAAAACGTGAGATCTATTTAACTTATGAATTTGTGAATTACAAAATATAAAATATTTTAAAACCATAAATTTGTCTATTCATGTGAACCCTATTCATAAAAAAGTTTTTCAACAAAGTTCAAAAGTGTATAATAAAAAAATCTTATATCAAATACGTTCATGTGTGAATGACCCTATACACAAGTGTACAGATTTTTTTTTATAACAAAGTTCAGAATCGTATATAAGAACAATAATATATGAAATGTGTTCACATGTGAATAATTCTATTCACAATTGTACATGTGTGTTCCGGTGTACACATAACACATGTGCTACGGTGTGAATGTGTTTATTTTAGGATCAAAAGGAATATGTGTGTTTCAGTGTACACATATGTTACGATGTGAATGCGTTCAGATGCTTCGTATGTGGTATTGGGATATGGTCATTTGCGTATTTCGGTGTACACGTGTGTTTATAGTTTTTTAATTGCGTTTGGTTATCCGCAATCATATGAAGTGCGTTTACATGTGAATAACCATATTCATAGGTATAAATAAAAAAAATATTTAAAAAGTTTACATGTCAACCAATAAATTTATTTTACGATATTGTTAACATTTTTATATTATAATTGATCACAAGTAATATATGATGGAAAATCATAATTCTTGAAAGTGAATAATCATATCTATTTGAAACATAACCAAACCAACATGCTGAATTACCATGTACGGTCAAAAAGAAAAAACCAAAAACCTTTTATATAAAAGAGTAAATTACACTTTTTGTCCCTAAACTTGACTCGTTTTTCACTTTTCGTCCCTAAAGTTTAGAAATTACAATTTTGACCCTAAACTTGTCCATTTTTTTCAATAAACGTCCTTTTGTCTTACGGTGTTAAGATTTGGCCGTTAACCAGCCCTCGTGCCAAACACGTGAGGGCACTTCAGTCTTTTCCTCTTTCCCGCCCACTAAAAAAACCCAGCCCCCAATATCCCTCCCTTTAATCGATTTATTTATCACATTTGATCCCTAAATTAAAACACACACACACAAAGAAACACACACAGGCGATTTATCACACACAACCACACACAATCGTAAAAAAATGGCGGGAGATGAAGATAATCCACACCATATACGTCAACCAGATTTCGATATTGTTCTTCACAAGCAGCTTTATGGTAATTTTATTTAATTTTTTTTTAAAATAAAGTTAGGGTTTTGATAAATTATAGATATATATATCAAGTGGTGTAATTTCCTTTTTATTTTCTTTGTCAGATATGTACCCCGAATTTTTCTCCATGGAAATTAATCATGGGGGTTGTTTTACTGAGGATCCTCAAAGAAGATACGTAGATGGACACAAGGTAATAGCTGATTGGCAAAAATATGAAACTTATACAATTTCAAATCTTAGAGAAGTTATTGATAGCCTTGGTTATGATCCTATGAGTTTTATGTATTACCATTTTACGAAACCTAGTGAGACTTTAGACTCAGGGTTAGTTAGTTTAATTAGCCAGGATGATATGGATTTAATGATGAAGCATGCAAAAAGAACTAGGTTCATAGAAGTTTATGTTGAACATGGTAAAAGTACTTTGAATGAACCCAGAACCCCTATTCATACTGGTGGTATAGTGTATGAGAAAGGTGAGTCAAGTAGAAAGTTGTTTGAGCAGAATGATGATTTGGTTGAGCATGCTAGTTGGCTAGATTTAGAATGTCATGTGAATGATGTAATGGATAATGAGGATGAGTTGCATGGTAATGGGGATGAACTAGAGGGTAATGGGGATGAATTAGAGGGTAATGGCAGTAAAGGTAAAGGTAAAGCTAATGCTAATGAAACAGATGAACCACAAATAGAAGAGTTGTTTGATGTAGACATGGGTGACAAGGTGCATGATGTAGAAGTTGATATGTCTCACTTCAAGGGAAAATTTGAAAGGTATGATGTGAATTGGGTTGGGAAAGGAGTAGAGTCTGCTATTGGTGAGCTACATGTGGGTGATGAGGTTCTAGGTATAGATTTTGATGAGTATGATAATGGTGTGGGTTCTGGTGAAGATGAGGTTATAAGGAAGCAGAAAATTAGAAACTTGAAGCTAGAGTATAATTCAACAAGTGAGAGATATATCAAACCTCATTTTCATCTTGGGCAGTCTTTTAAAGATAGAAATGAAATCAAAACCTTGTTGAAAAATCATATAGTTGAGACTAGAAGGGATATAAAGATAGTTAAGAATGACAAAGAGAGGTTTAGAGCTAGGTGTCATGGTCATATTCCTGCATTGGTAAATAGGGTTGGGAAATTACAAGTGAAAAGGAAGGGGGTAAAGGGGTCAACAGAAGAGGGGGTCAAGGGGTCAAATAAGAAAACAGAAGAGGGTAGTGGCAAGGGGTCAACAGAAGAGGGGGTCCAATCAAAAGAGGGGGTCAAAGGGTCAACAGAAGGTGATACAAGTGAGGACAAAAAAGAAAAAAAACTCACATGCCCATGGACCCTTCTTGTCTCCAAACCAGATAAAGATACCAAGTGGGTGGTTAGAACAATGAATGAGGAGCACAATTGCCTAAGAACCAGAGATCTCACACAAGCCAATTCTACCTTTTTATCAGAGCATGTGAGTGACATAGTGAGATTAAATCCAGAAATTTCCGGTGAAGCACTTCAAGATCTTTTACAACAGAGATTTCAAATTGGCATTAGCAGGATGTCAGCATACAGAGCTAAAGAAAAGGCACAGAATAAGTTAAGGGGGGATTTTCATGAGCAGTATGGTTTGTTGAGGGATTACATAATGGAATTGAAGCAAAAGAATCCAAATACAACAGTCAAATTAGCATTTGCATACCAATCTGTGAATCCAGCTTCTACAACTAGAGTGTTTCAGAGGATTTATGTTTGTCTGGGGTCATTAAAAAAAGGATTTAAGGAATTAGGGAGGGAAATAATTGGTTTAGATGGGGCATTCATGAAAGGTCCATATCCTGGTCAGCCTACACATTCATTTCATATGAGTCAACCAACTGAACCTACACATTCAACCCAGCCTGGCAGTCCACCAAGGAGGAACAACACTGAATCAGTTAGGGGTCCAAGACCAGTTGTTAGCCCAGAAGGAAAGAGGTACATGGTCACAAAAAGTTTCTCAGGGAAGAAGGCAGCCAAGTGAAGTGGAATATTGCCAAGTCAAAATCTTTTGTGTTTCTGCAGTTTGTATTATCTATATGTATTTAAGTACTTGATAGAACATGGTTATGCACTTTCTATTATCTATCATTCTGAACATGCAGCCTGTATAATGCTTTTAAAAGCATGATTTTGGATATTGGAATGAAACAGATTATGGTTGTTTATGTTTATGCATTTTGTATGGAAAAGGTTTGACTTTAAAAGTCAAATTGCATATATATGAATCAACTACATTTCAAATACATTGTCAAACTTCAATATACATTGTCAAACTAAATAAACAAGCACATTTAAACAACCACATTCCAAGAAACAAAAATATTACCATTTAAACAACCACATTCCATTGATCAAAAGAGGTCAACTACATTGTTTGGAAACTACATTCCACAAAATACAACATTACATTACATTTACTACCCAAAAGACATTCATCCATTTTGACTTATGGTAGTCAATCTTTGCACTGCTTCAACAAGTACGAAATTAGCAAACCTGAAACACACCAACTCAAAATCAAAGACCTCTTCAAACATCTGGCTTCTTTTTCCTTGTTTTTCAGTTTTGCTTCCAACCTGTTCCTGCCCCTTAGTAGTTCAGGTATGATATCCACCGCTCGTCGACACATTGGTGGGTCAGCCCAAGCAAAGAACCCACAACTTGCAGCCTGTAATAGTGTAAATTTTTTTTAGGGTTTTTGACACTTACTTGATCAATGTTAAAAATTAAAAAAAAAAAAAAAAAAAAAAAAAAAAAAAAAAAAAAAAAAAAAAAAAAAAAAAAAAAAAAAAAAAAAAAAAAAAAAAAAAAAAAAAAAAAAAAAAAAAAAAAAAAAAAAAAAAAAAAAAAAAAAAAAAAAAAAAAAAAAAAAAAAAAAAAAAAAAACAGAAGGTGATACAAGTGAGGACAAAAAAGAAAAAAAAACTCACATGCCCATGGACCCTTCTTGTCTCCAAACCAGATAAAGATACCAAGTGGGTGGTTAGAACAATGAATGAGGAGCACAATTGCCTAAGAACCAGAGATCTCACACAAGCCAATTCTACCTTTTTATCAGAGCATGTGAGTGACATAGTGAGATTAAATCCAGAAATTTCCGGTGAAGCACTTCAAGATCTTTTACAACAGAGATTTCAAATTGGCATTAGCAGGATGTCAGCATACAGAGCTAAAGAAAAGGCACAGAATAAGTTAAGGGGGGATTTTCATGAGCAGTACGGTTTGTTGAGGGATTACATAATGGAATTGAAGCAAAAGAATCCAAATACAACAGTCAAATTAGCATTTGCATACCAATCTGTGAATCCAGCTTCTACAACTAGAGTGTTTCAGAGGATTTATGTTTGTCTGGGGTCATTAAAAAAAGGATTTAAGGAATTAGGGAGGGAAATAATTGGTTTAGATGGGGCATTCATGAAAGGTCCATATCCTGGTCAGCCTACACATTCATTTCATATGAGTCAACCAACTGAACCTACACATTCAACCCAGCCTGGCAGTCCACCAAGGAGGAACAACACTGAATCAGTTAGGGGTCCAAGACCAGTTGTTAGCCCAGAAGGAAAGAGGTACATGGTCACAAAAAGTTTCTCAGGGAAGAAGGCAGCCAAGTGAAGTGGCACAACTGCATTGTCAAAGTGCATGTTTCTGCAATTTGTTTCTGCATTGTTTCTGCATCTAAACAACCACATTTTTGCCTTCAAACTATATATAAACAACCACATTTCTGCATTGTCAAACTTCAAATATACATTGTCAAACTAAATAAACAAGCACATTTAAACAACCACATTCCAAGAAACAAAAATATTACCATTTAAACAACCACATTCCATTGATCAAAAGAGGTCAACTACATTGTTTGGAAACTACATTCCACAAAATACAACATTACATTACACCATTACATTACATACACTACATTACATTACATACTACATTACATTACATTTACTACCCAAAAGACATTCATCCATTTTGACTTATGGTAGTCAATCTTTGCACTGCTTCAACAAGTACGAAATTAGCAAACCTGAAACACACCAACTCAAAATCAAAGACCTCTTCAAACATCTGGCTTCTTTTTCCTTGTTTTTCAGTTTTGCTTCCAACCTGTTCCTGCCCCTTAGTAGTCCAGGTATGATATCCACCGCTCGTCGACACATTGGTGGGTCAGCCCAAGCAAAGAACCCACAACTTGCAGCCTGTAATAGTGTAAAATTTTTTTAGGGTTTTTGGCACTTACTTGATCAATGTTAAAAATTAGGGTTTTATACACCCGTTTTTCTTTATTTTTCAAAAAAAGATAAAAATTAGGGTTATTTGGCACTTACTTGTTCACAGCAAAAAAACCTTCTCCCAGGGTTGTTGTCAGTCCACGAGCAACGAACACCTGTTAACAATCCGCAGTAGCAACGAATAGCCATGGAAAGCGATTACGGTTTGGTGGAGTTTTTTTCAGTCGTGATGGAAGAAAAGGGGGAAAGAGAGCTGCGTGGTATGTGTGTGTGTGTTTTGTATATATGTGGGTAGTTATATATATCTGTATATATATATAAAAGCATTTATCAATTAAAAATAATAAATATAAACGTTTGAGGGAAAGAAGGAAAAGACTGAAGTGCCCTCACGTGTTTGGCACGAGGGCGGGTTAACGGCCAAATCTTAACACCGTAAGACAAAAGGACGTTTATTGAAAAAATTGGACAAGTTTAGGGTCAAAATTGTAATTTCTAAACTTTAGGGACGAAAAGTGAAAAACGAGCCAAGTTTAGGACGAAAAGTGTAATTTACTCTATATAAAAAACAATATTATCATCCTTTTGAATCTTTAGTAATTGTAACCGTAAGAGTAAATTATGGGGATTTTTATATTCAATAGCTTATTATTATATTATATTTATAAGATTACAATACTATCTCATATATTAATGAAATTAGTTCTCATGGTTCTCGACATTTTTTGGTTCTCATTTTAACTTTTTATATATATATATATATATATATATAGGGAAAGATAATTAGAGTACAAACAATCCAAAAAGTACAAGGGGATCAATCCTGGCCATCCGATCAAGGGCTCAGATCAAGCCTTCATCCTCCTTCTCGGCTGCTGTGTCACCTTCTTCTTCTCCGCCGAGGCTGCCGCCGCCAGCCACCAGCTCCTTCTTCTCCGGCGAGACAACCACCGCCACCACCATCATCTCCGACCACCCCAACCACTGCGCCGGCAGCAAGGGCTTTGCCCGTACCGTATCAAACCGCCACCATCTCTTGGATCGCCGCCCATCAAATCCATACGATTCCCATATGCGTTCGGTGACAATCAGTTTAGAACGGATGAGGGCAACGCCCGTACCGTATCCACCCGAAAAAGAAATTGATGATTGTCGGAGATGTCGCTGGAGGTGGTGGCGGTGGTTGTCTCGCCGGAGAAGAAGGAAGAAGGAGGAAGAAGATGCTTGATCCAACGGTGGAGATTGATCCCCTTGTACTTTTTGGATTGCTTGTACTCTATTTAACCCACCCCTATATATATATAATATGATCATCATAGCCATATTTAACACATTATTACATGTATGGATAATTTGTACATTGTATATAACATTTCATATATTTGCCGATTGATATAAAGAATGATTAGATAAAGTAAGAGTCGGTAGGATGGAATAAGCGTGTGGGATGGGGGCTCACAAGAATGAGACAAATTCAAGACCATGTCAACCTAATGGTGAATCAAAACTTTTTGATCCATAAATATATATAGCTATACAAATATATTTAAATTTATCAAACTTATGAAGTAAAGGAATCTGCTAATGATAACTTATAGTGTTATAAAACACTGTATATAATATAACTGTGATTTAGATCTACATTATATTGTGTTACATTTTATTTCATACATATATACCCAAAACCTATACTCATTTCTAATTCTCCAACAAATCAAGCACACCCCAAAACATTTACATTATATGTCTTCACTTCTACTTTCATGAAACCTATGCGTACATTTACATGGATTCTATTAGTTTTAAGTTATTACTATTACAATATAAAAAATTTCATTTACTTTGAAAAGGTTTTGCTAATTAAATATTACGCCTGCTTATTTTTTGGGCATACCGCATTTGGCGAGCCGACAGATTTGTATTTTAAATAATAAAACAATTTATTTATTTTAGTCAATATTGCAGGTACTTTCTGAATTTAAAATTAAGATGAAACTGCAATAGAAATTATAGTCAAATAGTATATGTGCTTAATGTATGTTAAAGCTGGTTTTATTGATTAATTTGTATGATGTAATGTCTCGAGGGGTAGTGATACGTGCTGCATAAGTCGATGTAGGAGATCTGTTTATACCAAAGATCAACAATTATATAACTCTTGTAAACGAACATTAAGAGTAAAATAATTACAAATTACAATATTGGATGTAAAACGACCTTAAGCAACAAGGCGTATTTGTGCTCCTCCGCATGGATTGCCTCTGTACCGTTCACCATCTTTCACCACTTTTTTAGTGCGAGTGAAAATCGCTCGTCATCATCCCAATATTTTCCTGTTGAATTTTAACACTTTGTCTTGAGCACTTGAGAAGACAAGCTTACACAATCTGGTTTAACCACTTGCATCGAAACAGTATTTACATAACATGAACACCAAGTTCACCACTCCTTCCTCTTTATTTTTTGTTGTATTCACTTAAATTTATTACATGCAATTGAATATATACATACCAGAATGACAAATTAATCAACCACTGGCAATATCATCATTTATTTAC
Organism: Erigeron breviscapus; assembly: GCA_034093135.1. Taxonomy (NCBI): domain Eukaryota; kingdom Viridiplantae; phylum Streptophyta; class Magnoliopsida; order Asterales; family Asteraceae; genus Erigeron; species Erigeron breviscapus. The sequence continues at coordinate 137,554,295 of CM067168.1, read as the reverse complement.
CACCAGCAGTAACACTCATTATATTCAATTCAATATGCTGTTTACCATTGTTCTGTGGGTGAACAATGAAATTTGCACGTGCCTCCTCAGAAGAAGAACGGTCATCACCTACACGAGATACAGATATAGAACTGATCATAGGTTCACCTTGCTGCTCTTCTGAAACAATTTCCCATTCCTCTTTGAGTGAAGTTACTTCTCTGCCCTTGTTGTCACTATGCTGTTCAATCTCGAATAAAGTCGGTAGGATTACGTAATCGTTTACAGGGTTGTAGAAAGGATCGTGATCCGCCTTCAGCCAATGCTTGACTATCCGGAAGAGGTGCTTGTCACATAGGATCCCTCTGTGTTCACCTGGAATGCCAACCCTAGCTTCTGCATCCAGCCCATCAGCCTGTTTCAATAAAAACCGAGTGTTAAAAGCTTTCAGGTCCAGAGGAGCAAAATAAGCAGGTTGGATAGAAGGTCAGAACATGGCATTTAAAATGGGTTCAAGTTCAGGTCACCTATAACAATTTATGTCTAAAAAGATTTTATATTAATAATAATAAGAAAGTGTATAACAATGATACCATTTAAATAAAAACCTAACTTTCTAAATCAGCCAATTAAGAAAGTCGACACAAAAAAAAAAAAACATTTTGGTCAACCCTCGAGTCCTTTACCTGTTCGGAGATAAAACATAACCTGGATCAACCCGTTCATGAATATACAAGTCAAAATCACCGCCTCCATGTACTATTATAGCATGGTACCCACACAACGGTGTGAAAAATAGTTTATGACGAGCATTTCTATGGCAATTTTATTGGTATAGTTGGATCTTAATATTGGATCTGAGCTGAGCTGAGCTGAGCTGGGGAGAGTGCTAAATGCTTCATATAAAATAGCACAAAAGTATTAAAATAAAAACCGCACCCAACTCAACAAGGGAGAAGCAAAAAATCATAAAGGTATATTTTAGATTATTGTATGCTTCAGATTGACCGCCACCAATGGAACCCACGAAAAAAAACATGAGGTGAAAAATCAGAACTCGAATTACTTTTTACAGTCCACTTTGCACATGGACAACCAATAAGCAACTAAAAATGAAAACCGCACCCCAGTCAACAAGGGGAAACATAAAATCATAAATGTGTTCTTAGATTATTTTATGGAAAAAGAATTAAGAAATTTTCAGCGTATAAAATATTCTTTCATCCATATTTTGACCAGTGCAAAAAGGAACGCATCATTAACAATAATATGATGTAAAAAAAGAACTCGGATTGCTTTTAAAGTCCATTATGCACATTGACAACTAATAACCAACTTAAACTTTGCAAGGTTTTGTTGGCATAAAGCAAAATGGCATCTAATAGCACAATGTGTCAAGAAAACATGAAATGAAAGCAACACAAAAGAAAGAGCAAAAGGATAAATGAAAAAAGAAAAACTTAAAACAATTATGGAAACAATCACTAACACTAGACAAATATGAAAAATCATTGCACCATTATAACTACCTAATGTGAAAAAATGTTGGAGATGGTAAAATACCTTGGCAGATTCTACAGGTACTGTCCCATCACCGTCAACATTAATATAAGTTGCCTGTAGACAAAAAAAAACAGTATTTACAAATAGGTAATATCAAGGAAGAGTATTACTTATAATGGAGAGAGGATGCACTAATACAGTCCATGTTGATAATAAGCTAATTGTGGCAATTTTGGCAGATTTATAGTCGAAAAGGTGGATTTGAATAATAAATTGCCTCAAACTGGGCAAATGGATGGATTTGAATAATACTTTGCCTCTAACTGGTCAAATGGATGAAATTAAAGAGGTAAAAAAAAGGTTAAAACGTAAACAGGTTGGATGGGTCAAGTGGGTTGGAACTTGGAAGTCATCCAAAATGTACTAAAATGCAGAAAACATCATAAACTGTTTTATTTCTAAATTTAGATTCTTATGGTAATACTCCGTAAAAAGTTTTCTTATTCGCATACACAATATTGTCTGTTAAATTCAAAAACTTATAGAGTCCGCAGGTCAACCTAGCATGTTTCATCAAATTTAGAATCTACACATTTTGACCTAAACCCGTTTTGACCTGTTACCCAAACCATTCATTGATCAGTTTTAAACCTCTAATAGCAACATATATTACCCTGAGTAGGAAGGGTTAGTAGTAACGTTAAAAGTTTTCAGATAAAGAAACATTACATCTAGGAATGGTAGTTCCTGTAGGTCTAGGACAGGTGAATCCGCACTCCCGTAACTGCACAGTATACAGAATAGAGGTTATTTATGCACAGTAAAACCAAGATTCCAATTTTTATTTTAGGGGTAGTAACGTTTTAACCACTTAAGTTTGACCCACTATGGTTTTAACCACTTAACTTATTGTTTGAAATTTGAATGATAAAATTTATAAGTTTAGCTAAGTTAATGTTTTAACTTTTAAGTTTTAACCCCTTGAAATATGTTTAGAATGTTATGATCCTAAAGCTTCGTCGCTTTAATGTTTTAACTCCTTAGCTTTAGTTAGGTTATATTTTAAACTCTTTTAATGAGTTTCAGGTGGAGGCTTATTAGGATTAAAACACTAAGGCTAAAGATTTTTATCATTCAAATAAAAAGTCAGGTGGTATATACATTAACTTAATTATACTTGAAAGATTTTAGCATTCAAAAAGTAAGCTACATGATTAAAAAGTCACGTGGTATATACATTAACTGATTTTATTTATCTGCATATATCTATTGGAAAGAAAAGAGGGGCTGGGGGATTTTAAAAAGGAGAATAACACGTACCATACACTCTGAGGAGTGTCAAGACCAGTGCCATAAACATTATAGAATTTAACATTTGGTGGAAGTTTCGCTGAAGACAAGACCTCTCTTGTTTTATTAGCCCATTGCAATATTTCCTTGTTGAATGGCAGAGGGATATCCACTCCACCAAAGCTCAGCTGTGATAAGACCCAATAAAACTTTTTAGGAATAGAACTAAAATTACCCCCAACTGTCCCCAACATCAATCAAATTCAGATAATTTTTGGATCTTTTAAGTATCTTATTTTGATGCTTGGATTCACAATTATCACCTTCGGAACATGCATTAAAAAGCGAATGCTCACCTCATTAACTGAAAGAGCTTGAGTGAAAATTGAAACAGCATCCATTGGGGTGAATGTCTCGAGCATAGGAGCAGAGTTTCCATTACCATCTTGAATCTGCTTCCAAATTTGTAACAGAGGAACATGTTCCCATTCGTAGTCCAGACAGGCCATCAATTCATATATGGATGGACATTCAATCAACTGTCAAGTGTCAATGTGTGCCCATGTTAGCAATTTTAGCAGCAAAAGATTATTATTGCTTTTTCTTATATATAATTATATAAAATTAACTTTTTGTTCACTTTAAACGTAACTGTTTGTTATAATGAATATATAGATCACATACCAGCTGATGCATACTCCACTTGGATACGAAGAAGTATGCCTCCCACCCAGACACAAATGACATCCCATTCAATAAGGTAGATGTCACATATCCAGGTGCACCTGTTTATAGTATAAGTAATTACATACATCTGTTGTTATAGAAATTATACAAAGGTAATCCGAGTTCAATAAATAAAAGAAATAGACATTTTCTCAACAAATTTTGCTTGACAGCTTGAGCTTTCTAGGTTTAGGAAGAACAGATCCTTAATTTCAAAATGACTGCTTCATATGATTCCTTACCCTGAAATGGTGCAGCAATTGCTATCCAACTCTTAACATATTTTTCAAAAATCTGCATCACAGTATCTTAAATTAATTGTCGGGACATTTATAGAAACTAAATCAGTCACATAGAAAAGGACATCAAGAGAACAGTAACATACATCATTGTGCAGGTTCATAAAACATTTGACAAGAAGTCCACCCATTGAATGAGTAATCACATTTATCTTTTTCCCACCAGAAGCAGTATAAATTGCTTCCAGCTTCGCAGCAAGACGGTCCATCGTTTCTTTAAGTCTGAAATATGGGAACAAAGGATGGGTTAACATGAATTCCGTATTGGTTCAATATGAGTTCAGTAGCATCATATGGAACTGCATGAATATCTTGAAGAGTGAAGGTGACGGTTTGGAACTTCAACTAAAGCGGTGGGACGCTGGTTAATAAGTCTATGTAGATCTAAAGATCTACTAAATGCATACCCATGGATTGCCATTTTAATAGACAATATCAAAAATTACCCATTTGCCACCTCTTGGGAATGGCCCCATATATATATTATATACTATCTTAAGCTAGTTTATGAACAACAAACTCTTGACCTAGATAATAATGGATATTGTTAAGACGACTATTGATTGCAAGAGCTGTATTTACAACTTTACATGGCGTTGGAGCATGGAGCAGTATTACCTGTTACTTTGCCGGAAATCATATCCAAACCCAAAAAGTGTTTTTCCTTCTTGGTATCCCCAGCTAGTAAATTCTTTTATCATCTCATGGAAATAGCATACATTATCACGCCCAATGATCTGCCATATAAGAGTTCCAACGAGAAACAATTTAAAGATAGATTACTAGAAGTTTTCATCATTATTTATGTCCAAGGTAAAAGCAACCAAAACCTTTCAATGATGGAGCCAAACAAGAAGAAAAGCAGACGATAATCAAAACAAATTAAGGCACTTTTAAGTCACGGTCATCTGTACAACCAGATTTCATACACCAGACTTAGTAATGGTGTAAAATGCAACAATCCCAGACCCACCTTTGAATTTTGGAATGTAAAAGCACCCTTAGCAGCCTACACATATTGTATTACATGTTATGCAATTATTTATTCTTGTTTACTGCAACCGACTCTCCTGTTAATTGGCTATTGAACATACACAAAGACTCACCATATAATTAAGCCATCTTTAAAATCATTATCAGTATGCAGAAACTTTGAGCTT
>CM067168.1:137449338-137544338 GCA_034093135.1 Erigeron breviscapus | reverse complement strand
TTTAAACTCAAATAATTAACCGTTTTAATTATTTACAAAAGATACCACTCATGTTTTAATAAATGACTCTGATAACCTTGCGGAAATAGAACGTTCATTGTAGACACAATAGTTGTGCGGTTAACGAAAACACAACAGTGGTATCAGAGCGTAGATCATGCATGGATATTTGTGGCTAAAATAGATAAATGATTTATAAGTGATTATAAATCAATCGGTTAATTGAACCCGTATGTTAGTACGTGTCGGGTCGAATCGACTGTGTGACCTTTTATGTAGATTATTTAGCTTGGTCACAAAATTATATGTTTTATCATTTGCATATTGTTTATAGTATTCCATAAAGATGAATTGCGTTGTGATTGGTTGTTTTCTCCCTTTTTAAATTCATTTGATAAATTTAAATTAATTTTGAGTATAAAATTGTTTTGGAAATTAAAGGTTTAATTAATTAAGATTTTTGAAATATAAAATTTTATAAAATGATGCTCAAAATTTCGAAATTATGGAGAAAACATAAACCAATTCGGAGTCCCGTTTATTCGACAATAGATGTCTTGAATTGAGTGGGAGCCTAGACGAGTCATTAAGATAAAAGGAAGTTTTATACTTACTTTTATTTTAGGGTTCATATTTGTTGAACCGGCATATGGAATTATAAATTAGAAGATGCAAATCCTTTATTTGTCTAAATGTGAATTTTATAAGATGCCTTAAAACGCGTTTTACACACATGACTTGAAAATGTTTTTCAAATTATAAAAGGAGTTTTAAAAGGGATTAAAAAGAGTTTTAATAAACTAAAATGAGTTTTAAATGAGGTTAATGTTTTTGAGAAAACTAGATTAATCTCGCTATAAGTTTTGTGAAACGAATAAGTAAATTAAAAGGGTTGTTTTAATTGCATGCATGTTGTTTGTGTTCATCTATGCCTTATCACATGTTAGGTTATGACCTAGTGCCACACAAACATTCCTTTCACGAAACCTTATATGTTAAAGTTGTGTTAACATGCTCGGTGCTTTATTCCTATTTGAATTGCATGCGGAATAGGATTGTTTTAAACTACTTAGAGTTAGTTTTACTACCCGCCCATAAAGAAATCCCTGCCATCCTATGAGAAGCACCTGACAGTATACACTCCCTGTTGCTCTGGATAAGTTGCCTAAGCCATAGTGTAGAAACGGGGTGGTCCTTCGTATCTGCCCATCCCAGTTACCGGATACGGACAGCCACACTGTAAGTGCATGATTCTGTTGACAACAGCAACAGCGATTTGATCAGTATGTTTATGTTTTGTAATATGTAATCATAGACTTATGTTATGTTTAAACTTGTAATTTGGACTTAGATAATGTGAATGATTACATATTGATCAGAAGTTTAGTATGTTTAATGTTTACGACTTGTATGGTTATGATTATAAGTAACATACAGATACAAGTGATAAACTTGTCACGTTTTAAGTAATTAAAGTATACTTGAAAGATGACAAAAGAAACTGTATATAAACTCGTGCTACAGTAACACGAGTTTGACTAAACTCGTGCTACAGTAACACGAGTTTGTCTAAATACGTGGTCAACACGTGTTTACGTATAAAGCACGCGTTTGCTAATGGGCTTTGGGCTTTAAGGTATACGGTCCATAATTAGCACGCGTTTATGAACATTTAGTATAAATACTCACACTAAACACGTAATTAGTAACAATTAATTAAGAGATTACGACTAAACTCTGTCAATTAAGCAAACCCGCGCGCGTTTAAGGTCTTAGGTTGTGTTTACAACGAAAGACGATAATATTATTAACCAAACAGGTTATCACGAGAGGATTCCGCACTCTCGTCATAACTATAAGCGTTCTCGTGTACGATCAGTCCACCAGGACCTACAAGTGGTATCAGAGCCAATAGATTTTTCAATCTGAAGGTTCGAGATCGCTTTGTTTGGCTTAATTTTGCCAAAAATCGTGCAAGATTTCTAATCGGAAAACACGTGTTTATCTTAGTAACACGCGTTTGGTTTTTAACACGCGTTTGTATTGTAAACTCGTGTTCGCCTTTTCATAACACGTGTTTTGTTCTTTAACACGTGTTTGTGTTTTAAACTAGTGTTAGCTGTTCTAATCACGTGTTTGCTATTTTAACACGTGTTTGTCTTGTAAGCTCGTGCTCGTATTTAAACACGTGTTTATCTTAAACACGTGTACCTGTTCACTCTCTGTTCTAATCACGTGTTTATCTCAAACGCGTGGTACTGTTCATTTCTTTTAATTTCTTCTTTTGTCGTATTTCAATGATGTCTGGAATGCCTACAGTTTCATCAAAAGAGGCCCAATACATAAATGCTTTAATTCTTCACGATCATGAAGTCGGTCGTACCAATTCACCCCCAAAGTTGATTAGACTTGAAAATTTCTGGAGTTGGAAAAAACGTTTTGAATCCTATATTCGCCTTACTGATTTTCAATCAATGGGTGATGATTACTGAAGGATATGAGTGGCCAACTCATGAAGATGCTCTTGGAAATGAGGTCAAATACAAGATTGGGGATATGTCTGAAGTATTTAGAGGAAATGGACTTGAAGTGGCAAATGGCTATGCTCACTATAAAAGCTCGTCGTTTTATGCAACGAACTGGAAGAAATCTTGCATCTGACAAGAATAGAGGATTTGACAAGTCCAAGGTTAAGTGCTATAATTGTGACGGTTTTGGTCATTTTGCTAAGGAATGTCAAAGACCAAAGCGTTTTGATAATTCTACAGCTTCGACAGTTAATGGCTCAAGGGGGAGATAGTTGTAGAGAAACGGAGTTGAAGAGGAAAGAAGATGAGGATGATGATGAGGATGCGAATGCTGATGGTGAGCCAAGAACTGAAGCTCAACCAGAAGTAGCAACTCAGGGGGAGACACCATTCCAAACAGAGTCAGAGATTGCTGGTACAGCTGGTGCTAGTACATCTGGGACTCAGAAAGACTCAGGCAAAGCTGTGATGATGGCTCCGGATGTGGTTCTTGATGATGATTCCAATTCAGGTAACTCAAATTCCAATAAGTCTTCAGAGTCAGAGTTGCACCCACTAATAGTGCATAGACTAGAGAAGAGATTGGGATATGATTCACAAGCTCATTTGAGAGCTATGGCAGATTTTATGCATCCTGATGATTATCATGATCCAGGATCATATAAGGATCAAGTAAAAGAGCATTTAGGGTTAACTCGTACATCTTCAGAGTCAGAATCGGATTCGTCAGATTCAGATTTTGTTTTTGAACCTTAAGAGATTAATAATCTGTGTATTTTAGATGTAAATGAGATAAACATTATAAGATAAATATTGGTGTATTAAATTGTTACATTATATTTATGATATAGTTTATTTTATTTATGCTATCTTTTGTGTCTTAATGTTGTTTGTCTTTGCATATTTGAAATATTTAAATTTTTAAATTTCAGATAAGCTTCAAAAGATAGATGTAGGTACATCTGAGGTCCGAAATGATGATTCTGAGAATGAAGAAAGTTTGGAGGAAGGTGAAATGAATCTACCTGATTTGGACTGGGATAATGTTTTTCAAGATGATGATGTTATGCAACAACAAGTTCCAGAGGATCAACAAGAGATTCAAGCTGAGCGAGTGTTTATTCCAAGTTCAAGAACTCTACACTTTACGGTTTTTACCAAAGTTGGAGATGATGAAGATGGAATTACGCTAAGCTGGAATATTGAAGATTCGAAGGAATTTGATGTGACAGAATATCCAGTGCCAAGTAGGGATGAAGATCACCTACATCAAATTGATAGAAAGATACCGGCAAGAGGATTTGTAGGAGAAGGTTTGAAACCATCAGTCTTTTGGGATTTTATTAGTGATCGAGATGCTCATACGTATGTCACTACTATTTTGAGTTGGTTTTTCGATGAAGAGCTAAAATTGTTTATTATTAAGAGAGATGATGGTTGTCAATACTTGAAGCCGATGAAAAGATATTTTGAGAGCCTTAGTGAATCCGATTTGATGGATTTAGGAAGGAAATGGACTTGAAGTGGCAAATGGCTATGCTCACTATAAAAGCTCGTCGTTTTATGCAAAGAACTGGAAGAAATCTTGCATCTGACAAGAACAGAGGATTTGACAAGTCCAAGGTTAAGTGCTATAATTGTGACGGTTTTGGTCATTTTGCTAAGGAATGTCAAAGACCAAAGCGTTTTGATAATTCTACAGCTTCGACAGTTAATGGCTCAAGGGGGAGATAGTTGTAGAGAAACGGAGTTGAAGAGGAAAGAAGATGAGGATGATGATGAGGATGCGAATGCTGATGGTGAGCCAAGAACTGAAGCTCAACCAGAAGTAGCAACTCAGGGGGAGACACCATTCCAAACAGAGTCAGAGATTGCTGGTACAGCTGGTGCTAGTACATCTGGGACTCAGAAAGACTCAGGCAAAGCTGTGATGATGGCTCCGGATGTGGTTCTTGATGATGATTCCAATTCAGGTAACTCAAATTCCAATAAGTCTTCAGAGTCAGAGTTGCACCCACTAATAGTGCATAGACTAGAGAAGAGATTGGGATATGATTCACAAGCTCATTTGAGAGCTATGGCAGATTTTATGCATCCTGATGATTATCATGATCCAGGATCATATAAGGATCAAGTAAAAGAGCATTTAGGGTTAACTCGTACATCTTCAGAGTCAGAATCGGATTCGTCAGATTCAGATTTTGTTTTTGAACCTTAAGAGATTAATAATCTGTGTATTTTAGATGTAAATGAGATAAACATTATAAGATAAATATTGGTGTATTCAATTGTTACATTATATTTATGATATAGTTTATTTTATTTATGCTATCTTTTGTGTCTTAATGTTGTTTGTCTTTGCATATTTGAAATATTTAAATTTTTAAATTTCAGATAAGCTTCAAAAGATAGATGTAGGTACATCTGAGGTCCGAAATGATGATTCTGAGAATGAAGAAAGTTTGGAGGAAGGTGAAATGAATCTACCTGATTTGGACTGGGATAATGTTTTTCAAGATGATGATGTTATGCAACAACAAGTTCCAGAGGATCAACAAGAGATTCAAGCTGAGCGAGTGTTTATTCCAAGTTCAAGAACTCTACACTTTACGGTTTTTACCAAAGTTGGAGATGATGAAGATGGAATTACGCTAAGCTGGAATATTGAAGATTCGAAGGAATTTGATGTGACAGAATATCCAGTGCCAAGTAGGGATGAAGATCACCTACATCAAATTGATAGAAAGATACCGGCAAGAGGATTTGTAGGAGAAGTTTTGAAACCATCAGTCTTTTGGGATTTTATTAGTGATCGAGATGCTCATATGTATGTGACTACTATTTTGAGTTGGTTTTTCGATGAGGAGCTAAAATTGTTTATTATTAAGAGAGATGATGGTTGTCAATACTTGAAGCCGATGAAAAGATATTTTGAGAGCCTTAGTGAATCCGATTTGATGGATTTAGGAAGGAAAAGGCTCGTGCTACAGTAACACGAGTTTGACTAAACTCGTGCTACAGTAACACGAGTTTGACTAAACTCGTGCTACAGTAACACGAGTTTGACTAAACTCGTGCTACAGTAACACGAGTTTGACTAAACTCGTGCTACAGTAACACGAGTTTGACTAAACTCGTGCTACAGTAACACGAGTTTGACTAAACTCGTGCTACAGTAACACGAGTTTGACTAAACTCGTGCTACAGTAACACGAGTTTGACTAAACTCGTGCTACAGTAACACGAGTTTGACTAAACTCGTGCTACAGTAACACGAGTTTGACTAAACTCGTGCTACAGTAACACGAGTTTGACTAAACTCGTGCTACAGTAACACGAGTTTGACTAAACACGTGCTACAGTAACACGAGTTAGTCTAAACTCGTGCTACAGTAACACGAGTTTGACTAAACTCGTGCTACAGTAACACGAGTTTGACTAAACTCGTGCTACAGTAACACGAGTTTGACTAAACTCGTGCTACAGTAACACGAGTTTGACTAAACACGTGCTACAGTAACACGAGTTTGACTAAACACGTGCTACAGTAACACGAGTTTGACTAAACTCGTGCTACAGTAACACGAGTTTGACTAAACTCGTGCTACAGTAACACGAGTTTGACTAAACACGTGCTACAGTAACACGAGTTTGACTAAACACGTGCTACAGTAACACGAGTTTGACTAAACTCGTGCTACAGTAACACGAGTTTGACTAAACTCGTGCTACAGTAACACGAGTTTGACTAAACTCGTGCTACAGTAACACGAGTTTGACTAAACTCGTGCTACAGTAACACGAGTTTGACTAAACTCGTGCTACAGTAACACGAGTTTGACTAAACTCGTGCTACAGTAACACGAGTTTGACTAAACTCGTGCTACAGTAACACGAGTTTGACTAAACTCGTGCTACAGTAACACGAGTTTGACTAAACTCGTGCTACAGTAACACGAGTTTGACTAAACTCGTGCTACAGTAACACGAGTTTGACTAAACACGTGCTACAGTAACACGAGTTTGACTAAACTCGTGCTACAGTAACACGAGTTTGACTAAACTCGTGCTACAGTAACACGAGTTTGACTAAACACGTGCTACAGTAACACGAGTTTGACTAAACTCGTGCTACAGTAACACGAGTTTGACTAAACACGTGCTACAGTAACACGAGTTTACAAGCTCGTGCTGCAGTAACACGAGTTTGACTAAACTCGTGCTACAGTAACACGAGTTTGACTAAACTCGTGCTACAGTAACACGAGTTTGACTAAACTCGTGCTACAGTAACACGAGTTTGACTAAACTCGTGCTACAGTAACACGAGTTTGACTAAACTCGTGCTACAGTAACACGAGTTTGACTAAACTCGTGCTACAGTAACACGAGTTTGACTAAACTCGTGCTACAGTAACACGAGTTTGACTAAACACGTGCTACAGTAACACGAGTTTGACTAAACTCGTGCTACAGTAACACGAGTTTGACTAAACTCGTGCTACAGTAACACGAGTTTGACTAAACTCGTGCTACAGTAACACGAGTTTGACTAAACTCGTGCTACAGTAACACGAGTTTGACTAAACTCGTGCTACAGTAACACGAGTTTGACTAAACTCGTGCTACAGTAACACGAGTTTGACTAAACTCGTGCTACAGTAACACGAGTTTGACTAAACTCGTGCTACAGTAACACGAGTTTGACTAAACTCGTGCTACAGTAACACGAGTTTGACTAAACTCGTGCTACAGTAACACGAGTTTGACTAAACTCGTGCTACAGTAACACGAGTTTGACTAAACTCGTGCTACAGTAACACGAGTTTGACTAAACTCGTGCTACAGTAACACGAGTTTGACTAAACTCGTGCTACAGTAACACGAGTTTGACTAAACTCGTGCTACAGTAACACGAGTTTGACTAAACTCGTGCTACAGTAACACGAGTTTGACTAAACTCGTGCTACAGTAACACGAGTTTGACTAAACTCGTGCTACAGTAACACGAGTTTGACTAAACTCGTGCTACAGTAACACGAGTTTGACTAAACTCGTGCTACAGTAACACGAGTTTGACTAAACTCGTGCTACAGTAACACGAGTTAGTCTAAAAGCTCGTGCTGCAGTAACACGAGTTTGACTAAACTCGTGCTACAGTAACACGAGTTTGACTAAACTCGTGCTACAGTAACACGAGTTTGACTAAACTCGTGCTACAGTAACACGAGTTTGACTAAACTCGTGCTACAGTAACACGAGTTTGACTAAACTCGTGCTACAGTAACACGAGTTTGACTAAACTCGTGCTACAGTAACACGAGTTTGACTAAACACGTGCTACAGTAACACGAGTTTGACTAAACTCGTGCTACAGTAACACGAGTTTGACTAAACTCGTGCTACAGTAACACGAGTTTGACTAAACTCGTGCTACAGTAACACGAGTTTGACTAAACTCGTGCTACAGTAACACGAGTTTGACTAAACTCGTGCTACAGTAACACGAGTTTGACTAAACTCGTGCTACAGTAACACGAGTTTGACTAAACTCGTGCTACAGTAACACGAGTTTGTCTAAATACGTGGTCAACACGTGTTTACGTATAAAGCACGCGTTTGCTAATGGGCTTTGGGCTTTAAGGTATACGGTCCATAATTAGCACGCGTTTATGAACATTTAGTATAAATACTCACACTAAACACGTAATTAGTAACAATTAATTAAGAGATTACGACTAAACTCTGTCAATTAAGCAAACCCGCGCGCGTTTAAGGTCTTAGGTTGTGTTTACAACGAAAGACGATAATATTATTAACCAAACAGGTTATCACGAGAGGATTCCGCACTCTCGTCATAACTATAAGCGTTCTCGTGTACGATCAGTCCACTAGACGGACACACACGCCACCTTATAGGCGGATTTTGTTAGATCGCCTTGGATAAGTTGCCTAAGTACTAGTCGGCAAGGATGAGACTAAACATGCCTTAGGATCAAGTAGTGATCAAAGTCTCATTAAGAGTCGCAATGTGTGATCGGTCAATGGACCGACTTTACTGATAAGCAAACATGTGGTCGTCCGAATAAGTTGTCGGATACACATGATGTGGACTCGATTTGGTTCTTTAAGCTTTAAAACTATAAATGATTTTAAGATATATGCGTAGATTAAAATCTAAGGGTAGTTGATTTAGTTAAAGCCTTAAATATCTAAATCCCTATGTTTGAACGTTACTTTTAGATGGCCTCTACATCTCAAAATACCATTAAGTCTGCATTGCTCAAGTCTTTGTTAGATAAGGACAAACTAGATGGTTACAACTTCAATGAATGGTATCGCAATATGAGAATTGTGCTTAAACATGAAAATAAGTTGCACATTCTTGATACACCGCTTCCGGTTGCTCCAACTAGTGATAGTACCCCTGAATACCGTGATGACTATCAGAGTAAGTACGATGAACAGAGTAAGATAGCATGCCTTATGTTATCGAATATGAACTCTGGGCTTCAGAGGGATATGGAGAACTTGGATGCTTATAGCATGATTAAGGAGCTCAAGAGCATGTTAGCAAGAACTATTCCAAATCGTTCATGCATTGCATGCATGCAAAATGGAAGTAGGTCAGCCCGTGAGAAGCTATGTCCTTAAGATGAAAAGCTATGTCGATAATCTTCAGCGACTTGACTCACCCATTCGTCAAGACCTTGCGGTGAATCTCATCTTGAATTCACCTACAAAGGACTATGATGCATTTGTAATGAATTACAATATGCAAGGGTGGAAGAAGAGTATCTCTTAGCTGCATCAAATGTTGAAAACGGCTGAAGATGCTATGCTAGCCAAGACTCCGACTGTGTTGCATATCGTTGAAGGAGGTGTCAAGAAGAAAAGGTGGAGAAGTGAGAAACAAGGCAAGCAAGATGCCCCGAGAACCACTTCACGTAAGAAGAAGAAAAGAGATTACCCTGCGAAAGATGCTACATGTTTCCACTGTGGAAAAGTAAGACATTGGTGTTTTGATCAAAAATTTACCTAAGATAATCTACGATGAAGACTTAGATCAATAATGTAACCAAACTTTCGTTCGTGAGGTTAAGGGCTTGTAAAATATGTTGAGATTCAAAGATGCGTTTAATAAAAAGATTTGATAAACGATTATGTCGACTAAACAAGAAATTAAGGTCTAAAACAATGATAATCAGAATTATAAGTATCGAAATAAAAGAACTAATGATAAATATTGCTAATCAAAGTAAATATCTAATAAATAATGCTTGAAAAGTAAAGAGTAAAGAGCAAGAACACCGAGATTTGTTAACGAGGAAAAGCCCTTAATCCTTTAAGGATTGCCGGCATAAAAACCCCGGGAGGAAGCAATCGTCCCTGCCTTTGTTCTCTTATTAATGGTTGTTAAAATGTTTACAATGGTGGAATTTGGTTGATCGATGTATCTAAGTGTGTGAATGAAAGTAGCAAGAACAGTGTGTGTGTATACAAGTGAGTAGTATGCTGTGAATAAAAAATACGATATCCTAAGATCGATCAGCCTCATTCATTATATAGACCTAGGATCTAACTAACTATGCGAGTTTGTAGGGATCTTCCAGGTCTTCGTTAATTTGAACGTTGGAGCATATCTTGACCAGTCTTGTGAACGTTGAAGCTTTTCTCCTCATGCTGAAATCAACTTGAAGTCCGAATATCTTGGCAGACTAAGTATTCTTTGCGTGTTGAAGTTTAATCCCATGTGTGAAATCCTTTCTTTACCGTTGGAGATTTTCCTTGGCTTTATATCGAATATTCTGGAATTTGCATGCTTATCTCATGTGGAAATGATAATAATAGTTGAAAAATAACGTTAGCAAAATATTAATAAGTAATCAGAATATTCAACTATGTCAAGATCCTAGTATGTCAAGATCTTGGACCTTCAGGATATTGGTACTTGAAATTTCACCCATAACAATTGTCCCCAAAGTTATTTTAATAAAATCTATTTTGTTGAAATAACTTTGAATCTTCTAGAGAAAGCTTTGACCGAAGTCAACTAGTAAATTTTGAAACCATCTTAAAGATAAGACGCGTGGAACTTGGAGAGCCAAGAGTTGTGATGCGATAGGTAACAACTTGACGGTTCATTTCCTATCTTTTTACCCCTCTATATAAGGATACAATTTTTCTCTTTGAAAATCACAGATACTTTCCTATTTTCCTTATGCTTAAAAAATGTCGATAATCTTCAGCGACTTGACTCACCCATTCGTCAAGACCTTGCGGTGAATCTCATCTTGAATTCACCTACAAAGGACTATGATGCATTTGTAATGAATTACAATATGCAAGGGTGGAAGAAGAGTATCTCTTAGCTGCATCAAATGTTGAAAACGGCTGAAGATGCTATGCTAGCCAAGACTCCGACTGTGTTGCATATCGTTGAAGGAGGTGTCAAGAAGAAAAGGTGGAGAAGTGAGAAACAAGGCAAGCAAGATGCCCCGAGAACCACTTCACGTAAGAAGAAGAAAAGAGATTACCCTGCGAAAGATGCTACATGTTTCCACTGTGGAAAAGTAAGACATTGGTGTTTTGATCAAAAATTTACCTAAGATAATCTACGATGAAGACTTAGATCAATAATGTAACCAAACTTTCGTTCATGAGGTTAAGGGCTTGTAAAATATGTTTAGATTCAAAGATGCGTTTAATAAAAAGATTTGATAAACGATTATGTCGACTAAACAAGAAATTAAGGTCTAAAACAATGATAATCAGAATTATAAGTATCGAAATAAAAGAACTAATGATAAATATTGCTAATCAAAGTAAAGATCTAATAAATAATGCTTGAAAAGTAAAGAGTAAAGAGCAAGAACACCGAGATTTGTTAACGAGGAAAAGCCCTTAATCCTTTAAGGATTGCCGGCATAAAAACCCCGGGAGGAAGCAATCGTCCCTGCCTTTGTTCTCTTATTAATGGTTGTTAAAATGTTTACAATGGTGGAATTTGGTTGATCGATGTATCTAAGTGTGTGAATGAAAGTAGCAAGAACAGTGTGTGTGTATACAAGTGAGTAGTATGCTGTGAATAAAAAATACGATATCCTAAGATCGATCAGCCTCATTTATTATATAGACCTAGGATCTAACTAACTATGCGAGTTTGTAGGGATCTTCCAGGTCTTCGTTGATTTGAACGTTGGAGCATATCTTGACCAGTCTTGTGAACGTTGAAGCTTTTCTCCTCATGCTGAAATCAACTTGAAGTCCGAATATCTTGGCAGACTAAGTCTTCTTTGCGTGTTGAAGTTTAATCCCATGTGTGAAATCCTTTCTTTACCGTTGGAGATATTTTCCTTGGCTTTATATCGAATATTCTGGAATTTGCATGCTTATCTCATGTGGAAATGATAATAATAGTTGAAAAATAACGTTAGCAAAATATTAATAAGTAATCAGAATATTCAACTATGTCAAGATCCTAGTATGTCAAGATCTTGGACCTTCAGGATATTGGTACTTGAAATTTCACCCATAACAATTGTCCCCAAAGTTATTTTAATAAATCTATTTTGTTGAAATAACTTTGAATCTTCTAGAGAAAGCTTTGACCGAAGTCAACTAGTAAATTTTGAAACCATCTTAAAGATAAGACGCGTGGAACTTGGAGAGCCAAGAGTTGTGATGCAATAGGTAACAACTTGACGGTTCATTTCCTATCTTTTTACCCCTCTATATAAGGATACAATTTTTCTCTTTGAAAATCACAGATACTTTCCTATTTTCCTTATGCTTAAAAAATTACAAATAATTTTTTCGATTTCCATTAACTCTCATAATATTACAATGTCAGAGGTTACAAGTGGCGAATCTCATCTTCAAATTCAAGATCCTCCAAGAGTCGATTGGGGGGTCAATAAATCAGAGAAGAGACTCCTTCATGTATGATAAATTATTTTAAGTTTATTCATATTTTTCGAAAACTAATTTTTATCTTTTTCTACAGTGCTTCTCCCAGATGCGATATGCGCATATGGAGGTTGCAAGAATTAAAGACGAAGAATTGAATAGCCAAAACCAATATATTCAATGGCTTCTAGAATCAAGGAAAGTCCAGATGTCAAGAATAAAGGAACTGGAAGAAGAGTTGGCCAAAACCAAAGAAGAACTTCAAACAGTAAAAGTGGGTCTGATCTACTTAAGGGTTGCTAAAAAGTTGAAATCTGACTCTTCTTCGTAAAATGTTTTTATGGGCGATGAAGGACATGATGCAAAGGCCAGAGCCCATATTTTTAAACTCTTTTGTTAGTAGGAAAATCGAATCGATAGGGGATGTGTATCGTAGAATAACAAACATTTAGGAGGGGCGAGATCAATCTGGTATGATTGATCATGGTTGTAAAACTGCTTTCGAGTAGTTTCTTGTAAATAATTTTTTGAATGAATGATAACTGTCTTTTGATCCATTTCATTTTGAACTCGAAAACCAAAACTGTTGTTAAGGGTAAAAACGGAAAATGACTAATCAATTAAATAATGTCACATGTCAGTTAATAATTATTCTTGACTTATTCGACTACATCAACAGTTAAGTAATCAAATCAACGCAGTAATTAAGGAGTAAGATACATGCACCTTTTATACGCAATTAAGATCCCACTTGTAGGCTATGATCTCTAGTTCGCAGTATCTTTAATTGTTGTCAATTTCCCCTTATTCCTGCATTAAAATAATATGTGTGGGACTGGATTGATTTTTTGGAGGGGATTAAAATTAAGAAGGGAATTCTTAATTTTAAGATTCTCATAGGGACATTGGTGTTCAAGATATAGAGGGTGTCTCAATATCTTGAACTTGCTTGGGAGGCGTGGTTAGCCTTTTTCGTATGTTTTGTATAATGAGTGGCGTGGTTAGCCAATTCGGGAGATCGATGGTAACATCGACAACCAATAGAATTATTTTTCGACGACCTTGGAATTTAACCCTTCAATCGTGAAATTAATTAACGTGCGACACGGGCAATTTTAAGAGAAGGTGAAAACCTTCAACCAAAAGTTGACGTGAAAGCCAAAAGGTGAAGACCTTGTTCCACGTTGTAATGCATGTGTTTGATGATATTGATCATCCCTTGAGATCTACAAAGCAAAATCTTAGAAACTGACGTTAACCATTTGGCTAACGCCACTCCGACGCTCAAGTCAGTATCATTATTTTGGAAAATAAAATAAAAAGTAAATAAGTAAAATCCAAGAGTAAGAAATCATACCTGATTTTGTCAAAAGACAAAATAAATTACACATGATAGGTTTTGAGATGATAGGCATTCCAAGCTCTTGAAACTAAATTACCTTGTAAATCTTGAAGCCAATAAGATCCTTTTCCAGCTTCTGCTTCAATCAAATAAGGACCTTCCCATTTTGGATTCAATTTACCATCTGGCTTGGTTAAAGCTTTCTTGAGAACCAAATCACCGACTTGAAACCGCCTTAATCTTAGATTCTTATTATAAGACTTAGCAATTCGTTGTTGATAAGATGCTATTCTTATCTTGGTTCTCTCTCGTAATTCAGTTGCAGCTTCTAAATCTTCAAGCAGCAACTCTTTATTTTTCTCATAAGTTAGTAAACTAATTCTAGCAGTAGGTAGATCCATTTCAGTGGGTAGAACTGCCTCAGCTCCAAAGACAAGTGAGAATGGAGTTTGTCCAGTAGCACTCTTCGAAGTTGTTCGATTAGCCCATAAGACAAATGGCAATTCTTCAGCCCATTTTCCTTTTGCTTGAACCAGTCTTTTCTTCAAATTATTCATTATAATTTTGTTGCTTGATTCTGCTTGACCATTAGCTTTTGGATGGACTGGAGTAGAAGTAATCATCTTAATGCCCCATCTTTCACAAAAAATTGTAGTTTTCTTTCCAATAAACTGTGACCCATTATCACAAATTATCTCCGCTGGAACTCCAAATCTTGTCAATATATTCCTTTTAATAAAAGATATGACATGTGTTTCATGAATCTTGGCGTATGCTTCAGCTTCAATCCATTTTGAGAAATAATCCGTCATAGCCAAAAAATATTTCTTCCCAGCTGAAGATCCTGTTATTAACCCAACAATATCCATTCCCCATTTCATAAATAGCCATGGTGATAGAACTGGATGCATGGGTTCTGCTGGCTGATGATAAATGTTGCTATGTCGCTGACAAGCATCACATTTTTTCGCATACTCTTCAGCATCTTGTTTCATAGTTGGCCAATAATAACCTGTTCTCAAGATCTTTGAATATAAAGATCTTCCAGCTGTGTGATTTCCATATTCTCCTTCATGTATATCTTTAAGAACCTCATTGGTCTCAGGATATTCTAAGCATCTAAGATATGGTCCTGCAAGAGATTTTCTATACAAAATACCATTTATCATAGAATAATGTGTTGTTTTCATGCGAAAGGCCTTTGGGTTTTCATCTTTAGGGATTGTCCCATTATTTATATATTCTATTATTGGTATAGTCCATGAATTTTGATTGTCCCAGAATTTTCAGCTTCTGTATCTTGAATGGCTAATATATTAGCTGATTCTTTTTCTATAGCAGGATGTAAAACATGAATTATAGGAATCCTAGTTTCTGGTGACATCTTAAGTGTTGATCCTAGATTTGCTAAAGCATCAGCCTCAGTGTTTTCTTCTCTAGGCACTTGTTCTATATCAAATAAATCAAAATTCTCAGCTAGTTTTCTCACTATTTCCAAATATTGCATTAAATTTTCACCTTTCGAAGCATATGTTCCATTAAAATGATTAGCTAAAAGTAATCAATCTACATATACCTTAAGATTTCTAATGTTCATATCCTTAGCTAATTGCATACCAGAAATTAAAGCTTCATATTCCGCTTCATTATTAGTGGCTATAAAATGACAATTCACTGCTTGGGGTATGATATCCCCCTGTGGCGATTTTAGTACGATACCTAATCCTATTCCTTTAACATTAGCTGCACCATCAGTGTATAAAATCCATTTTTTAGTAGCTTCTTCTAACATTTTTACCTCTAAGTCTACTTCAGGTTGCAAATCAGTACTAAAATCAGCCACAAAGTCGGCTAAAACTTGAGATTTTATAGCAGTCCTAGGTTCATAAATTAAATTAAAAGCACTTAATTTCACAGACCATTTAGCCATTCTACCAGATACTTCAGGTTTTCTTAATACGCATTTTATAGGGTAATTAGTCCTAACATGTATAGCATGCATTTCAAAAAAATGTCTAAGTTTAGTAGATGCCATAACTAATGCAAGTATAAGTTTTTCGAGATGAGAGTACCTGGTTTCAGCATCAATTAAACTTTTACTTACATAATAGACTGGATGCTGTTGACCTTCCACTTCCTTTACTAAGACAGCGCTCACTGCATTTGATGATACTGCCATGTAAAGATATAGAGGCTCACCATCTTCAGGCTTTACCAACAGTGGTGGAGTAGATAGATATCTCTTTAATTCTTGGAAAGCTTCTTCTTGTCTTTCTCCCCATTCGAACTTTTTGTTCTTTTTTAAGATGTCATAAAATTCTTTGCATCTATCAGCAGATCTTGATATAAATCTGTTCAAAGCTGCCAACCTTCTGGTTAACCTTTGAATATCTTTAGCATTTGATGGAGATTTCAGGTTTAAGATAGCCCTGATCTGTTATGGGCTTGCTTCTATTCCTCTTTTTGTGACCATGTATCCTAGGAATTTTCTAGCGGCCAACTCCAAAATTACATTTTGCAGGATTCAGCTTCATATTATATCTGTCCAGGATGTTGAAGGCCACTTCAAGATCTTTCAAGTGATCTTCAACTCTCTTTGATTTCACCACCATGTCATCTATATAGACTTCCATCGTATCCCCCAGTTGGTCTTTGAACATCATGTTGACTAGCCTTTGATATGTTGCACCTGCATTTTAAAGACCAAAAGGCATAGCAATATAACAATAAATACCTGTCAGGGTCATGAAGGCGGTGGCTTCTTGATCTTCATGTTCCATTTGAATTTGCTGGAATCCAGAAGAAGCGTCCATAAATGTGAGCATCTCGTGTCCAGAAGTTGCGTCGACCATTGCATCAATATGTGGCAGTGGAAATGGATCTTTTGGGCAGGCTTTATTGAGATCAGTGAAGTCTACGCAAACTCTCCATTTCCCGTTTTTCTTTTGCACTACTACCACGTTTGCCAGCCATTCAGGAAATTTTACTTCCCTAATCATTTTTGCCTTTAATAATCTCTCCACGTCTTCTTGGATAATTGCATTTCTTTCCGGAGCGAATTTTCTTCTTTTTTGTTGGATTGGCTTGAAACTTTTATCAATTCCAAGCTTGTGTGTAATCACATCTCTGGATATTCCAGTCATATCTTCTTGCTTCCAAGCAAAAGTCTTCATCCTGGCTTTTAGAAAATCAGTAAGTTTGACCTCCAAATCTTTTGAGATCTTTGCGCCTAATAATACTTTGATATTAGGATCTTCAGGGACCAGAATAACTTCTTTAACATCTTGCTCTTCTGGTTCATCAACATCGAAGATCCTCTTCTGTAGTTGCTATTGTGAAGTCGACTTTGCTGCTGACTTCATGGTGGATGTATAACATTCTCTAGCCTCTTGTTGATCTCCTTTAACAGTGACCACTCCCCAAGGTGTTGGCAATTTAACACATTGGTGATATGTTGATGGTACTGCCTTCATTTCATGAATCCAGGGTCTTCCCAAAATTATGTTGCAGCCTGGAAGAGTGTCGACCACACAAAATTTCTGCATGGAATTAACCCCTCCAACATATACCGGTAGCTTAATTTCACCAACAGTATATTTGGTATCGCCACTGAATCCAATTAATGGTGATGCCTTGCCAATAATATTTTTTTCCAGAAATATCCATTATTCTCAGGGTTTCCAGTTTGATTATATAAACTGAGCTGCCATTATCTATCAAAATCCTGCGAACATAATGGTTAGCAATAAAAAGAGTAACAACCAAACCGTCGTGATGAGGCTCCAATATGTCGTCGAAGTCATCTTCCTCAAAAGAAACAATATCTGAGTCCGAAATTGAGGCTTTCTTCATGCTCCTTTCTCCTTTATCTGCCTTGCTTTGTTTTGCAAATCTCTTTGCTACTGAATATGTTGTCCCACATACTTCCGATCCGCCAGAAATAGTGTTAATTACTCTTGCATCTGGAGGTGGAGAATCTGCTTTTTGAGTTGGCTTAGGCTTGGAAAAATCCATGCCCTCAACATCTCTAGCTTTCTTTCTTCCAAGGAGTTCTGTAAGATATCCTTTAGCCAGAAGAGTGGAGATCTCCCTTCTCAACATCTTTCAATCTTTAGTAAGATGTCCAAAGTCTTCATGATATGCACACCATTGGCTAGGATCCTTCTTTTTGAAATAAGAATCATTTTTCTTTTGTGGCCACCTTACTTTGTCTCCAAGATCTCGCAGCGCCATTATAATACCAGGTGTTCCTACTGAGAAGCAGTATGTTGACAGGGCAGGATATTCGACCCCATCATCTTCTTCCACTGCATTTACTTGATTATCTACATGTTTTGTGTAGGGTTTATTTCTTGGCTTATATACTGGAGTTTTTGCCTTCCGATTTGGGCGATCATATGACAAAGCTTCTAGTTTGGAAGATGTTAGCTCATTTTCTTCAAGCCTTATAAATCTTGCAGCTCTTGCTTTTGCCTCATCCAGATTTCTGCATGGCGTCATTATAAGATCTTCTTGGAATTTGGATCCTTTATGGAGACCTCTCTGCAAAGCTTGTATAGCGGTCAACATATCTAATTTAGGAATATTAAGAGATTCTTTTGTAAATCTAATCATAAAATCTCTAAGAGACTCGTGTGGCTTTTGAATAATTTTATAAAGATCATCAGTCAATTTTTCAAAAGTTCTACTGCATGAAAATTGACTATAAAATAAATTAGTTAAATCAGCAAAAGAGTTTAAAGATAAAGGAGGCAAACTCTGCAGCCATTTTAAGGTTGATCCTGAAAGTGTAGATCCAAAGCTTCTACATAAGCAGGCTTCCTTTAGATTGGATGGAATAGGTACTGTTTCCATCTTTTCCAGATATAGTGCAATATGCTCTTGAGGATCAGTAGTTCCATCATATGGCTTCATATTTGGAACTTGAAACTTCTTTGGGATTTCTACATTCGCAATCCTGTCACCATATCTGTTAATAAGATAGGATGCAGGGTTGACCTCTGGGATTGGATTGCAAAATCCAGGAACACTAGAGATCATATCTTTAAGCCTCTGAAACTCTCTTGCGATGTATTCATTTGGTCCTTGTCCCTGCGATGGATTAGTAAAAGCAAATGATCCAGTAAAATTATTAGAATTATGTAAACCTGCGCCCATAGTGGCAGATGTCCCAGCAGCATGAGTATTTTGAGGAATATTGCTCCCAAAATTCTGAGTTGCAGTTGGGAATTGCGTGTTAAGCGGCGCAGATCCAGGGGCTGCAGATGCTCCTGGAGTTGAAAATAAATTTCTTGGGGTAATTGGAGGTCCATTTTCTGTAATCCATGTGTTGGGTCTTGTTGGGTTTTATCAAAGTCATATTATCATTATAATATCAAAAAACGCAGCGGAATATTGAACCATTTCAATGTGTTATATGTGGTTAAAAACCAAATTTTAACTTATTAAAGAAAACCCAAACAATAAGGATCCATGTATATGAATAATATGCAATCAAAACAACAACCATAGGGTGTTTTAGAAGACTACCTTCTTCCAAGCTTATAAGAAGGTTGATATGAAGGAGATGATGATCTTGAAGTGGTAAGTCTTCAACCTAGAAGAACCTCAAGCTTGTATACCCCAAACTATCAACAAACACCCAAATGTGCTAGGATTTAAACTTGAAAAACCCTTCCTTTTTACTCTCCTTTGAACCGAAAATTATATGAAGAAAAAAGAAAGTTTTTTGCTAGTTGAGAGAATAAGAGAGAAGTCTTACTTGCATGTAAGAATTGATATGTTCTATGTAATGTGTTGTGTGTATGTATGGAAGGACAAGTGTATTAGTTGAACCAACAACACATCAAAATGCACATGGGGGGGGGGGGCGGCCCCAAAAGGGTGTAACAAATATTTTTGTTACAAACTTTATAAAAACATTTACATGTACATTTTGTAGATAAATTTGTAACATAACTTGTTACAAATCTTATGTAACATATTACATATTATACACAACACACATAAGTGTTTATTTTGCCAAATAAACATATTCATATTTCTCTCAAAATAAATCATCCATATAATTTATTTACATATCTCAAGTGCAATTATTTAGAAACCCACTTTCTAAATGTTTCAAGTATTGATATTTATTTAAAGATCAAATCATATAAATAAATACCATAAGTGTTTGTCTAGCTTGTTATTGGGTATGACCCGACTTGGATCATCACGTACTAGCCACGTCAATTTAATATGTGTCTTGGGCAGACGAATTCCAACAATCTCCCACTTGCACAAGATTCATAGAAGATTGACGCAAGCAGCAAATACCGCCTAACAACGGTTTGCTACCCCTAATACGTATGACGAAGTGCCATTCAATAACATCATCCTCTTCAAGTCCCTTACTTGAAATGATTTAGGTGAACCGATCATTTATCCTTTTGTCACAGATGTCATGTTAAATCCTAGAGACACAGAGTGATCATTCTCTATTGATTTAACTTTGTAGCAGGCCTTAGACATCTTACTCTCAACGAATAAGAGGGACAAATTCCATATCGACTACATACGTCTTTCACAATCACCTTATATCATACCTGAGTTTAGCCTTATGTACTGCCATGTTTCAGAACAGCGAAGAGCTAAGTCAAAGTATAATATTCAGTGAATATCAAGACCCAATATGTATCTCAGGTCTGAGGATACAATGATATTCGCCTTTTAACTCAAGATTACTTATGATCAATCACAGAGATTCCATGTAGTAATGCTTGATTGCAGGTCAGTCCAATATTTGTATCCCACAAATATCTATGAACCTTGGTAGCAACACTTTGCTCTATATTCAAAACCTTTTGAATATCTACCAATCCAAGTTCATAATAATCTTACATTCATATTTGTTCCCACAAATATGATCGACTACGGACATTTAGAATAATTAACTTATTCATGGATTTAAACATGCAAAAATGGAACATAACACAATTTAAATGCAAAATACCAATATTCATATAAATGTGTTAATAACTACAAGTGTTCCGATATCCAAATACATAAAATAGATCAAATCCAATCACTAGAATATCGAAGTCCCATGGCACAAGTATGACTCTCATGCTTGCGCCTTTCAAGGAGCTTCGTGAGTGGATCCGCAACATTTTGATCAGTGTGAACTTTGCAAATACATATCTTTCCCTTTTCAACTTCATCCCTTATGTAGTTGAATCTCCGCTCAATGTGTCTAGTCTTTTGATGCGCACGAGGTTCTTTGATTTGAGCAATCGCGCCCTCGTTATCACAAAGAATTTCTAGGGGTTCTTGAATGGAAGGAACAACCCCTAGATCGGCAATGAATTTCTTCAACCATGCAGCTTCTTGTGCTGCCAAAGAAGCGGCGATGTATTCCGATTCTGTAGTGGACAATGCAACCACATCTTGTTTTGAGCTTTTCCAAGAAACAGCTCCTCCGTTTAGAATGAAGATATACCCCGATTGTGATCGAGAATCATCTCGATCAGTTTGGAAACTCGCATCCGTGTAACCTTTTACAACGAGCTCCTCCTCACCAGATCCATATATTAAAAACATATCTTTAGTGTTTCTAAGATATTTCAATATATATTTGACAGCCATCCAATGACTATCTCCTGGATTTTGCTGGTATCTACTTGTCATGCTTAAAGCGCATGACACGTCCGGTCTTGTGCATATCATAGCATACATGATGGATCCTATAGCAGATGCATATGGGATTCCACTCATTCTCTCTTGCTCAGCTTTTGAGCTAGGAGATTGAGAAGTGCTCAATATTGTTCCTCTCTGAATAGGCACCAAACCTTTCTTGGAGTTTTCCATCTTGAACCTTTTCAAGATTTTGTCTATGTATGCACTTTGATTCAAACCTATTAAGCGCCTTGATCTATCCCTATAGATCCTTATTCCCAAAAATATAGGCGGCTTCACCAAGATCCTTAATGGAAAAGCAACTTCCAAGCCAGGCTTTTACACCTTCCAAGGTTGGAATGTCATTTCCAAATAGTAGAATGTCATCGACATATAATACTAGAAAAGTAATGATGCTCCCACTAGCCTTCTTATACACACAAGCTTCATCAGCGTTTTTGATGAAGCCAAATTTCTTGACTTCTTCATCAAAACGACGATTCCAGCTTCTTGATGCTTGTTTCAATCCATAGATTGATTTCTTTAACTTGCATACTTTATTAGGATGTTTAGGATCGACAAAACCTTCAGGCTGATCCATATAGACATCTTCCTCAAGATATCCATTTAGAAAAGCGGTTTTGACATCCATTTGCCATATCTCATAGTCATAATGTGCGGCTATGGCAAATAATATCCTAATAGACTTTAGCATTGCCACAGGCGAAAAAGTTTCATCATAGTCGACCCCTCGAGTTTGAGTGAAACCTTTTGCTACAAGTCTAGCTTTATAAGTAAGCAAGTTTCCATGCATATCGTGTTTCAATTTGAACACCCATTTACTTCCAACTACTTTGGAATTAGGAGGTTCAACAACCAATTCCCAAACTTGGTTGTCATACATGGATTGCATCTCAGCGTTCATGGCCTCTAGCCATTTGTCCGAATCTGATTTGGACATTGCATCATGGTAGGTGGTAGGTTCATCAGAAACTACCATATAGCATTCATCCACGAGAAATCCATATCTCTCAGGTGGATAAGTAGCTCTACCAGATCTACGAACGTTTTGTGTGTCTTGATCAACCCTTTGATCATCTTCAACATCCTTTTGTTGAAAACTAGTGTCACCCAAGTGTGTATCTGTCAGTGGTTCTTGATCTTCTTCAAGTTCCACTGTTCTAGAACTAGTTCCTTCCATAAGGAATTTAGTCTCCAAGAACTCAGCCTTTCGAGCAACAAAAACATTTTGCTCAATAGGATTGTAGAAATAATATCCCAAATCATCTTTAGGATATCCTACAAAGATACATTTAGTGGATCGGGGCTCTAATTTGTTTGAGGCATCATGTCTTACATAAGCCTCACAACCCCATACCTTTAAATATGACAAAGATGGAACTCTTCCATGCCATATTTCAAAAGGTGTTTTCTCCACTTTCTTGGTGGGAGCCATATTTAATATTCGGGCAGCAGAGATTATGGCGTAACCCCAAAATGATAGAGGTAGTGAGCTTTTGCTCATCATGGAACGAACCATATCTAATAGAGTTCGATTCCTCCTTTCAGACACACCATTATGTTGTGGTGTTCCAGGTGGAGTTAGTTGTGAGATAATCCCACAACTTCTAAGATGATCTTGAAAAGCATCACTTAGGTATTCACCTCCTCTATCAGAACGAAGAATTTTTATTGACTTACTGAGTTGGTTTTCTACTTCATTCTTGAAAATTTTGAACATTTCAAAAGCTTCACTCTTATGTTTTAATAAGTATACATAACCGTAACGACTATAGTCATCGGTGAATGTAATGAAGTATCTTTCACCATTCCTAGTCATTGGCTTAAAAGGACCACATACATTCGAATGTATGATACCTAATAAATCTTTTGCCCTTTCATTAGTGCCTTTGAAAGGTGCTTTAGTCATCTTGCCTTGTAAACAAGATTCACATACATTAAATGAATCATTTGATTTTGTTTTCAAAAGACCATTCTTTTGAAGTGTTAGTATGCGGTTCTTATTTATATGGCCAAGACGACAATGCCAAATATAGGTTTCACTTAAATCTAATTTAAGTTTCTTGGTGGTAGCTTGGTACATTGAGTTATCATATGTTGTGTTTTCATGAACTAATTCATAAATACCATTTAAAGGCATAGCTTTAAAATAAAATACATCATTCATCGAAACATGGATATCATTGTTAACAAAATTAAAATCATATCCAACATGTCTTAAACGGGAAACAGAAATAATACTCCTAGTCAAACTAGGTGCATACAAAACATTGTTCAATACAATTTCCAAACCATTTGGAAGTTTCAAAAGATAGTCTCCTTGGGCTTCAACATGCACCAATGCACCATTGCCCATAAAGAGACTAATGTCTCCCTTCTTGATGTGCTTCTTTCTTCTGAACCCCTGTAACATATTACAAATATGAGTTCCACATCCGGTATCCAATACCCATATGTAAGAAAAAAACAGTATTAAGCTCAATATATATCATAAATATTGTACCTGAGGTTTGCCCTGCATCCCTCTTAGCTTTTAACTCTTTGAGATAGGTTGGACAATTACGTTTCCAATGTCCTACCTCCCCACACTCAAAGCATGGGTCATTGACAGCAACCTTTTGCTTCTTCGCTTTTGGAGTATCCATTTTTCCCTTTCCTTTGCCTTTGAAATTCCCTTTGTTGTTACCCTTTCCCTTAGCAACATTTGCCTTGGGTCCGGAGTAAGCCCTTTTCTTTCCGCCTTCATTGATCGTGAGAACGGGTTGAACCTTTCCTCCCATACTAGCCTCGGCCGTTTTGAGCATCCCATGGAGCTCGGAAACGGTCTTGTCCCATCCGTTCATGTTATAATTTAACACGAAAGTTTCAAATCTCTTAGATAATGAGTTAAGGATCATATCCGTAGCTAGCTCATTTGAGACGGGACAATTAAGCCTTTCGAGGCGATCAACGTAGCTTTTCATTTTAAGAACATATGTTGAGACGGGTTGTGAATCATCCATGCGACATGCATGAAGCGCTCGAACCGTTTCGAAGCGTTCAACCCTTGCTTTTGTTGGAACATTTCCTTGAGTTGGGTAATCATGTCGTATGCCCATGGTGCTCGAACTCCTTTTGGAGTTCGGGAGTCATACTCGCTAGCATTATGCAACTAACTTGCACGGAGTCCTCGACATATTTAACCCAATCATTATAGGCTTCAACATCAGTTTCTTCGGGCTCATCAGGAATAGGATCGTCTAAAATATAGGATTTCTTTTCGTGCCTGAGAACAATTCTCAAGTTACGAAACCAATCCACAAAGTTATTTTGGTTAAGACGATCTTTTTCAAGGATGGATCTTAGTGAAAAGTTATGGACGTTTGGGTTGGGGTTAATTGCATTGTTAGCGGCCATCTACAAGATTAACAAAGTTCTTTATTAGTATTTTCGATATCAAATATAAATTTTAATTGTTAATACCCTTTTATGTCTTATGGACAATTAATAATTAAAATCTAGAATCCAACGTTACATTTAAATGATGGTTAGGTGACCTTTATCCCATGATCTAAATTAACAAGGTAGTCAACGTTTGACAATTGCAACTTTTACAATTTCTAGTGGTATGGGACCGGTTTAATATCTTATATTAAATTGGCATGTTTAATCCCATCAACGCCTTTGGTTATCATGCTTCGGTGACCCTAATCACATGGTTTCCAAATCAAGTTGTCCTACTTATACACACATGTAAATTTATCTTATACTAGTGGTTAGGTGACCTTTATCCCATAAGTATATTAAATTTACCTTAACTTATAAGTTCCCTCAAGGTAGTTAGGTGACCTTTATCCTACAAAGAGTTCCCAAATAATTAAGTGTTGTATAAAAGATGGCGTTTTAACTTGTTCTTAAAGGGTCGTTTTGAGTTTTTATATTCTAGTTAAAAACTATGTACCATAATGAATTTTGAGATCCATATTTCAAAGTTCTTTTATAAAATCCATTTTTATAATTGTGACCATTAACTTTTAATAAAACCCATTTTAATTTACCAAGTTAATGTCAATATTAAAACCAATTTTAATCTTTATGTGTGTCTTTTAGTTTGTTGGTTTTTAAGCATCCACATGACAAAATAATAAACAACCATACAAACATGACAAACATAATAATAAGTGCACAACATTAGCCAACTATTTTGACCACACTTGTTAGCCGAAACAAGTGGGTCAAAAGGTCTCAACCTAAGGGACAAAGTAACACAAAATTTTGTGTTAGTTGAGCTCCCACTTGATCTTGCATCCAAATGCTTCAAGTAACCTTTTGTGATGTGATTTGAATGTCTTTCTTCACTCTTCCTTTTGGCCTCCAAAACAGCCCCTAAACTCTTTAAAGCTTTCTTGGAGATTACATTTACAAGAAAAATGCTACTAATCTATTTATTACATACCAAATGGAATAAATAAATTACATAACCAAATGAAATAAATAAATTACATAACCAAATGAATGAATAAAATCCTATTTAACTATTACAACCATTGAATAATTAAATAAATACAAACACATCCATACATCCCAATCAATCACAAGGTCTTTTGGCTAAGTTGTGACACTAAAATACACAAGAAAAAGAACCCTTTTTGTGTATATATATTGGCCCAAAAATGCAGAAAATTTGGCCAAAAAATTGTTTTTGTCCAAACAAAAAAACAACTTTTGATGCATATATCCATATAACCGGCTCTAGATGCCATTGTTGGGTCTTGTTGGGTTTTATCAAAGTCATATTATCATTATAATATCAAAAACGCAGCGGAATATTGAACCATTTCAATGTGTTATATGTGGTTAAAAACCAAATTTTAACTTATTAAAGAAAACCCAAACAATAAGGATCCATGTATATGAATAATATGCAATCAAAACAACAACCATAGGGTGTTTTAGAAGACTACCTTCTTCCAAGCTTATAAGAAGGTTGATATGAAGGAGATGATGATCTTGAAGTGGTAAGTCTTCAACCTAGAAGAACCTCAAGCTTGTATACCCCAAACTATCAACAAACACCCAAATGTGCTAGGATTTAAACTTGAAAAACCCTTCCTTTTTACTCTCCTTTGAACCGAAAATTATATGAAGAAAAAAGAAAGTTTTTTGCTAGTTGAGAGAATAAGAGAGAAGTCTTACTTGCATGTAAGAATTGATATGTTCTATGTAATGTGTTGTGTGTATGTATGGAAGGACAAGTGTATTAGTTGAACCAACAACACATCAAAATGCACATGGGGGGGGGGGGGGCGGCCCCAAAAGGGTGTAACAAATATTTTTGTTACAAACTTTATAAAAACATTTACATGTACATTTTGTAGATAAATTTGTAACATAACTTGTTACAAATCTTATGTAACATATTACATATTATACACAACACACATAAGTGTTTATTTTGCCAAATAAACATATTCATATTTCTCTCAAAATAAATCATCCATATAATTTATTTACATATCTCAAGTGCAATTATTTAGAAAACCACTTTCTAAATGTTTCAAGTATTGATATTTATTTAAAGATCAAATCATATAAATAAATTACATAACCAAATGAATGAATAAAATCCTATTTAACTATTACAACCATTGAATAATTAAATAAATACAAACACATCCATACATCCCAATCAATCACAAGGTCTTTTGGCTAAGTTGTGACACTAAAATACACAAGAAAAAGAACCCTTTTTGTGTATATATATTGGCCCAAAAATGCAGAAAATTTGGCCAAAAAATTGTTTTTGTCCAAACAAAAAACAACTTTTGATGCATATATCCATATAACCGGCTCTAGATGCCATTGTTGGGTCTTGTTGGGTTTTATCAAAGTCATATTATCATTATAATATCAAAAACGCAGCGGAATATTGAACCATTTCAATGTGTTATATGTGGTTAAAAACCAAATTTTAACTTATTAAAGAAAACCCAAACAATAAGGATCCATGTATATGAATAATATGCAATCAAAACAACAACCATAGGGTGTTTTAGAAGACTACCTTCTTCCAAGCTTATAAGAAGGTTGATATGAAGGAGATGATGATCTTGAAGTGGTAAGTCTTCAACCTAGAAGAACCTCAAGCTTGTATACCCCAAACTATCAACAAACACCCAAATGTGCTAGGATTTAAACTTGAAAAACCCTTCCTTTTTACTCTCCTTTGAACCGAAAATTATATGAAGAAAAAAGAAAGTTTTTTGCTAGTTGAGAGAATAAGAGAGAAGTCTTACTTGCATGTAAGAATTGATATGTTCTATGTAATGTGTTGTGTGTATGTATGGAAGGACAAGTGTATTAGTTGAACCAACAACACATCAAAATGCACATGGGGGGGGGGGGGCGGCCCCAAAAGGGTGTAACAAATATTTTTGTTACAAACTTTATAAAAACATTTACATGTACATTTTGTAGATAAATTTGTAACATAACTTGTTACAAATCTTATGTAACATATTACATATTATACACAACACACATAAGTGTTTATTTTGCCAAATAAACATATTCATATTTCTCTCAAAATAAATCATCCATATAATTTATTTACATATCTCAAGTGCAATTATTTAGAAACCCACTTTCTAAATGTTTCAAGTATTGATATTTATTTAAAGATCAAATCATATAAATAAATACCATAAGTGTTTGTCTAGCTTGTTATTGGGTATGACCCGACTTGGATCATTACGTACTAGCCACGTCAATTTAATATGTGTCTTGGGCAGACGAATTCCAACATCCTAGACTCCAAAATCCTAAATTGAGTCTGATTAAATTCTTGATTAGCTGCAACAGTATCGGTAAGTTTCTGCAAAATAGCAAACAAATTAGGAACTTCTTCATGATCAAGATTTTGAGCAGCTTCTTTAGATCCAATATTGAATGGGTCTGGATAGCCTTCAGCGTTGTAAAAGCCCGATCGTCCTGCTTGTCCAGATCCAGTATTCGTTTGAGATGGGTTTCCTGCTGGGATGTCACCAGCAGTGTTGAATTCAGTACTTTGATTAGCAGGCCCTTTGTCTTTGCTTTGATTCGGAATTCGAACAACATTATTCTTATTTCTTCGATACGAATTATTTCTTGGAGGAGGAGGCACCATAGAAGAAGAAACAACATGAGTGTTTGTGGTTTATTAGTTGGTTGAGTCGACATTATCGGATTTAATTTCGGAAAATTGGTTTTGATAAAAATTAAAGAATTTTTAATCGATCGAAAGCACCTTTTGCCCCACGGTGGGCGCCAAGTTGTTTTGGTC
Organism: Erigeron breviscapus; assembly: GCA_034093135.1. Classification (NCBI taxonomy): domain Eukaryota; kingdom Viridiplantae; phylum Streptophyta; class Magnoliopsida; order Asterales; family Asteraceae; genus Erigeron; species Erigeron breviscapus. The sequence goes on along the minus strand of CM067168.1, from coordinate 137,515,582 downwards.
AAAAATTTACCTAAGATAATCTACGATGAAGACTTAGATCAATAATGTAACCAAACTTTCATTCGTGATGTTAAGGGCTGGTAAAATATGTTTAGATTCAAAGATGCGTTTAATAAAAAGATTTGATAAAAGATTATTTGACTAAACGAGAAATTAAGGTCTAAAACAATGATAATCAGAATTATAAGTATCGAAATAAAGAACTAATGATAAATATTGCTAATCAAAGTAAAGATCTAATAAATAATGCTTGAAAAGTAAAGAGTAAAGAGCAAGAACACCGAGATTTGTTTACAATGGTGGAATTTGGTTGATCGATGTATCTAAGTGTGTGAATGAAAGTAGCAAGAACAGTGTGTATGTGTATACAAGTGAGTAGTATGCTGTGAATAAAAAATACGATATCCTAAGATCGATCAGCCTCATTCATTATATAGACCTAGGATCTAACTAACTATGCGAGTTTGTAGGGATCTTCCAGGTCTTCGTTAATTTGAACGTTGGAGCATATCTTGACCAGTCTTGTGAATGTTGAAGCTTTTCTCCTCATGCTGAAATCAACTTGAAGTCCGAATATCTTGGCAGACTAAGTCTTCTTTGCGTGTTGAAGTTTAATCCCATGTGTGAAATCCTTTCTTTACCGTTGGAGATATTTTCTTTGGCTTTATATCGAATATTCTGGAATCTGCATGTTTATCTCATGTGGAAATGATAATAATAGTTGAAACATAACGTTAGCAAAATTTTAATAAGTAATCAGAATATTCAACTATGTCAAGATCCTAGTATGTCAAGATCTTGGACCTTCAGGATATTGGTACTTGAAATTTCACCCATAACAATTGGAAGCGTAATTGCCCTGACTATCTTGCTGAGCTCGAAAAGGTCAAGGGAAAGGGAAGCTCCAAATCAGGTATCTCTTTGTAAACTATCATTTTTCTTGAGCCGTTGATATAGATTATCAATCTAAACATTTATTTGAAATATTTTTTAGGATCGGAAAAGAAGTAGTGAGAGCAAGACTGAAGATTCAAAGCTCGGATGGTTGAAGAGCATTTATTAATAAATGTTGAATCTTAGTTTTATGTCTTGTTTATTTTAAGACAATTTAGTATCTCGCTTTAGTCGAATTTTTTTGCTTTTACGAATGCTTATGGATATTAGATTCATTTCGAATCTTTACGGTTTTAATAAAGTTACTCTTTTAGCTTTATATATCTTTAGCATTTGTTGAAATTGTCGTTACTACTTTTGATTGTTTATATATGATTGTTTTGGATATTTTATGAGTACTTGTTTGGAAGTATTTGTTTAAATCGGGACACACTTGTTTCGGGCAAAAATTACCTAAGATAATTTTAGAAAGGATTAAAGATAATTTAAGAACCGAAGATTTGTAAGTGGGATTCAGTGTTTTAGGATCTTCAAATAAAAGTAAAGTTTTCTTAAAGATAACGATTTAAACTAAGAGTTTTTGCTAATAAGAGTTTTATGAAAGCCTTTGAGACAGAAATACTTTGAGAATCTAAGAAAACTATTTAAGATATAATTAAAGTACTGAAAAGTAAAGCTAGGATCTTAAAGAAAGGCAACAGGCAATTTCTGCATGTTTGTCAATTTTGTAAGCAAGGTGAACCAACTGAGGTTAATGAAGCACTGGCAGATCCTTCTTGGGTAAATGCAATGCAAGATGAGTTAACACAGTTTGAAAGAAACAAGGTTTGAGAACTTGTTCCAAGACCTCATCACAAGACTGTGATTGGAACTAAGTGGGTCTACAGAAACAAAATGGATGAAAGGGGAGTTGTGACCAGAAACAAAACAAGATTGGTAGCTCTTGGTTACAGACAAGAGGATGGAATTGATTATGATGAGACTTTTGCACCAGTGGCAAGATTAAGGCAATCAGAATGTTCTTGGCTTTCTCTGCTCATAAAGGTTTCAAAGTCTATCAAATGGATGTGAAGAGTGCATTTCTTAATGGAAAATTGGAAGAAGAAGTCTATGTTGAACAGCCTCCAGGTTTTGAAAGTTCAAAGTTTCTTGACCATGTGTTCAAGCTTGACAAGGCTCTCTATGGGTTGAAGCAAGCTCCAAGGGCATGGTATGACACTTTGTCTAAATTCTTATTGGCTAACAACTTCAAAAGAGGTAATGTTGACAAGACTTTGTTTGTGAGAAAGTATAATGGTGATATCCTGCTTGTACAAATCTATGTAGATGATATAATATTTGGGTCTAGCAGTGAAAGACTTTGCAAAATTTTTTCTGAATTAATGTCTAAAAAGTATGAAATGAGCATGATGGGAGAACTAAACTATTTTCTGGGTTTACAAGTTAAACAGACTAAAAATGAAATTTTTATAAACCAAGGAAAATATGTTAAAGATCTCTTGAACAAATTTGGTTTTAGTGATTGCTCACCTATGAAAACTCCTATGGGAACTGGTGATAAGCTGGGTGAAGATAAAAATGGCAAATCTGTTGACACCACAGCTTATAGGAGTATGATAGGATCATTACTTTACTTGACTGCTAGTAGACCAGATATTATGTTTGCTACATGTCTTTGTGCAAGATATCAAGCTAGTCCTAAGGAATCTCATCTTAAGGCTGTGAAAAGAATCTTTAGATACCTTAAAGGTAGTCCCAATCTGGGTCTTTGGTATCCCAAAGACTCAGGATTTGATCTAATTGGCTATTCAGATTCTGACTTTGCAGGCTGTAAGATTGACAGAAAAAGTACTTCAGGAGCTTGTCAATAGACTTGTAAGCTGGTCTAGCAAGAAGCAGCATTCAGTTTGTAAGCTGGTCCAGCAAGAAGCAGCATTCAGTTTCTATCTCCACTGCAGAAGCTGAATATGTTGCTGCAGGAAGTTGTTGCTCTCAAATTCTTTGGATGCAATATCAGCTTCAAGACTATGGTGTCACTGCATCAAAGACTCCAATCTTTTGTGACAGTACCAGTGCCATAGCAATTTCAAACAATCCTGTGCTTCATTCAAGGACCAAGCACATTGATATAAGATATCATTTCATCAGGGATCATGTAATGAAAGAAGATGTTGAACTCCACTTCATTCCAACAGATAATCAGCTTGCTGACTTGTTCACAAAGCCATTGGATGAATCAAGGTTCAACTATCTCATAAGTAAGCTAGGTATGCTAAATTTGTAAAATGTAGTGAGCTAAGTAATAACAAATCTGACCCCTTAGAGTTATTCTAAATTTTAAGGGTAAGCTGTGTCTGACCCAGACTACCCTTTCACACTTAGTGCATTTCCAAGTAAAATAGGGTAAGCTGAGTCTGACCCAGCTTCGTGGTTATTTTTGTTATTAAATATCTCAGTGCGTTTTATTACTTTCATTATTTTATTTAGCTTACTTGTTGATCCTATTGGAGTGTGACACGTGTAGAGGTTACAGATGGATACTGAAAAAGTACCTCCACTACTTGTTCATCCTCCAATCATAATCTTTCTCTCTCCAACTTTTTCAAATGGGATATTTTGAATTATGTATATAATATCTATTTAACCTAAATCCCAAATCACTTGTTCATATTTTTTTAAATCAATTTTTTTTCTCTCGAATCTGATTACTGTTTTATTATTTTATTTAAAATTCTTCTTATAAAAATTGTTTTCAAATGGCATCATCATCTGTTTCTATTCATTCTAATGATTCTCAATCTAGTTCTTCATCTGAAGCTGAAAGTCTTTATCCAGCTCCAATAAGCGCTAATAAACTTTCACCTTATGTGGTGGGAAGTAATGTAGTAGTGGTCCCGACTGATCTTGATACTGGTAAAATCAAGATTGGCAGTCTGGTTCATGCCAATATTCATCCTTCTTCATGGGCAAAAGGATATGATGAGATTGTGGCTTTCTTATGGTATCATCCTTTCGGCAAGGTGATGATTGAGAAGCCAGACTGGGTGTTTCAAGATCTCCTCTGTGAATTTTGGGCGAGCTGTCATGTGGGACAGAACAAGAAAGGAGATGCTGCAATTTATGGCACAATCCTCAATGGTAAGAAAAAGGTATATATTTCTTATGAGAGGATTAGGTCTGCATTTGAGCTGTCTTATATGCCTGAAGATGATTATGCAAGTGTTGTGTCTCATACTGATGCCAAAAATATTTTACAAGAGGTTGGATATACTGGTCCATTGGCTTCAGTGGTTAAAATGAAATATTTAATTGGTATTTGGAGTTATTTACTGAGCACAATTTCTAAAACTTTACAAGTAAAGGCAGTCAGCTTTGATCAACCTAATGTATTAGAATTGCAGATGTTTCATGCAATGGTCACTATGACCAGAGTAGATTTTGCTGGCTTAATTTTTATGGACTTGGTTGAACGTGTTATTAAGAAGAGCCTTACCATACCTTATGGTAGGATTCTTGCTCTTATCATTGAAGCTATACTTGACAATGATTGCAGTCTGGCAACTGGTCAGAATGTGGAATGCAAGTCTATTAACAATAACATTTTTAATAGTCCCAAGGTAACTGTGCAGGGTCTGACCCGAGCAATGCAGGTTTACCTTGATTTTTGTAGGCATAGAGAAAGGGAACAAGAAGCACTTGAGGAAGCTGTCCCTTCTTCGACACGATCTGAGTCTGACACTCAATCTGCCAATCAGGGGGACCCAGGTACACATGATTCTGAACCCTCAAACTCTTCTCAATCTATTCAATATTCTTTTCCTTCAAAAGAGGGTGAAGGGTTGGCCAAAACATCAGCCACCCTAGCCACACCCTCATCCACTCATTCAAAATCCGCTTCTAAAAGACCAATTGTTGAGGACTTAGTACCTCACAAGGCTAAAAAGAAAAGAACGCAAAGGAAATCTGTGTCAGCTTCTGGGGTTGATAATGCAACATCCAATCTTGAGATCCCCCAAGGTGCAGTGGAAGCTAAGGAACGTTCCAAAGTTGTCCCTGCCACCCAAGCTGACAAGCTGAAATCGCCACACCCATCTGCACTCTCCCAAAAGAGTGTAGACGAGTTAAAGGGAACACCTACTGCTACCCAACCCTCCAAACAGGGTGAAGGTATTGAAAGAAAGACCTCCTCCCAAGGTCATACTGAGTCTGCACCTAAATTGTAACACTCCAACTAAGGCGGAACGTTGAGATGTACAGAAAGTCGAGTATTCAAAACATAGGATAATAGATAACATTCACCATAGCTTTATTTGATAAAAGTAATTTTACAATGCAAAAGCATGTGAACCAATTCCCAAGTACAATACGTCTACCATACTTGGATATTGAGTCCACGAAACAAATAACAAATACATGAGATGGTATACTACAATGATCAGGGCGGATTCCATTGCCCGTCACAAGGTTTGATCTTTGACTCCAGAGTGCAATACAAATAATCATGATGCATATAATTCCTCAAAGCTTACGCTAATTCCTGAAAAGCATGAAGAAAAAGTGTCAACTACGAAAACGTAGTTGGTGAGTGCATAGGTTTACAAGTAAATCTCGTTACATATCCATTTCAAAATAGTTGAGAAATCCATGGTAAATTATAAAGTTCTCATTTGTCACATTTATCGTGAGAGAAAAAGTATGTCAATCGATTAATCATTCATCATACCAAAACCATTCGGTCATCAATACTTCAATATCGCCAATTTCAACAGCTTTCAATATTCCATATAAGGTCCAATACCCAAACCGTATGTTCAATCCACAATTTCCATCCATAATAATATCAATACCACTTGGTCAATGGTAAGACTACCATGACATAATTTGATGAGATAGATCTTGAGCCACTACTAAGACCGGTTATGTCCCAATAATCAAATATATATAGTCCCAAATGATAAGATAATGATAAGCACATGCTGTCAATCACGTGCATAAAGATAACAAGGGTCGTGCCATGGAGACGACCATAAATATATAGTAGTTAGAGCACCGCGAGGCCGGACTGGCAATGAAGGTGGCCACAAAGGCAGACCAAACATCCCACCGTTACCTATAATAGTGGATGAGGGGACAAATCCTAGTTGCGCAACCCTCTAACTACATGCCTCAAATGAGTTAATAGTAGTGTACAGGGGACCACCGTTTGACAGTACTCAAGCTCATCATATAACATATAACACGTTGAACTTACAATATAATTCCCATATCATTATCATTATTTCAAAGAATCATTTCATAAGAGAAAGTCATTTTAATTAATCATGCTTTTCACCCCGCAAGTAAAACATATAAAAGAGTTTGAAAGGGGGCTATGACTCACCTTGACATGCCGCATATTATATTCACTTATCCAAAATGGGTACTTCCCATCTATCGCTTCCTTGATCATATATCCGTCATATTCCTCAATCACGTTTCAAGCCAAGACTATCCCTACGATAGGACTAATATACGTAAGTTCCTATCTTATGCCATCACTAAGAAATACCACTTTCATTATGTTGTCATAAATTTTGGGATCCAAGTATATTGTTAATATTTGCATCTTTTTGGTTGTAGAGAGTGTTGGTGTAAAAGGGTCACTTTCATTATACATGTAGTTATAAGTTGTTAGAATTTCGGTAACTTGCCTTTGATTATCATGGTTCCCATTGTGTGCTTTGCTTAATTATAATATTTGACATTAGTAACTTCATAATATTAGTATTTATGAATACTTTCTGATTTATGACTATGTATTTAATTTAATATTATTTAATTAATTATTTATTCATTTTCTTGATTTATTAACCAAATAATTCTTTAAAAATACTTTTAAGTACCTCACTTGCCTTTATAATTTGTGGCTAATTATATTTGGGTTATATTCTGATTATTATGCTTTTTAACTTAGAATATTGTGATATATATATTTATTTATGTAATTTTTCTATTAATTTAAAAATAGTTATTAATTAGTGATTTTCACTTACTTAATTATTTCTAAATTATATGACATTTGTTCTTTGACTTAAAATGATTTTACTCCAGTAGGTTTTAGTCACTTTCATCATTGGTTGTGATTATTTAACCAATTTCATGATTTATATAATTTATTTATTTACCTTTTTAATTATCATTTAAATTTAATAATTAATAGAAATTCTTAGAAATCACCACACAACTTTTTGGCTAAAAATCCCAGGACTTTTAGGCAACTTTTATCATGGGAAAAATCATATCAATTCAACCTCTCTTGTGTCTTGCTCATTTTGAGGATTCTAAGCTTATAAATCGTTTACCGAAATAGTGATTTAAGCCTCATTTTTCGAGCAATTCAAATGCGTCAAAATGGATTTTCATCCTTATTTCATTATTTACAGAATGTTCATTATATTTTGGTGTCTTAAGTCATGATCTTGGTGGTGGTGTGATATTTGCAAATTAAAGCTTTCGGTTAGTGCTTATATGAACCGAATTAATGATTTGTAGGCTTGTCTTTGCCATTTAATAACCAAGTTAAGTTTTATAACTTTTATTTGACATATTCTCAGTAGGTTTATAATACTTTTTGTTACGAGATTGTTGGAGTTGGTTAAAGTTGCAATCTAGTGACTTTTAGCTTATTTTGTTGTGAAGAACTTTTACTTGGAATTTTCTGTTTTAACACTTATTTTCATAAAATGTTGAGTAGTCATTCTTGATTAAGTTGAATTATTTGGATGTTGGTGATTTTTATACAGAGACATATATGTGTCCTATATTTATGTGAATTTTTGCTAAATTTTTAGGCATTGTTTACTACCTCTAAAAATTACCAAACCAAAACTGGTCAGAACAAGAGCTGCTGTGCGACTCAAAATATTTTATAAAAGATTTCTATGATGAACATTTAAGAAAAATCTCCCAATTTTATTTTGAGTTAGGGACACTTTGAACTCAGTTCACACCAAGTTTAAACTTCTGAAACCTATTAGTTAAGAAATTAAAAATCGTCAAAGTTGACTCAACATTAAGACAAAAATCCAATTTTGACCACTTTTGGTAGAAAAATCATATCTTTGGTTTGGTTGTATTTTTGAGTGATTCCAGTTGGAGGTTAAACTTAACTCTTTTATCTACAACTTTTATTTTGAAAGTTTTGCTTGAAACGGCCCTCACATGTTCAGTTTATCCGTCCAAAGACAGAAGAATAATTCTGTCAGAAAGTATTTGGGTCCAAACAACTCACCAATGACCATTCTTGCTTTATTAACACTTGAGTTCATCATTTACAAGATTAATACTTTACTTTTATACCTCTCAACATCAAATTTCCAGATTATTATACCTCTTTTAACATATTTTTCACTTAATACAAGTCCATATCCATCTCATAATCCAACAACAAGATTCAACTTTCTTAGATCTAACATGCATGCATTCAAATCAACACTTTTCAATACCAATCTTTATAGATCTATCATCTACAACATCAAAACATCTTTTTAATGAAAAATCTCAGAAATATATTCTTCAAAATATACAAAACATATAGATCTATCAAAAGGAAAATCACTTTAAAAGCTACTAATCTATAACACTTTTGGGTCTTAAACTTGTTGAATCCTTGGATCTTTCTCATAGATTTCGACATGCATATGCATGAGGAAAAAGATCCTATCAACTTTGCCTTCATCAAGTGTATATTACAAAGAAAACAAGAAGAAAACATAAACTTTTGATAAAACCTTTGAACATAAACAAGAACAATATAGATCTAGTAAAGAGATGAAGATTTATACCCTTGAAGAACTTGGTTTTGAAGGTGAAAAATGGGCAGAATTTTCGGACCTATTTAGGCTCCTAATAACCCTTAATCCAAGCTTGAAACAACCCTTAATCTTATCTTGAAACAACCCTTGCTTAACCCTTATTATTATTATTGATTAAGATGATTTTTCCTTGCCTTTTTGTTGATTATATGAGCCAAAAATGGGAGAGGAGGAAGAGAGAAAAGTGCAGAAAAATTGAGAGGAAAAGAGAGAGAAATGAGAGAAGTGATAAATGTGTGTGTGTGTAAAAGGGGGGGGGGGGGGCGGCTCAAAAGGGGGGGGGGGGGATGAAGGGTTTCTCATTTTTTTTGTATAATTATTGTGTAGGTATATGTGGGTATATGTTTTATAGATGTAACATGTATTTGCTTGTTCATATAAATTGATTAGTTGTCTTAGTATGTATATGTATGTGTGTCGTGTATATGTACATATATATGCATACATTTGTATTTTAAAAGTTGTTGCTTAATCCATTTATTTATAATCTTGTATTTATATTAGACTTGTACCTATATACTTATTATTATTCAAGCATTTTCATGTACTTAAGGAGTTTTAATTATTTTTAAGACGCCCATGGTATTTTCATGACCAAATGTAATTTAGTTGGCTTGATGATTCAATTTGTTGGACATTTTTAAGAATTTTGATTGTTATCTCAACTTGTGAGACTCACATTATTATTTATATGACTTAACTTCTCGAAATAAAGTTTTTGGTTTGTTGACCTTTCGTCAAGTTCAATTAGAACTAGTTTATAGCTTGAGATTGTGTTGAATAATTATAGTTATTGTTCATGGCATTTCTAAGGCAACTAGCTATCTTTGGAAATTCTACTGAACTAGATGGCAAGTATCACTATGCCTTAATGTCTGGAAGGCAAAATCTCTTAAGAAACTTCTAGGGATAGATATCTAGATAAATAGAAGTAAATTGTCCTAGTCGGAAATTGAGGGTTGTTACATCATTACCCCCTTAACAGATACTTCGTCCTCGAAGTTCGCTCATTCATATGGTAGCAAAATGAATAGACTGACAGTAAGGGCGTCTACACGGAGACGTATAATGCGGGAAAGTCAAACAGGATTTTATCACGATTCTTGGTTTCTTGCGAGCTTCTAAATCTAGGGTTGGGGGCATCCATTCCTCGGTTCCCTAAAATTCCTCTTGATTAGAAACTTCGAAAAAGAGAAAGGTTACGAATGTCGCTCACTTCTTGAGACGACTGGAGATTAATCGCATGTAATCGTTGCGGGTTGTCAATCTTGCCTAGATCAATACTAAATAATGGGTTGCTGATAAGAATGGCAATACGGAGGTGTAAAACGAACAAACGGCTCATAACGTGAGTTACAATAAAGACGGTAAGAAACGTTGGAATATCGATTGTTTGTGACTACTCATTTCCATTGGTCACTTGGTGTACCTTCCTTTATCATTTGCTTTCTCAATTAAAGAAACGTCTCAATGGCTTCTCGCCCACTTTCATCCTTCTTTGGTTTGACGTTGGACATGCTTGCCGCTTTTTGAAAATATTGGTGTCGTTTGTGACTAATCACTTGTTAAGGGATTACCCCCTTAACAAGAGTGATACTAACTGGGTTGCCGAGTTGCACTAAAATCGCAAAGGTACATCTTCGTAGTATCTCATTTTAGGGTTTTCTAGTGTTCTCTTTGTTATTTTATGGCGTTCGAGGGAATCATAAATTGTATGATGATAGTTCCATCTTGTTCCTCACACTCACCTTTGTTCTTCAATTTCGCCCTTATTTTTCCAAAGTCACCTCTTTCGTTATTCGCTAAGTCATATCGTTACCAATTTCTCTTGCTTTTGCCGGTATTGGCTTTCAAATCGTTTTAAGGTACCTTTAATTTCTTCCTTTTACGCTAGAAGGACCATTATCTATTACTCATTACCGACAATCTCTTTTATCATCGCACATATAACCTATTCGGTTTCTTTGCTATACCTACGCATTCCTCATGATAGGATTTACAAAATACTTATGCTCTTAAGTAAATCTTTCACCACCATCATTTCAAGGTAAACGCTTCGATGTCCTTATTCGTATGAACTCCTCCTTTAAAATAATCCTTCGTAGGTCCTTCTGACCTCTACAAAACTCTCAATTTCTTTGCTCTCCTAAGCCCCATATCCATTTCCAGCTTTCTAAGCTAAGCTTCTTTTCAAATGCAATAACCTAACGTCCTTAGGAATTGTGATATAATATCATTTAGGGGAAACATCGGTTACTTTATCCTTTTCTCAACTATTCGGTTTTCTCCATTTTCCTTTCATTTTCTTATGGGTCACCATACTCCTTACCGTTTCGTCACTCAAATCCATCTTTAACTAGAGTAATCATCATCTTGAACAGCATACAAGCAGTCGCTAGTCCTTGCAGTTATCTCAAGGGTACTTGTCAGATCATGGTGATACGGATCCTTTGATCCTAACTGATCGCAGATGCGAATTATCCTTATCACCCTTCCGTTCAAATATTCCATAACTGGCTCCTCCCGGAGTTTGTAGTTTCTTGAAAAGTAATTCAACGACCAACTTCCTTAATCGTTGTGGTAGTATGTGCCTTGACTTCTAGCGTCGTATTCCTTATTTGCTTTCACTATTAACCTTAGCGATTCCATGTTGTTTTCTCCTTCCCTCTTCTTGGGCGCACTACTCCTTGGGTCGATGGTCCTTGACGATTAACCATGTGTTGCAAATTGTTTTTCACTCAGATTCATCTCGTTTTAGCTTACCTCCCTACGACCGTTGACCTTGAGGGGATACTTTTCACGACTCCCCGTGCTTCTAAACTCGGGTGTTGAGCGTATATCGCTTTCTCTTGGCTCAGTTGATATGTTCTACTACTAGCTTGTCTTTTGATAGAGGTTTTCCAATTGATATTCAGAGGATAACGTGTGGAGTACCGTAAAGATGAACGCTACCGGAACTACATCGGGTAAATGGTGTCAATGCCTTCACTTCATTTGTTTGGGTCGAATGACGTTTCTTCACTTCATATTCTACTCCAAATCATCTTCAATGATGCTAGTGAATAACTCTTCTTGAAAGATAAGGTATAATCTTACTCTTCATATTCCTTGTTCGAGTATCTTCCTCGTTGCGATTACCCCCTTAACATTTTTTTTTCCTCTAGAAAAATGTGAGGGATCTCCTGCTCTTCACTTCATATTCTACTCCAAATCATCTTCAATGATGCTAGTGAATAACTCTTCTTGAAAGATAAGGTATAATCTTACTCTTCATATTCCTTGTTCGAGTATCTTCCTCGTTGCGATTACCCCCTTACCATTTTTTTTTTCCTCTAGAAAAATGTGAGGGATCTCCTGCTCTTCACTTCATCTCGCCTTCCTTGACAATCTCCAACTCAGCAATTTTCTTATTCCTTCGTGTAACAATTTTCCATCTACACACTTGTTTCGAAAAAGAAAGGATAGCTCGGAATCCTTTTTGTTACTCTTTAATCATGAGGGTTACTCAACACATCCTAATATCTTATCGCCCTTAATTAGTTTTCTTCTTCCAATTACCTTCATTTTCCAGCATTGCTAGTGATCTCCTCCAAGTTTTAGGGATGTCCTTGTACTTAACCAAAAGTGACCTTCATGTCACACAACCTTCCTTTCGTTGGCCGCTAAATTTTCATTTTGGGTTGATTGACATAGATAGGGAAGACCTTCAATTCTTTCTCCAAGTTAAAGCTTAGTATACTCTTCGCTTGTGCTTCCATGTACTTTGACTTATACACCACCAATCTTCTCCGCCCTGCTTTATGTACATGATCTAATATCATCTTTTATGCCATATAATTATCCCAGGTATTTCACTTATGAGAACTGATGTCTCGATGTCTTTCGCATCCCTTGATGTCGCAGTAGGAGCAGGGTACTAGTTACTCGATTTCGCTATTGCAGAGTGTTGCGTGAGTGAGTTGTATGTTGTTAGGTCACTAACCTTTGAAGAGAAACGGTGGTGATAGTTACTTTGAATAATCGAGAATATCAAGGATATAAAATTTGGTTTCGAATAAATGGAATAGGGAATAGGAAACAAGAGATTCATTAAGGCCCGGATCAGACTCCTTGCGCGAGTTAATTAAATCACTTCTCTGTCTTTCGTTGCCCCATGGACTCCAACTTTCAATGACGTCAATATATGTCGCACCGACTTAGATAATATAGATAGATGTTCGCGTATACGTGTTAGAATAGATATATCGCACCAAATTTCAGGGTTACCATTCTCAGGACGTGTCGTCTGGAATATACATGGAAATGCGTCCTACTAGTGTCGTTGTGTCGTCATATGGCTTTAATATCGCTCATCTTTCATAAGTCTCCAACTTCATTCGATGTTCACATATGTTTCACTCCATTTCAGATCGAATACCAAGGTTATGCGTCGTTTCCAAGAGGATAGAGTCGCGTCATATCTTGGGTCTACCATTCTCAGAGTATATCGTCCAACGTACGTGGAAAGATGCTCCACTGATGATATCACCGTTGTCATATGTCCATAATGAATAGTGGTGTCGTAAGAAATAGGATGTGGGATAATTTCAAAAGAGCACGAGTGAACGAATATTGGATTGGAGGGGTACTTAATGACAACTTTCACACTTAGGAAATTGCTAATTTCACATTGATATTCCAAACTTTCACATTGATATTTCAAACTTTCACATTGCACATTCCAAACATTCACATTGATATTTCAAACTTTCACATTGATATTTCAAACTTTCACATTGCACATTACAACTTTCACATTGCACATTACAACTTTCACATTGCACATTACAACTTTCACATTGATATTTCAAACTTTCACATTGCACATTACAACTTTCACATTGCACATTACAACTTTCACATTGCACATTACAACTTTCACATTGATATTTCAAACTTTCACATTGCACATTACAACTTTCACATTGCACATTACAACTTTCACATTGCACATTACAACTTTCACATTGCACATCACAAGCTTTCACATTGCACATTCCAAACTTTCACATTGATATTTCAAACTTTCACATTGCACATTACAACTTTCACATTGCACATTACAACTTTCACATTGCACATTACAACTTTCACATTGCACATTCAAACTTTCACATTGATATTTCAAACTTTCACATTGCACATTACAACTTTCACATTGCACATTACAACTTTCACATTGCACATTACAACTTTCACATTGCACATTACAACTTTCACATTGATATTTCAAACTTTCACATTGCACATTACAACTGTCACATTGCTATTTCAAACTTCCACATTGCACATTCCAAACATTCACATTGATATTTCAAACTTTCACATTGATATTTCAAACTTTCACATTGCACATTACAACTTTCACATTGCACATTACAACTTTCACATTGATATTTCAAACTTTCACATTGCACATTACAACTTTCACATTGCACATTACAACTTTCACATTGCACATTACAACTTTCACATTGCACATTACAACTTTCACATTGCACATTACAACTTTCACATTTCACATTCAACTTTCACATTGATATTTCAAACTTTCACATTGCACATTACAACTTTCACATTGCACATTACAACTTTCACATTGCACACTATAAGCTTTCACATTGCACATTACAACTTTCACATTGCAATCAAATCATGCCCAAATTCACATGTTATAGCATAGAGTAGCATGTATCAACGAATATCTTTCAACCTTATTCATTTCACTTCTAATGTGCAAAAAGGGAATCCTACTAAACTAGCATAATCCTCAAGTAAGGCAAGTCTCGAATCGCTATATATGCTTAGGTGAATGTCTAAATGCAACAAGTATGCTCATTAAAACGAGTTTAATAAAGATCTTTTTTTTTTTTGAAAAGGAATCCTTTTGAACATAAGTCCAAGTGGCCGTTTGAGTTTTACATGGTCCTCTCATAATTAAACGTAGATTCATGACTTTACGTTTAATTATGGTCCTACCATGTAAAGTTCAAACTAATCCGCTTAACCTTATGCTCGACTCGACTATAAAAATTCGTTTTGAAAAGAGGCTATAGTTTTGGAATTCCCGGAGGAACCCCAATGTTCTCTATAACTTAGTCTCTGATACCATTTCCTGTAACACCCCAACTAAGGCGGAACGTTGAGATGTACAGAAAGTCGAGTATTCAAAACAAAGGATAATAGATAACATTCACCATAGCTTTATTTGATAAAAGTAATTTTACAATGCACAAGCATGTGAACCAATTCCCAAGTACAATACGTCTACCATACTTGGATATTGAGTCCACGAAACAAATAACAAATACATGAGATGGTATACTACAATGATCAGGGCGGATTCCATTGCCCGTCACAAGGTTTGATCTTTGACTCCAGAGTGCAATACAAATAATCATGATGCATATAATTCCTCAAAGCTTACGCTAATTCCTGAAAAGCATGAAGAAAAAGTGTCAACTACGAAAACGTAGTTGGTGAGTGCATAGGTTTACAAGTAAATCTCGTTACATATCCATTTCAAAATAGTTGAGAAATCCATGGTAAATTATAAAGTTCTCATTTGTCACATTTATCGTGAGAGAAAAAGTATGTCAATCGATTAATCATTCATCATACCAAAACCATTCGGTCATCAATACTTCAATATCGCCAATTTCAACAACTTTCAAGATTCCATATAAGGTCCAATACCTAAACCGTATGTTCAATCCACAATAATATCAACTTGCTTGTTTATATAACATGTATTTGCTTGTTTATATAAATTGATTAGTTGTCTTAGTATGTATATGTATGTGTGTCGTGTATATGTACATATATATGCATACATTTGTATTTTAAAAGTTGTTGCTTAATCCATTTATTTATAATCTTGTATTTATATTAGACTTGTACCTATATACTTATTATTATTCAATCATTTTCATGTACTCAAGGAGTTTTAATTATTTTTAAGACGCCCATGGTATTTTCATGACCAAATGTAATTTAGTTGGCTTGATGATTCAATTTGTTGGACATTTTTAAGAATTTTGATTGTTATCTCAACTTGTGAGACTCACATTATTATTTATATGACTTAACTTCTCGAAATAAAGTTTTTGGTTTGTTGACCTTTCGTCAAGTTCAATTAGAACTAGTTTATAGCTTGAGATTGTGTTAAATGATTATAGTTATTGTTCATGGCATTTCTAAGGCAACTAGCTATATTTGGAAATTCTACTGAACTAGATGGCAAGTATCACTATGCCTTAATGTCTGGAAGGCAAAATCTCTTAAGAAACTTCTAGGGATAGATATCTAGATAAATAGAAGTAAATTGTCCTAGTCGGAAATTGAGGGTTGTTACATAAATCGCCATCATCAGCCTCCCAAAAGGTTGATGATATCATTAAAGGGATAACAGAGGATCTAGCCCAGATCCAAAATGAGTCAGAGTCTTTGCACATCATTTCTGAGGATGGTCAGCCAAAGGAGAGAAGTATCGAACGCACTGGTGACACTGCTTCTCCTCCCCAAGCTGATCAGACTCCTTCTTTCTTACACTCTGAGTCTGCACAGGCTGTCAATACCCCTTCTAGATCACAAGGAGGGGTACAGGCCTCAATTCTCCCTAAGGATACTTTGGTGCAACAACACACCTCTGTTGAAGGGCAATCAAATACACAAGACATTACACCTGCAGAGTCTGTGTCTGCATCTGTCCTTGGACAGAGGGATTCTATAGGTTATATGGCTGTCTTTAAGGCAGTTATGTCAGCCCCTTGTGCAGTAAAAGGAACCATTGATGGTCCTCACGATGTCAATGAGAATATGATCACTATCTCCGGAAGTGTTTCTTCATTCGATGATGAGTTTGCCCATCTATCCTCAAGGGATGCTCTGATGGAAGATGCCAGTGGAGAAGTTGATCAAAATCAAGGTCAACACATTCCCATTGGCCCTCAGCCTGAATCAAACATTAATCTTTCTCAGGCTGACCAACTCATCATCATTTCTGACAAATCTACTCATGAGACTCACTCTCATGAGCAAATTCACCAAAACTCCTTAAGCCTCCACCCCCTTCTATATGAGCCCAATGACCCTGATATTAAGGATTGGAGGCTGCTCTTTCCAGAGTCAGTGGCTTTTAAGCCAACTGCAAGTTCTTCCCAAGCTGCCACTATCTCATTTTCAGATGTGGTGGGTCAGCTCACTGAGTTCATTTCAACCTCTAAGGTTGAGAGCTTACAGCTGACCAAATGCTTAGAAAAGATCTAAAAGGATCAGGAATTGACGGACAAGAAGGTAGCTGAGTCATGATCAGACTGCATTGAAAGAAAGTGTGATAAAAGCAGTTGATGTGATGCAGTAGAACCAGAGCAAGCTGACAGAGTCTCTTGGTGGTCTTACAAAGGCAATCAATGAAGAGAAGGAAAGAAACAAGAGTACTCTGGGTCAGATTGAGACTGCTGCAACCAAGTTTACAAGGGAAGTCACCATAGAACTTCGATCTGCAAACAAGTCACAAGAAGATTTCAAGAAAGATTTGATTGAAGTCTCTAAGGGTGTTAAATCTAAAATTGGACTCCTGCATGAGGATTATGTTGAGCTAAGGAGATCCTGCTGTCTCACTAATATCAAGATTGACTTGATCAACCAGGATCTCAAAGGCCTCTTTGCCACTCCAGTGAGCTCTTTCCTTGCTGATGATGACAAAAAGGGGGAGAAGAATGCTACTAAGAAGAAGAGTGCCATGAGTGATGCTAAAATGGAGCTAGAAAGAGAAAGACAACAAGCTCAGGTTGACAAGGAAATTGAAGAATATTTTGATAAACTGAAAGAAAGACAGGATAAGGCCAGAGCCGAGGAGGCAGCCAATGATAGAAGAATGGTTGTGCATGGTTCTAAGGTGGAAGGTGAGAAGGAAACTGCAGAGGAGATAAAAATACCAGAATCTGAGTCTGGTGGTGAAAATGTTGGAAATATGAATGAAGAAGCTGAAAAGGAGAGTGATACAACTAAGGGGGAGACTGTTGATGTTGAAATGGGAGATATAAGGAAGGATGTTGGAGTTGAAAAAGTTAAGAAAGCTGAAAAGAAAAGGAAGTCCTCCCAAGCTGTTCATGTACAAGTTGTGCCATCGCAAGCTGACCCAGCTCCCAAAGAACAAATTGCTGAATCTTCTTCAAGTGAAGACACATCCACTCTGTCCCAGTTCATGCTCAAGAAAAGGCCAACAGAAGGTGGGTCAAGTGGTGTGAAGATCTTAACTGACAAAGAAAAGGATTGGGAGCTTGCAGTTGAAAAAGCTCCACAGCTTGGGGTAACAGTTAAGGCAGCTTACAAGATTGTAAAGGAGGACAAATTACAAAGAGAAAGAATGGCTGCTGTTGAATCTGATCCAGAAGTTGCCAAGGTTCTTCAAGAAACATTGAATAAGGAAGATGAAGAAGACCTTGCAGCTATTGGATCCAATAAGAAAGATGCGGGCAAAGGCAAAGGTAAGAAGAAAGTGGTGGTTCACACTAAACCATCACAGAAAGTAAAAGACATGAAGAAAAGTGTTGAAGCCCATGATTGGTGGGAGGCTCTGGAGAAAAGAAAGGTGACTGAAAATATTAATTATAGAAGGCATCCAGAGCCAATCATCCAGGTCCAACTCAAAACCAGAAAAGGAAAGAACATTCCGAGCATCAAGTTTACAAGGAAATGATATGAAACAAGCTGGGAAACCCATGATCCTGACAATCTGTTTGAACTAGGATACACTGAGTGGGTGGAGTTACATAATATCATAACTGGTATATCTGGAATCCACAAAGAGACAGTCTTGGAAGCCATTGAAAAGAAGTTGGATGTAATTGTGAAATTCAAGATTGATATCACTGGTCTTCCAAGACCAAAAGCATATGATATGGATGATGAAGATGAGTCAGCTGAGCCACTAAAGAAGAAAAGAAGAAGGTTTGAAAGGATTAATGCTCCCGGAGGTGATCATACAGTTTTTCTCAAACACTTGTCCCCTTCAGAGTTGCTTGCACAATTATCTTCTGGTGCTGTTGACAAGATTCTGAATAATCTCAATTTGTCTCTACCTGCTGGTGTTGAAAATGCAAGATGTGGGATGTTCATCACTGAACCTGAACATGGATGTATTTTGTGGATGCAAGAGGGAAATTGGTTTTCCAAAGGACTGCTGAACTACAACAGGTACCAGCTATGCACCTTTTTACCTTATACAGATTCTGCAAAAATTTTAGTGAAGAAGGTAATGGGTATGAGCAGTTCCTTATTGATGAAGGTTTAGATAGGCAGTTAGATGTGAAAGTTGCCCCATCATTTGAAGTTAAGCAAGAAGCTATAGAAATGCTTGGAGAATAGTTATATATCATGTAATATCTTTGTTTTGTTCTCTATATATGCAAAAGCAGTTGTACAAATCTAGTTTCTTTGTTAAAACTTCATTTCAGTTCAAAAGAACCCAAAAGATTCAAAGGGTCACAATCTGATAGTCTTATGTTACTTTGATTCTTTGTAAGCTGATAGTTAGAAGTGTTGTTGGGTTTTGTCATCATCAAATAGGGGGAGATTGTTGAGTCCCAATGTTCTTGGATTAAAGTCTGTAAATTTGGTGATGACAAATCTGACTTATAAACACTTAGAAATCTTTTGGTTCTTGTAACTGATCTGGGTCAGACTAAGCTGACACAGCTTATGATCTGTCTCTGACCCAGATCATGCTTCATACTTTGTAATTGTAAAATCTTATGGAAGCAAGTGGTATTCAAGCTGCATCAACAATGTGATAGCATTCAATCCAAGTCGAAGAGGAGGATTGAAGATAGAAGACCAAGCTGTTAGTGGAAGACTGCTTAGGATTAGCAGTCATCTTGGAAACACTTAGGCAGATTGGTGCTTTGACAAATGGCCCAATCTGTGTCTGAAAATCAAGTGAAGATAACAACCTGGATTGAAGATAAAGACAAATGACGTGACTAGGAAGAATCCTAGGATCCAGGTTGGTGGTTAGTTTTACATATGCGTATCCATACTCTTATTGGTTGATGAAGAATGTGCGTCAGTACGTGGGGACCACAAGTACTATGAAAGGCACGATTGATTATTCTTTTATCATCCACTGAATGAAGTATACGTGGCTGCAATGGACACCAAGTGAAGGAGTGCTGTAAAGTCCCTCGCATGAGATGGTTAACCCAGAAGTGTAAAATACAACAAGTCTAATAATCATTAGAATGGACTAGTATTACTTGAATATAAATGCAAGTATATAAACAAAGTAATACAAGACTAAAAGCAATAAAATAAAGGTGGAACACAATGTAATATTTTCAAGTGTATTTTATTTATGATGTTAAATAAAATACAAGGTTGTGCGGAATCAAGATAATACAAATATGTAAGTATCCTAACAACCTATGAATTACAAGTGATCTATATTTGTCAAATAACTCTTTTGGATCGAGATACTTAAAGTTGTGAAGTATCCCTATTTAAGATCGAGGGTATTTAGACAAATTCACCTTTAATGCTAAAAATAATTTTCTCAAAGAAATGACTTTGTATTTATAGGCAAACAACTTCACCAGTGAAATTGTGCCGTACAAATATGGTTGCATGCATTTAATGAACCGACAAGATCATTAAATGCATTGGTTAAGGTACAAGGATAAAGTCACATCAATATGACTTTATTCTTTTAACCAACCACCTTTACACACGTAGGTACTTTAGTAAAGAACAAGTGGAATGTTCTTTGGAAAGTGTGTAAAGGCAAAAGTCAATTCCTCGATATCAGTATTCAGACTTGTAAGGTCTAGAACACTGACAATCCTCCAGTGTTCAGATCTGGTAAGACTTCCAGTGGACTCCGCCATTTGTCAGTCTTCTTTATTCTGACTTCAGTGAGAACGTCTTCAGTAGAATAGATCTGGACTGGGGTGAAGTCCAGTGAGCTAATCTGGAGAATACTCCAGATTTCCTATACAAGTATTTGCTCACTGGTCTTCCATTATTTCTGGACAAATCTTCAGAGGGACTCCAGTTTCCAAGTCTGGAGTAGGTCCAGTTATTTATCATTTCTGGACAAATCTTCAGTAAGGCTCCAGTAGTCGAGTCTGGAGCGAGTCCAGTAAATCTGGACCTAACAAATTCCCCCTATTTGTTTAGAAATAATGCAAGTGTTTTCAAGCTTATATCTATACAATTTTGTATGCTTGAAAAACACTACTTTTGACTTAGTCTAAAAAATTTAAGTTATTGGAAAACACTTTATAGATCATCAGTGTTTTCAGTTTCATCTTTTGATACTAACTTAGACTAAATCTGATCATTTACTTTGTGAAACAAAATATGCAACTATATTTACAGCCATCAACAGAAACAAAGTTCAATTTTGGAAATTAAATACAAATACAAGTAAATGATAAAAGAGTTAGGCCTTTCTCTTCGATGTCTGTCCTGGAGCATCTTCAGAAGCCTTTCTCTTAGGTGATGGAGAGGATGGTACTGAAACAGGTGGTCTCATACCCAGAACAACTTCCATCTGTTGTATTCTTTTCCACACCTTTTCAATCCTCTTCATAAATGCCTTTACATCAGGAGACAAATCAGTTTTTCCTTTGAAAGTTAATCCTATATCCTTCAGTTCAGTCCATCCAAAAGCTTGGACTGATGCATTCTTCCTTTCGTCAGTAAAGTTGCCCTCTCTGGTCAACTTTATATTAAACCTGGTCATGCCTTCATATTGGCCAGCTAATTTGATTTCAGCACCTATGATCCTTCTGGCATCAGCCCTGAATTTCAACATATCTTCATACTTGGCTTTCTACTTAGCCATCTGGATCATATATTCAGTTTCCTTGGATAATCTCTGCTGTTCCATGGCAGACTGGAGTTGTTCACGATTAATTTTGAGTGAAGTATCCAGAGGAATGAATGTGCTCAGATCTGCATCTTTAATTGCTTTGAGCTGTTTGGCAGTAAGTTTAGGCAAGCCTTTGATCTTCTTCCTGTACTCAATCTCCAGAGCACCAACATTTTTTCTAATCTTTCTTTGGAGGTTCACCAGTTCCTCAGTTCTTTGTCTGATCAGTTCCACGACACTGACACCATATGTAACTGCATCATAAACCTGTTCTTCTTCAGAGTACCTGGAGCGAATGTGTACATCATCCAATGCATTCAGACATTGATGAACTCTGGGGTCATCCTTCATCTTTTTGTATACATCAATATGAATGCCCAACCTGCCAGCATTGTACGAATCCAGAGTCCCCATATTTGCCATGTCCCTTTGATGGGCCAGCAGTTCATATCTTTGATTTTTCTTGAATATTTCAATCATTATACATTCTTGCTCCAGTCTTTTTGAGGTGTCATCATCAGCAGTAGGAAACTCTGATGAACCTTTAGCAATTTCACTTTCTTCTCCAGATACCATATGTTTCTTTCCTTTTACAGACTTCAGAGTTGTTGGGATATCTGGGAAGGCTTCGAACTGGGGCTCACTGGCATCAGTACCAGCAGCCTCTTCACCCTGCACAATGGCTTCAGTGCCAAGTGCCCTCTGTGCTAATTGTGCACTGGTATCAGTACCAGTCACTTGTTTTCGTTGCACGATGCTTTCAGTAGCAAAGGCTTTTTCAATAGCACTGGCAACCACTTCTTTCTTTTTCCTGACCAAACCTTCTGGACCAGACTCAGTGGCTACAAACGACTTTTCCCCCTTGGAATGATCACCAGTTCTTGACTTGAGATCATTCCACAACTGTTCAAGCATATGTCTGTCCAGAGCACCAAAAGTTACAGTCTTCCTTAGTTGAGTCATTTCCTTCTTGATAAATTCAACTTCCTGAGTCAAGTTCTTTGGCATTTCAGTTTCTATCATCTGAACCACTTGAGGCAACAAACTATCTTGAATGGTGCGAAGAATAGACCCAAGTATTTCTTTAGATATTTCTTTCAACATACTAAGTCTGAACTTCTTAGCAACCTCATCACTGATTGTACTAACAACGACATTCTGATCCAGTGATGGCCTACTCTCCAAACTACTTATCCTGGTTGTCAACTTCTTAACCTCATCTGTCAGACCTACCAGTGGTTGAACAAGTTCACCTTTCACTGCAGTCTGAACAGAACTAACCAGCCTAGCCTCTAATCCCTGGACTGCCACTTTGAGATTTTCAGTGTTGTTATTTGTGGCCAGTACCAGTTCATCCAACTTTTCAAATACCAGCTTCTCATTCCCAGCAAAGATATTCATTTCAGAAGCAAGATTGTTTGATAATAAAGATTTAAAATCGGAAACAACCTGGGAAGAAGACTGGAGTGATCTCTCCAGGTCCGCCACCTTACTCAAAAGGCCTTGGACCTCGGCTGAAGAAGAAGAGGAGGGACCACTGGGAGGATCAAGAGTTGAAGTCATTCTGGTCATAAGAGGTACTTGTGTCCAGACCTCTTTAGAAGTAGTTTCAGCAGTTACAACTGTCAAGTCCAGCACACGTTGTTCAGTTAAGTCGATTGAAGTTTCAAGTGGTGGTGGTTGAGTTTGTGAAGTTTGAATTGTGGAAGGAGTGAAATAAGGAGTGGATTGTGGAATTGAAGGTGGTGGTGGTGGTGGCATAGTGGATTCTGGTGGTGGTTCATTTGATTCTGGTGGTGGTGATGGCATTTCAGCAGATATAATTGGTTGGGTGACTGAAGCAATAGCAGATGTGTCAATATTTTCTACTTCATCACCCAGGAAATTCATGTTTACATCAAAACCTTCAGACATTGGGGAATCTACCTCATCCCAATCTGGAGCCATCCCAACTGTTTGATCACCAACAGTTTCATCACCAGCCTGATCACCAACTTCTACATTTAGATCAATCTGAGCATCTTGCTCACCAGTCTCCTGCTCAACATTCTGAGCAACATTCTCAACCTGTTCACCAGTCTCTTGATTTTAGGGAACTTAACTCCCTCAGATATTCACAAACAGAGAAATGATTTGTATCAAAATCATACTCAGCACCCAGGGCTCTTAAAAATACAAGTGAAAGAAAACAAATATATGGAATGTGTGGTTTTCTACCTTTCACCTTCAGGCGGTCAACAAGGTCATCGAAGAAGATCTGTGCAAAATCGACCCTGTACCCAAACCATAGACAGTAGGCAATCTGGAGTTGCATTTGATTAATCTGGTCCAACCCTCCAGAACTGCCGCCTAAGCACTCAACCAAATGAGTGAAGAAATATCTCCATGAGTCTGTTAATTTACTCATGTAAATTGTGCCTTTCCTTAACAACTGGCCATGTTCATCCAAAATTTCAGTGTGCCCCATCAATCTGCACACATCCCTGAAATTGATACCAGTAGGGAGAGGAATTGCCATCTCATTCACAGCCAAATAATTTAAATTAAGAACATTTCTGAGAGAATTGACAGTGAGAGTAAATTCCCTAGTGCCTTGTTGTAGTGTATATTTGATGGTTTTAATGTCTTCAATATACACAGCAGAATACCAAAATTCACACAGGTAATCATGATACATTTTACCAGGATTACGAGTGAGAGCACCATATAGTGGACAACTGAGGAAAAAGGCATTCAGTCGTCCGATAAGAGAGGTGGGAGCATGGGTGGTGCTTGTGAGTCTAGCCAACCAATTGTTCATGTTTATTCTGATGGCTTTAGCCTCAAGAGTAATATGAGGTGCTTTAACAATATTGGCAACCGGAGCATATTCGGCGGCGAGCAGATTTTTAGGAGAATTGGATTGTCTTGGTGCCATTGAATATGATGAATAGATATATGAAGATGAGATTAAAGAATTAGGGTTTTGATGAAGATTTGATGAATTGAAGTAAATATGAGAGTGATATATGATTGGAAATTGAATGGGAGTTAATGAAGAATGAAGAAATAAATGAAGGAATTTTGAAGGATTTGGGAGTAAATATGTTCGAAGTAAATGCAGTTGAAAGTGAAAGTGGGTATATATAGGAGAGAGAATGTGGAACTCAAACGGTTAATTTGAAATTATCAAATATAATTTTGATCGGGTTCTGAGATCCGCATTAAATACATCACATCACACATTAATGTGTGACGGTTTACAGCCCACAAACAGTATCAAGTTGCACTTTTTGTCTTCCCAAGGTAAAAATGCCATCATTTCTTTGAAAAAATTACATTCCACGTAGGATAATAAGATAAATATGAAGATAAATATCTTTTCAAAAGATTTTGCACACGTGGCACGCATAATGACCAAGTATATAAAAATATTATGACTGACATACCAATGCATCTGGAGGTTGACTGGACACTCCAGTATCACTGGTGGATAAGTCCAGTGAAGCATGCACTGATGGTACACTGGAGGGACACTCCAGTAAAGTACCAGTGAAAACCATTCGAAAGAGACTGGTAACCTCAAACATGCACGTCAACTAATACAGACAAATGAGAGGGACACATTTACAAGGAGACAAAAAGTCACCTCAAACATGCACTTCAACCTGTCTAATTACCAGTGAGAGGGACACATTTACAAAGTACCAGTAATATTTTCTGGAAAATTTTGTCCAGTGAGAAAATAAATTAATAAATTCCCCCTGAACTTAAAACATTTTTAAGAACAAAAATATATCTTTCAAAGTCTTCCCCCCTGGAATGTTGATCCAGAAATCTATTAATGCAAAGATAGTACACTAAGGCGTTCAATATCTGAGCAGTCATAAATTTATAAATCTTTAAATCAAAGATCCCTGATAGTACACAATGGCGTTCAATACCAAGGTTCCAGATTTAAGGGTTTAACTTTCCCAACTCACCAACAAGATATTCAAAAGTTTTGACATCCAGAGATTTAGTAAAAATGTCAGCGAGTTGTTTGTCAGTGGGAATAAAATGGAGTTCAATGTTGCCTTTCACAATATTATCACGAATGAAATGATACCTGAGATCAATGTGCTTCTTTTTGGAGTGCATGACTGGGTTGTTTGAGATAGCAATGGCACTGGTATTATCACAAAAGATTGGGGTCTTTGAATACTTAATACCATAATCAAGCAACTGGTTCTTCATCCATAGTATCTAAGCACAACAACTGGCTGCAGACACGTATTCAGCTTCAGCAGTGGATAGTGAAACTGAAGTTTGCTTCTTACTGGTCCAGCTGACCAGTTTGCCACCAAGGAAATGACATCCACCAGTAGTGGATTTCCTGTCTATCTTACAACCTGCATGATCTGAATCTGAATAACCCATTAGATCCATGCCTGAGCCTTTGGGATACCAAAGACCCAAACTGGGGACACCCTTAAGGTACTTTAGTATGCGCTTTACAGCAAGCATATGAGAGTCTTTTGGATTAGACTGATATCTGGCACATAAACATGTTGAAAACATAATATCTGGTCTACTGGCAGTTAAATACATCAGTGAACCAACCATGCCTCTATAGACAGTGGTGTTCACTGGTTTCCCATCTGGATCTGAGTCCAGTGTTAATGGTGCAGAAATTGGAGTGGGTTTAGATGGTGAAGAGTTCATATCATATTTCTTTAAAAGATCTCTAACATATTTTTCTTGATTAATAAAAATACCATCTCTGGTCTGTTTAATTTGGAGTCCTAGAAAAAATGTTAATTCACCCATCAAACTCATTTCATATTCTGTTGACATTATTTTCGAAAATTTCTTGCACATTTTATCATCATTAGAGCCAAAAATAATATCATCAACATAAATTTGTACCATCAACAGATGACCTTTTTCATGAAGAATAAATAAGGTATTGTCAATTGCACCTCTTTTGAAACCATTTTTCAATAAATGTTTAGTCAGAGTATCATACCAGGCACGTGAGGCTTGTCTGAGGCCGTAAAGCGCTTTGTCCAGACGATATACCCAATGTGGATGCTTTTCATCAACGAAACCTGGTGGTTGTCTGACATAAACTTCTTCTTCGAGTTTTCCATTCAAAAATGCACTCTTTACATCCATCTGGTAGACCTTGAACTGATGATGAGCAGCAAATGCTAAGAATATTCTGATTGCTTCAAGTCTAGCCACTGGAGCAAATGATTCATCAAAATCGACATCTGACTGGCAGTAGCCTTGTGCTACCAGTCTGGCCTTGTTTCTGAAGACCCATCTGGTTCCAATTGGTTCTTTCTTTCCAACTAGGAAAGGGACCAGGTACCAAACCTTGTTCCTTTCAAACTGGTGAAGCTCTTCTTGCATAGCAGTCACCCATCTTGGATCTTCCATAGCCTCATGAATCTTCTTAGGTTCTATCAATGATAGAAAACAAACATATAAGCATTGATTACTGGAGGCTCTTCTGGTCTGAACTCCTCGGCTGGAGTCACCTATGATCTGATCGATAGGATGAGCTTTTGTCCATCTGGAGTACTGACCAGGATTGTTACTGACAACAATATCAGTACAAGAATTCAGTTGAGTCTCCACTGGTGTTGCTTCTGGAGGAGGATCTTCCCAGATTACTTCAGCATCTTCATCTGATTCATTTAAATCACGATTTGCATCATGAAATTCTTCATTTGAAGGCATTTCTTGAAGTACTGGTTCAGTTTGGAATTCTTCATATGAAGACATTTCTGGTATATTCTCAACTGATACTGATACTGGGGGAGTAGTACGAACATCTGATCCAATATTAATTTCAGAGGGTTTTTGAAAATAATAGAAGGATAGAATGGAGTACCACTGGAGAGTTTCTTTTTCTGAATAGGTTCCAGATCAGGATGACTGGAAACTTCTTCTGGAGAATCTTCTTTTTCTTTATTGTAGTTGATAGGATCAGATTCACAGAAGACAATTGGAGTTACTGGGGGAGTATCAAGGGTTGGCTGTTTATTGATTGCGGCATTTGATTCATCAAATGTGACATGATTTGACTCATGGACCTTCTCCAGTCTCTTGTTAAAGACTCTGAAGCCCTTGCGAATGGCTGAATAGCCTAAGAAATACCCTTCATCAGCTTTGGCATCGAATTTGCCTAACTGACTGGAGTCGTTCAGGATGTAAACTGGACTTCCAAAAACGTGAAAATAACCAATATTTGGTTTTCTATTTCTTAAGACTTCATAGACTGTCTTTTTGTGTCTTTTGATGTACACTGATCGATTCTGGGTGTGGCAAGCAATTGCAATTGCTTCCGCCCAGAAACTAGTAGACAAACCAGATTCAGCAAGCATACTCCTGGCAGCTTCTATCAGCGTTCGATTCTTCCTTTCCACCACTCCATTTTGCTCTGGAGAGCGAGCTGATGAGAAATTCTGGGAGAAATTCTGGAATTCTGTTCCATTGTCACTTCTTAACTGACACACCTTTCGACTGTACTTGAGCTCAATTTGCTTGATAAGACTGATGATTTCAGCAGCAGCTTCACTTTTAGACCTGAGAAAGATCACCCAACAATATCTGGAGAATTCATCTACGATCACCAGGGTGTATCTTTTACCAGCACGAGTCTGAACATTCACTGGACCAAAGAGGTCCATATGAAGCATGTGAAGTGGTTCAGATATGCTGAAATTCTGTCTGGTCTTGAAACTGGTACGTTTCTGCTTACCCATCTCACATCCTGGACATGGCCTTTCCTTTTTGAAGGAAACTGAAGGTATCCCATCTGCAAGTTGTTTTCTAGACAACTTATTAATATTTTTGAAATTTAAATGGGATAACCTTTTGTGCCATAACCAGTTTGTGTCTTCATCAGCTTGAGTATAGAAACACTGCTCTGAAGGAGAGCTTTCCATATCCATCACGTACACATTTCCTTTTCTGGGAGCAATCAACACTACCTTCCAGTCCTTGTTGAATACGATACCCTGAGCAATATTGAATAGAACTTGATAGCCATCATCACACAGTTGACTTACACTGATCAGGTTATATTTCAAACTATTCACAAATGTAACACGTCTGAACTTGACTTGTCCATTGTTCAGAACACCGTATCCCCCAGTCTTTCCACAACCATCATTTCCAAAAGTAATGGAGGGTCCATCAGAAATGGTGAACTCCTCCAGCAGGGTCTTACATCTGGTCATCGTCCTGCCAGCCGCACTGTCAAGATACCAGATATATTTCTTTCGATCGCCCTGCACATCCACCAGATATTATCAGTTAGACTTGGGAACCCATCGACAGATGGGTTCACTGGACCCTCCCTTATAGGTCCCTGGAGCAATCTGGTTTAGTTCACTTTCTTCAATAGTGGTCTTAGTTGAAAAGACCACTGGGGTTGAAAGTTTTGAAACCTTTTTCTTTTTCTCAACTGGAGAAATAGATTTATCTTTTTTGGAAAAAGGTTTGGTATTTTGTCTAGGGCTAGATGAAGTACCCTCAATAAAGTTTAATCTTGCATTGAAACTTTGAAATTAACGAGTCAGTAGTTTAATCTGGCTCTCTAACCTTGACAAAACATTTTCATCAGATGAAACCTGAGTCTTTCCAGTTGTAGGCTTAGGTAGGGGATTGGTCTGAGGCAAAGGTTTCTTCAGATTGACCTTTTTAACTGGAGCAGTTATCTGGAATGCTCCAGTCTTAACCTCTGGGGATTGAACTGGAGAAATAGATTTATCTTTTTTGGAAAAAGGTTTGGTATTTTGTCTAGGGCTAGATGAAGTACCCTCAATAAAGTTTAATCTTGCATTAAAACTTTGAAATTAACGAGTCAGTAGTTTAATCTGGCTCTCTAACCTTGACAAAACATTTTCATCAGATGAAACCTGAGTCTTTCCAGTTGTAGACTTAGGTAGGGGATTGGTCTGAGGCAAAGGTTTCTTCAGATTGACCTTTTTAACTGGAGCAGTTCATCTGGAATGCTCCAGTCTTAACCTCTGGGGATTGAACTGGGAAAATATTGGCCTTGGGAGTTACAGGCTCATCATAAACAGTAACGGGCCTGAATCCCTCTGGTAAACGATCGATTACTGGTATTAATGATGCAACATGAGTATTTCCATCTAAATATGCACGTTTTTGTGTGGGAAATTGGTTTACTCCAGCATCATATGGCTTTCTGGTTTCAAGCCATGATTTAATCACCAGTTTTTCTTTCTCTAAAATGACTTCAAGATCTTGTTTTTCTTGAATCAATTGTTCAGTTACCAGAACCTGGGCTTGAAATGCCAGTTCAATGTCTTGAAGTTCTTTTAATTTTGATTTTAAAACAGTTATTTCAGAAAAATCTGTTTCTAGACCATTTACACAATCAGATCTAACAGTTTCAACAAATATCAAATCAGAATTAAGAGCTTCAGCAATGTCCAGTTTTAATTCTTGGTCAGTTGCAGTATCATAATCACTAACCTTCTTGATTACAATGTCCACCCATCGTCCAGATGTGACATCTTCCTTCACCAGGTGCTCTTCGTCTGCCAAAGCCATGTAACAACAATCTCTTTCTTCTTCTTCATCAGCAGATGAATCATCAGAAGGAACCCACTTCTCTTCAGTTGTTGCAATCATGCACTTATTATTATTTTCCATTTGTTGTGCCATGAGAGCAATCTGAGCCTTAAGCTTTTTGTATTTAGATTTATAGCTATCATCAGGCTTATTATTTGAAGTAAATGGACCAGGCTTAGATGAAAACTGATTGGGCTTGCAATCTTTCATGAAATGACCTTTTCTACCACACTTAAAGCATGTCAGATTGGTCTTATCAGTTGAAGAACTGGATGCAAATTGTCCGGATGGCCTATTTGCTCTTGCTTTGAAATGGTTAAACGTTTTAGCAATCATAGCAACCAGGTCATCACTATCAGATTCATCACAGTCTGGAGAGATTTGAGTGGCTTCTCCAGAATCCATGAGTTCAGACACCATCTTCTTCATCAAAAATACATTCTCAGAAGATATCAGTGCTGTACCTTGTGATTCAGTATGACTAACCACAGTAGGACTACTGGAGGCATGGTTATAAGCATCTTGTTCTGCCACCACTCTATGAGCTTGATTTTCTTCAGTGTACCTGAAAGCTCCATATAAAGTTGAGAGAGTGTGTGTGTGCAGAGTTTTACCTTGTCGTAAGACCAGGATCATGTGAGACCATTTGGTGGGCAGAATATCACAAAATTTCTCCAGAAGTATATCCTTGTCTTTTTCAACCCCAAGACCTCTCAACTGGTTTATGATACTCATAAATCTGGTGTAAGTACCAATGAGAGACTCATTAGGTTGAGCAAAAAATGACTCATACCTCTTGTTTAAGGAGACTTTCCTGGTGACAATGGTGTCATCTCCTCATTCAAACTGGTTCATTAGTTAATCCCACATGGTTTTAGCACTAGGAAAAAGAACTAGTGTAGGAATTAAGGTTTCAGGAACAGCCCCGAGGATCATGTTTTTGAGAAGGGTATCTAGATTTACCAATCTCCTCTCCTCTTCAGATCAATGTTCCTCCCTCTTTTCCCTGCCCCTTCTAGATCTAGTGGGATCAAGAAGAGCATTGAGAGGTGATGTGGGGACATAAGGTCCTTCATTTAAAATTTTCATCATATTTCTCTGAATACCAGTGATATGCAATATCATCCTAGCCTTCCACGTACCAAATTCATCACTATTCCCACGGAATTTAGGAACAGATTATTTGAATAGTGCACATGCACATGTGGAGAAGCATGAGTAGGAGGAGGAGGCGGTGGATTAGTGTTATTGACAATAGGGGGGTCAGTATTTTGATCATTAACATTAACATTAGGATCGGGACCAAAATTAAAACTTGCTTGTGTATTTTCTGGGGTGGCCATCAAAGAAGCAGATCTAGGCAATGATTAGCCTTCTGCTCTGATACCAAATGTAAAGTCCCTCGCACGAGATGGTTAACCCAGAAGTGTAAAATACAACAAGTCTAATAATCACTAGAATGGACTAGTATTACTTGAATATAAATGCAAGTATATAAACAAAGTAATACAAGACTAAAAGCAATAAAATAAAGGTGGAACACAATGTAATATTTTCAAGTGTATTTTATTTATGATGTTAAATAAAATACAAGGTTGTGCGGAATCAAGATAATACAAATATGTAAGTAACCTAACAACCTATGAATTACAAGTGATCTATATTTGTCAAATAACTCTTTTGGATCGAGATACTTAAAGTTGTGAAGTATCCCTATTTAAGATTGAGAGTATTTAGACAAATTCACCTTTAATGCTAAAAGTAATTTTCTCAAAGAAATGACTTTGTATTTTAAGGAAAACAATTTCACCAGTGAAATTGTGCCATACAAATATGGTTGCATGCATTTAATGAACCGACAAGATCGTTAAATGCATTGGTTAAGGTACAAGGATAAAGTCACATCAATATGACTTTATTCTTTTAACCAACCACCTTTACACACGTAGGTACTTTAGTAAAGAACAAGTGGAATGTTCTTTGGAAAGTGTGTAAAGGCAAAAGTCAATTCCTCGATATCAGTGTTCAGACTTGTAAAGTCTAGAACACTGACAATCCTCCAGTGTTCAGATCTGGTAAGACTTCCAGTGGACTCCGCCATTTGTCAGTCTTCTTTATTCTGACTTCAGTCTTTGACTTCAGTGAGAACGTATTCAGTAGAATAGATCCGGACTAGGGTGAAGTCCAGTGAGCTAATCTGGAGAATACTCCAGATTTCCTATACAAGTATTTGCTCACTGGTCTTCCATTAATTCTGAACAAATCTTCAGAGGGACTCCAGTTTCTAAGTCTGGAGTAGGTCCAGTAATTTATCATTTCTGGACAGATCTTCAGTAAGGCTCCAGTAGTCGAGTCTGGAGCGAGTCCAGTAAATCTGGACCTAACAAGTGCTTTCGCCTATAAAATCCTCATTCATTGATTGCATATGGGTGGCATCTCCTGAGAATCATTCTTCACACAAGTTTCTCTGCTCTTATACACAGCTTAGTCTGTACGAGATCAGCTTGGGCTGATTCTCTTGAGCTAGAACTTATTGATTGTAGTTTGTCATTTTAGAGGTTGTTTAGATATCTATAGGCTATCTTTATTCTGCAACAACCTTGTAATTCTTTGTATAGATTATTTCTTAATAAAGGATTACTTTGAAAACCACAATCTGTGTTCAAGAATGTTTTTGTTTCTTTATTGCTTTACTGTTTTAATGATTCCTGCTCTTTACTTACTTGCTTAATATATATAAACTGAATCTTAAAACGTTTTTGTTAAAAAGTTTGTAAAGATTAAGGAAAGTTGTATTCACCCCCCCTCTACAACTGTTTGTGTACAATATACTTTGGTATATTGATACACCTTGGGACGTATCATCTTCAATGCTTTAAACGCTTCTTCCTGTTTTTCCCCCCATTCAAATTTCTTATTTTTCTTCAACATATCATAGAATTCCTTGCATCTGTCTGAGGATCTTGATATGAATCTGTTCAGAGCTGCTAATCTGCCGGTCAGTCTTTGAATATCTTTGACATTTGAAGGGGATTTCAACTCCATTATGGCCTTTATCTGTTCAGGACTAGCCTCTATTCCTCTTTTAGTTACTAAGTAACCTAGGAATTTCCTTGCACCTACTCCAAAATTGCATTTCGTCGGGTTCAGCTTCATGTTGCAGCGGTCCAGTATGTTGAAAGCAACTTCAAGATCTTTTAGATGATCCTCCGCCTTTTTTGATTTTACCATCATATCATCAATGTAGACTTCCATCGTATCCCCCAGTTGATCATTAAACATCATGTTGACCAACCCCTGGTACGTTGCACCTGCATTTTTCAATCCAAATGGCATAGCAGTATAACAATATATACCTGTGGGAGTCATAAATGCTGTTGCTTCTTGATCTTCAGGTTCCATTTGGATTTGTTGAAATCCTGAAGATGCATCCATGAACGTCAGCATTTCATGTCCAGCTGTAACATCTACCATTGCATCTATGTGTGGCAGCGGGAAAGGATCCTTAGGACAAGCTTTATTGAGATCTGTAAAATCTACACAGACCCTCCATTTCCCATTCTTCTTTTGCACGACTACAACATTTGCAAGCCATTCTGGGAATTTCACTTCTCTGATCATTTTAGCCTTCAAAAGTCTTTCAACATCTTCTTGGATGATCACGTTTCTTTCCGGTGCGAATTTTCTTCTTTTTTGTTGAATAGGCCTGAAACTTTTATCAATTCCTAGTTTATGAGTAATAATATCTTTGGAGATACCTGTCATGTCTTTTTGTTTCCAAAGAGTTCTGTCAGATATCCTTTACTAAGGACTATCACGATCTCTCGTCGAAAGGCGTAAGCATTCTTCTATTGTTTAAAGGAGAGTTTTCTGGTCTCTCAAGATCTTGGATTCTGATCTCTTGAGCCCTAGTTTCTTGGCTCCTGCTTTCCATCATCCTTGACTCCAAGCTATCGAATCTAGAGATGTTCTCTCTCTGTGCTTTCTTCATTTGTTCCTGAAGAACCCTAAACATAGAAAATATATTTGTGTCAGCACTCAGCATTTCATGTCCAGCTGTAGCATCTACCATTGCATCTATGTGTGGCAGCGGGAAAGGATCCTTAGGACAAGCTTTATTGAGATCTGTAAAATCTACACAGACCCTCCATTTCCCATTCTTCTTTTGCACGACTACAACATTTGCAAGCCATTCTGGGAATTTCACTTCTCTGATCATTTTAGCCTTCAAAAGTCTTTCAACATCTTCTTGGATGATCACGTTTCTTTCCGGTGCGAATTTTCTTCTTTTTTGTTGAATAGGCCTGAAACTTTTATCAATTCCTAGTTTATGAGTAATAATATCTTTGGAGATACCTGTCATGTCTTTTTGTTTCCAAAGAGTTCTGTCAGATATCCTTTACTAAGGAGTATCGCGATCTCTCGTCAAGGCGTAACATTCTTCTGTGGTATGTCCAAAATCTTCATGATAAGCACACCATCTTGATTTATCTTTACTGGCTTTCGGCTTTGAGTTCATGGGAGGCCACTTGGCTTTGTCCCCAAGATTTTTCATGGCTGCTACTATTCCTGCAGTGTCAACAGAAAAACAATATTTTGATAATTCAGGATAATAGGGTTCTCCCTGTCTCTCTGCTGCTACTGCTCTTGTGTAGGGTTTATTTTTGCTAGGTCGGAACACTGGAGTTTCTGCCCTTCGATTTGGACGATCATATGTTGAGGGTGCCTCCATTCTCTTTCTCATCAATTCATCTTCTTCGAGTCTGATAAACCTCAAAGCACGATTTCTTGCTTCATCTAAAGATCTGCAAGGTGTCATAACAAGATCCTGATAGAATAGAGAATCCTTGCTTAACCTCATCTTTAAGGCTTGAACTGCAGTGGTCATATCTAATTTTGGAATTTCCACATTAGCTATTGCTGGTGCAAATCTAGATATTCTGTACGAAGATGGATCTGCTTCTGGGATTGGTTGACAAAATCCTGAACTGTCGAAATTAGTTCCTTGATTTTCTGCAACTCTCTCGCCAGGTATGCATTTGCCACGTTATCCTGCACTTGATTAACATTATTTTCGTAATTAAAGGAGGAAGGAGTGAAACCTGGGACCCCAGAGGATGATGGAGGGGTTTGTTCGTTATTTTTTGAGTTATTTCCTGCGTGAAATAAGGAACCAGATCCAGATTTTTGAGGAGGAGTAGAGAACATGTGACCCATCGACTGAGTCTCTGGAACTCCCGTTCCTCCAAAATTAATACTCCTATTGTTTAAAGGAGAGTTTTCTGGTCTCTCAAGATCTTGGATTCTGATCTCTTGAGCCCTAGTTTCTTGGCTCCTGCTTTCCATCATCCTTGACTCCAAGCTATCGAATCTAGAGATGTTCTCTCTCTGTGCTTTCTTCATTTGTTCCTGAAGAACCCTAAACATAGAAAAAATATTTGTGTCAGCACTAGATTCATGATGTGTGGTTTTTACCTGTGAATCCAGAGAAGGTTCTGGATATGGTCGTGGCGCTGAAGGCATCGGGCGATTTGGATCATATCCTGCCGACGTATCTTCAATAGCCTTTCCAGAATTTTTATTATTATCTTTTGGAGGCTTATTAATCAGATTCTTCAGAGTTGCAGATCAAGAAGCAGCAGAGGAAGCATTTTGAGAAGTCGACATTTTTTGTGGATCGGTTTGAGAAAGTTTTCGAAACTGAATATCTAGGAGTGTAATTAATTTGCAAAAACACCTTTTTGCCCCACGGTGGGCGCGAAATTGTTTCGGGCAAAAATTACCTAAGATAATTTTAGAAAGGATTAAAGATAATTTAAGAACCGAAGATTTGTAAGTGGGATTCGGTGTTTTAGGATCTTCAAATAAAAGTAAAGTTTTCTTAAAGATAACGATTTAAACTAAGAGTTTTTGCTAAAAAGAGTTTTATGAAAGCCTTTGAGACAGAAATACTTTGAGAATCTAAGAAAATTGTTGAAGATATAATTAAAGTACTGAAAAGTAAAGCTAGGATCTTATAGATAAAATGAAAATGACAACGACTGTAACATCCCAAACTTTTCTTTAAGATTTGACTAACGCTGTTAAGTCAACCTCATGTGTGTCGTTAAGTCTAGTGTGAATATATGCATATACGTAGTTAATGTGTGTTATGTGTGAGGTTTGAAAACCTAAATGTTAATGTAGTATAAATGTGTGAAATATGAAGAAATTATGTCTATGTAGTGACATTTAATGAAGGGTTAATGTTGTATATGGGCAATAAAGAAGTTTGTGACCAATAATGAAGGATTAGGAAGCCTAGGGACTAGTTTTGACATGTGTGGAAAGTCAAAAACGGGATTAGTAGCTTAGAGGCTGTCATTAGGAGGTTATTTGCAGATCTCACTTCTTCTAAACAAGCCCTAATTGATCCTAAGTCATTCCATAGTCTTCTCTCATCAAATCTCAAGCCGAAAAGTCGTTTTGTGTGTGAATTGGTGGTCATTGTCAAGAGTATTTGCATTCTATTTGTCATTTGCAGGTAATAATCAATTCATTGATCGTATTTTCAGATCATGAGTCGTGTGTGTTGAATCAAATCTGGTTGAAAAGGGGTTTGTAAAGGAATTAGGGTTTCATTGTGTTCTTGGTTAATTTATGTGTTTTAATCAAGTATTTGGCCTAAAACGATTGTAAACGATGTTTTAACGATTTGGATTGATAAGAGATGTTTTGATGATCAAAGATTAATGTTTTTGTGTCAATTCGATCGGTACTTAAAGTGTTTTGGGGTCATTTTCTGGAAAAAGGTCGAAAAACACGTTTCTGCACTTCGAACGAAGATAACCTTCGTAAGGCTTCTATTTTCGTACGCAGTCACTATCTTCGTAAGAACAAACTATCTTCGTAAGAACAAACTATCTTCGTAAGAACAAACTATCTTCGTAAGAACAAACTATCTTCGTAAGAACTGTAGCTAAGTTCGTAAGAAGGATTTTCCAGACTAAGTTCGTGAGGTTTGTTAAGTTCGTTTGAGTCCCAAATGACTTATATTTCATATGTTAATGTACGATAGGTGTCGGGGATTACTGATAAGCACTATTAGCTATTTGTTTGCGCGCGTACACTACTACCAGGTAAGATACACTACTTTGACACGCTGGGGGATCAACTAAAAGCTGGTTTCAAATCCTAAACACTTCCATTCGGTATCTTTATATTGCATGTGGGCATATGGGTTACTTGGGAGGTATTATGGGTTATGCAGTTGACCATGAGACCTGAGATGCAGTCCCTATTGTAGTGTAATGTAGTATTGCTTAATGCAGTATGTAGCTATGCAGTTGATGTAGTTTAATGAAGTATCTTGATATGCATGATATATAGAAATGAAGTTGATGTGTGATATGCATGCTTGACTTGTACGCCTAGTTCACTAGACTTGCTAGGTTACTATGTCACTTGCACGTTTAAGGATCCAAACGTAATGAAGTTAAAGTGTGTGAATGTCTAGGAATGTGTGTTACCTAGACTATATGTGTGTGAATGTTTGGGAATGCAGGGACCCAATCTATATGTGTGAAATTGAGCTCATAAAACTAATGCAGGGAAAGTGTTAAGTTTAACCCGTACTTGTCTCAGCCGGATGAGTGCGTTGATGCAGTTGTTGCTTGGGTGGCTCCTCGCAACATGGTCTTTATAACGCAGGGCGAGTAATACGAGAGGTTTGACCAACCTCCACATACGGATTACTCTTGGATTGGCTTGCCACTCCTTAACGACGTAAGATGAGTAGTCTTTTGACTGATCATCCAGTCGGGTGTGATGCAGGGCACACTTATATGCAGTTAACAAAGATACGTGTGACAATGTGTGAACTAATGCAGGATAGGCACATTTAGGATGATTATCCTAATTAATATGAAGTCGAAATGATACGTGTGACAATGTGTGAACTAATGCAGGATAGGCACATTTAGGATGATTATCCTAATTAATATGAAGTCGAAATGTAGTATATGTGGGAACGTGTGATGTGTGTTGTGCCTAATAAAACTTGTCTAATAATGAAGATTGTTTTAATTGGACAAATGCTTTTAATTAAGTGTTATCTTACTTAGCTATTCTTATAGCTAACACTTGCTTCTTTAATGTGGTTGTTCCCTCAGGTTTAGCTTGATGGAATTAGATGAAGGATGTGAGAGCTTGGGTAGATTCATTGAAGGAGCCTTAGTTATCCATAGACGATTCTTTGCTTAGACATTTATTTACATTTCGTACTTAATGTCGAATTTATGTTGTGACATGTGAACGGTTGTTTTATGTTGGGCAACCGTTGGGTTTTCATTTGAACTATTGTTTGATATGGCATGTAACACCAAATAAATGCAAAAACCGAAATGTTTTTATCGGTTTTGACTTTTACAGTCTTTACTTCCGCAATTTAACACCGTTAGGTGAAAAGTTTTGAAAACCCATATTTTTTAAACGACGGGTGTTACAAGTTGGTATCAGAGAAGTGGTTTAAGTGAACCAAGGCCTATTAACCATAGGATTTGGACTTAAACTTAAGATATGCATGCTAGGTATTTGTAGGATGCCTTAGTTTTAATGAAAGATGATATAGGATGGGTTGGGACGAGTGCGAGTGTGATAGGGCTTATGAGATGTTTACGTTACGATGATATGTTTTAGCCATATCTTAACAAGCATTTTGCTTTAATTTGCGCTTATCGACTCTACCTTTTTATTAAAGGAAAATGGTTAACACTCGCAACCGCAACGTCCGACGTGATGGAGCTACTGCTAGCATTACCCCACCTGTCCATCCGGGTGCAGGCGCTGCAAATGCTGCCAATGCTGCTGCTGCTGTTGCAGCCAATGCAAATAGAAATCGAGGAAATCCCCGCCAGGTCAATCAGCAAGGCTCATTGGGTCCTATGCCTCCACCTCCCGGCAATCCACCTAGGGTTAATGAGGAAGTGGTGGAACAAATCCCTAACACGGCTGAGTTGTACAATCTCGTACGGACTCTCCAGACCCAATTGGCCCAGACACAGGAGCAATTGAACAACGCTCTTGCTGAAAATGCTGAAGGAACTGATGGCAACTATTCAGTGCCTTCTCACCACTCTGAGCCACCGGTCGATGATGTTGTTGTTCCCCCTGCAAATGCCGTTGTGGTTACTCCTAATGTCGTTCAAGCCCCTCGGTTTAAGTTTGAAAGTTTCCAGAAGTGTGGAGGTCAGAAGTTTGATGGAACCCTTAATGCAGTGGGTTGCATGGAATGGCTCGATGATACGGAGATGGTCTTTGAAGCCTGTGACTGTCCCGAGGATAAGAAGGTGTTGTGCGCTAGTCGAATGTTGAAAGAAGGTGCTCGGGATTGGTGGAAGAGCATTACTATTTCGATGACTCCAGCTATGGTATCTGCTATCTCGTGGACTAACTTTAAGCAGAAATTCATTGAGAAATATATTGGGGTTCATGAGCAGCGTAAGATGGAAAAGGAGTTTCGTGCCTTGACGGCTGAAGTCGGAAAGGTCAACGAGTATGCTCGTTCCTTCATGGAGAAGATGAAGTTCGTGGGTCATTTATTCTGTACTGATGCAGATCAGGTTGCTTGCTATGTTGATGGTTTGCCTCCGAGTTATCGAGGTATCTGCAGGCAGCACAAGACTCTGACTGAAGCTATCAAGGAGTCTAAGAAGCTTGACGATGATTTCGCTTCGGACAAGAAGGTTGAGAAGAGTGATGATAAGAAGTCGGGGTTTAAAAGAAGGTCAAATTGGTCTTCCAATAACAATAATAATAAGAAGTTCCGTAGAAGTGGTAGTTCGAGTGGTGACAAGGATAAAAAGAAGAATGGTTCATGGTGTACATTTTGCAAGACAATTCATGAAGGGCATTGTACCGACAAGACAAGAAGGTTCCATAAGTGTGGGAAGTCGGGACATCTTGCCACTGAATGTAGGGACAAGACTCGT
Organism: Erigeron breviscapus; assembly: GCA_034093135.1. Taxonomy (NCBI): domain Eukaryota; kingdom Viridiplantae; phylum Streptophyta; class Magnoliopsida; order Asterales; family Asteraceae; genus Erigeron; species Erigeron breviscapus. The sequence goes on along the minus strand of CM067168.1, from coordinate 137,475,380 downwards.
TGCTACAAGTGCCAAGAAACGGGTCATCTCATTGCCGATTGTCCACAGATGAAGAATGTTGGAAAGAAGACCGCCACGACAGCAACAAAAGTGAGAGCTCTTCAAATGACGGTTGATGACGCAAGGAACAACGATGAAGTGGTATGTGGTACTTTCCTTGTTAACTCAAAGCCTGCCTCTGTTTTATTTGATTCAGGTGCAAATAGGTCGTTTGTGTCCACATTATTTGCTCCTAAGCTAGAAAGAGTCACTACTCCCTTAGATTGTTCATTAGAGGTAGAAATTGCTAATGGTATGGTTAATAATATACGTGTGGGTTATGACGATTGTGACATTGAGATTGAAGGTCGTTCTTTTCCAGTCCAACTATTGCCTACTACCTTAGGTGGTTTTGATGTAGTGATTGGTATGGATTGGTTGACTAGAAATGAAGCTAGTATTTTATGTTCCCAAAAGATAATCCGATTGCCTATATCCGAGGGTAAAGTGATAACGGTGTATGGAGACAAGAAGAGAGGAGGAATAAAGATTATTAGTATGATGAAAGCTATTAAATGTATAAGGAAAAACAAGAGCCATTTCTTGGCTTATGTCATTCATGCAAGAAAAGAGAAGTCTCCAATCGCTAGTGTTGATGTAGTATCCAATTTCCCCGATGTGTTTCCCGATGATCTACCCGGTATTCCTCCCGATCGTGAAGTTACTTTTCAGATAAATCTTATTCCCGATGCTACACCCGTTGCTAAAACACCTTACCGATTAGCTCCTACAGAAATGAAGGAATTAATGACGCAACTTCAGGAGTTACTTGACAAGGGGTTCATACAACCTAGTTCCTCGCCTTGGGGAGCTCCGGTTCTCTTTGTTAAGAAGAAGGATGGATCGATGCGCATGTGTATTGACTACCGTGAGTTGAACAAACGAACGGTCAAGAACAAGTATCCTCTCCCGAGAATTGATGATCTTTTTGATCAACTACATGGTGCTTCGTATTTTTCAAAGATTGATTTGCGGTCCGGTTATCATCAGTTGAAGGTAAAGAAGGAAGATGTAGCAAAGACAGCTTTCCGGACTAGATATGGTCATTATGAGTTCTTGGTCATGCCATTTGGGTTGACCAATGCTCCAGCCGCGTTTATGGACTTAATGAATCGGGTATGCCGCCCCTTTCTAGATCATTTTGTTATTGTGTTTATTGACGATATTTTGATCTATTCTAAGTCAGAGGATGAACACCGTGAGCATTTGAAAGCAGTTTTGGAGGTGTTGAGGGAGAAGAAGTTGTACGCAAAGTTTTCTAAATGTGAGTTTTGGCTCCGAGAAGTGCAGTTTCTTGGTCATGTTATTTCATCAGAAGGTATTAAAGTAGATCCTTCAAAGATTGAAGCTGTTTCAAAGTGGGAGCAGCCAAAGACTCCTACCGAGATTAAGAGTTTTCTTGGTTTGGCTGGGTATTATAGAAGGTTTATTCAGGATTTTTCTCGAATAGCCAAGCCTATGACGGAATTAACAAAGAAGGGTGTGAAGTACGAGTGGACTGAAAAGCAGGAAAATGCATTCCAAACGTTGAAAAAGAAGTTGTGTGAAGCTCCTATCCTTGCCTTGCCTGAAGGTACTGATGATTTAGTGGTATATAGCGATGCTTCTATTATGGGTTTGGGTTGTGTCTTAATGCAGAGAGACAAAGTGATTGCCTATGCTTCACGTCAGTTGAAGCCTCATGAGAAGAATTACCCTACCCATGATCTTGAGCTAGCGGCGGTTGTGTTTGCATTGAAATTATGGAGACATTACTTATATGGTACTAAATGCACACTTTTCACCGACCATAAGAGTTTACAATATATGTTTACTCAAAAGGAGATGAATGTGAGACAAAGAAGGTGGATGGAATTACTTAAAGACTATGATTGTGAAATCAAATACCATCCGGGTAAAGCCAATGTAGTGGCGGATGCACTAAGTAGGAAAGTGCAAAGCTCTTCTTGTAAGTTGATGAGCATGCAAGTTCAAGCCAAGTCGGGTCAATTAGATCGAATTAAAGAAGCACAAGAGATGGCATTAATGAAGGATAATATTGATAAAGAGAGTATTGGGAAGAAGAAACGACTTGTGATGGAGACTAATAGCCGTGGGTTTAAAACATACAAGGGTCGTATTTGGGTGCCACTGCTTGGTGGTAACCGGGAGTTGATCCTTGAAGAGGTCCATAGAAGTAGGTATTCGATGCATCCCGGTGTCACCAAAATGTATGCAGATTTGAAGCCGATTTATTGGTGGCCGGATATTAAAGGTGAAGTAGCTCATTTTGTAGCAAAGTGTTTGACATGTGCACGTGTGAAAACGGACCATAAAAAGCCGTATGGTTTGTTGCATCAATTAGACGTTCCCGAGTGGAAATGGGATCATATCACGATGGACTTTGTAACGAAGCTACCGAAAATGCCGAAAGGGAATGATATGATTTGGGTGATTGTAGATAGATTGACGAAGAGTGCTCATTTTCTAGCTACCCGACAAGATGTGCCTTTAAAGAAGATGGCAAAGATGTATATAGATGAAGTTGTCTCGAAACATGGAGTTCCATTGTCTATTATCTCGGATAGGGACACTAGATTTGTGTCTAAATTTTGGAAGGGTCTTCAACGAGAATTGGGTACTAGAGTGAACTTGAGTACCGCCTATCATCCTCAAACCGATGGGCAAAGTGAGAGAACCATCCAAACCTTAGAGGATATGTTGAGAACGTGTGTACTAGACTATGGTGGAGCATGGGATGAACACTTGAAGTTGATTGAATTTGCTTATAATAATAGTCACCATGCAAGTATTGGAATGCCACCATTTGAAATGTTATATGGAAGGAGATGTAGGACTCCAAGTTGTTGGATGGAGCCCGGTGAAAAGCAGTTAACCGGTCCCGAAATTATTGAAATCTCCGCTGAGAAAGTTAATGTAGCTAAAGAAGCTTTACGTGTGGCCAGAGAAAGGCAAAAAACTTATGCAGATAAGAAAAGGAGACCAATGGAGTTTAATGTAGGTGACTTAGTGATGTTGAAAGTGTCACCATGGAAAGGAGTAATCCGATTTGGAAAGAAGGGCAAGTTGAGTCCAAGATTTATTGGACCTTTTAAAATCTTGAAACGCATTAAGGATGTAGCATATCAGTTGGAATTACCTCCAGAATTGGATGGAATTCACAACACCTTTCATGTATCCTACCTAAGGAAGTGTCTAGCCGAGGAGTCAAGTGTGATTCCAATTCAAGATGTGAGCATTGACCCAATGAAGAAAATGGTTGAAGAACCGGTGGCAATACTTGGAAGGAAGCAAAAGAAGTTACGCAGGAAAGTGATAGATCTTGTCTTGATAAAGTGGAAGCATAATCATGGAGAAAGCTTGACTTGGGAAACTGAAGCAGTAATGAAGGAGAATTATCCCGAGTTGTTCCTTAATGATGAGATTCCGGGGACGGAATCCTCTTAAGGGGGAGGTAATTGTAACATCCCAAACTTTTCTTTAAGATTTGACTAACGCTGTTAAGTCAACCTCATGTGTGTCGTTAAGTCTAGTGTGAATATATGCATATACGTAGTTAATGTGTGTTATGTGTGAGGTTTGAAAACCTAAATGTTAATGTAGTATAAATGTGTGAAATATGAAGAAATTATGTCTATGTAGTGACATTTAATGAAGGGTTAATGTTGTATATGGGCAATAAAGAAGTTTGTGACCAATAATGAAGGATTAGGAAGCCTAGGGACTAGTTTTGACATGTGTGGAAAGTCAAAAACGGGATTAGTAGCTTAGAGGCTGTCATTAGGAGGTTATTTGCAGATCTCACTTCTTCTAAACAAGCCCTAACTGATCCTAAGTCATTCCATAGTCTTCTCTCATCAAATCTCAAGCCGAAAGTCGTTTTGTGTGTGAATTGGTGGTCATTGTCAAGAGTATTTGCATTCTATTTGTCATTTGCAGGTAATAATCAATTCATTGATCATATTTTCAGATCATGAGTCGTGTGTGTTGAATCAAATCTGGTTGAAAAGGGGTTTGTAAAGGAATTAGGGTTTCATTGTGTTCTTGGTTAATTTATGTGTTTTAATCAAGTATTTGGCCTAAAACGATTGTAAACGATGTTTTAACGATTTGGATTGATAAGAGATGTTTTGATGATCAAAGATTAATGTTTTTGTGTCAATTCGATCGGTACTTAAAGAGTTTTGGGGTCATTTTCTGGAAAAAGGTCGAAAAACACGTTTCTGCACTTCGAACGAAGATAACCTTCGTAAGGCTTCTATTTTCGTACGCAGTCACTATCTTCGTAAGAACAAACTATCTTCGTAAGAACAAACTATCTTCGTAAGAACAAACTATCTTCGTAAGAACTGTAGCTAAGTTCGTAAGAAGGATTTTCCAGACTAAGTTCGTGAGGTTTGTTAAGTTCGTTTGAGTCCCAAATGACTTATATTTCATATGTTAATGTACGATAGGTGTCGGGGATTACTGATAAGCACTATTAGCTATTTGTTTGCGCGCGTACACTACTACCAGGTAAGATACACTACTTTGACACGCTGGGGGATCAACTAAAAGCTGGTTTCAAATCCTAAACACTTCCATTCGGTATCTTTATATTGCATGTGGGCATATGGGTTACTTGGGAGGTATTATGGGTTATGCAGTTGACCATGAGACCTGAGATGCAGTCCCTATTGTAGTGTAATGTAGTATTGCTTAATGCAGTATGTAGCTATGCAGTTGATGTAGTTTAATGAAGTATCTTGATATGCATGATATATAGAAATGAAGTTGATGTGTGATATGCATGCTTGACTTGTACGCCTAGTTCACTAGACTTGCTAGGTTACTATGTCACTTGCACGTTTAAGGATCCAAACGTAATGAAGTTAAAGTGTGTGAATGTCTAGGAATGTATGTTACCTAGACTATATGTGTGTGAATGTTTGGGAATGCAGGGACCCAATCTATATGTGTGAAATTGAGCTCATAAAACTAATGCAGGGAAAGTGTTAAGCTTAACCCGTACTTGTCTCAGCCGGATGAGTGCGTTGATGCAGTTGTTGCTTGGGTGGCTCCTCGCAACATGGTCTTTATAACGCAGGGCGAGTAATACGAGAGGTTTGACCAACCTCCACATACGGATTACTCTTGGATTGGCTTGCCACTCCTTAACGACGTAAGATGAGTAGTCTTTTGACTGATCATCCAGTCGGGTGTGATGCAGGGCACACTTATATGCAGTTAACAAAGATACGTGTGACAATGTGTGAACTAATGAAGGATATGCACATTTAGGATGATTATCCTAATTAATATGAAGTCGAAATGTAGTATATGTGGGAACGTGTGATGTGTGTTGTGCCTAATAAAACTTGTCTAATAATGAAGATTGTTTTAATTGGACAAATGCTTTTAATTAAGTGTTATCTTACTTAGCTATTCTTATAGCTAACACTTGCTTCTTTAATGTGGTTGTTCCCTCAGGTTTAGCTTGATGGAATTAGATGATGGATGTGAGAGCTTGGGTAGATTCATTGAAGGAGCCTTAGTTATCCATAGACGATTCTTTGCTTAGACATTTATTTACATTTCGTACTTAATGTCGAATTTATGTTGTGACATGTGAACGGTTGTTTTATGTTGGGCAACCGTTGGGTTTTCATTTGAACTATTGTTTGATATGGCATGTAACACCAAATAAATGCAGAAACCGAAATGTTTTTATCGGTTTTGACTTTTACAGTCTTTACTTCCGCAATTTAACACCGTTAGGTGAAAAGTTTTGAAAACCCATATTTTTTAAACGACGGGTGTTACAACGACACCAGAATTTTGTTGACGGGGAAAAACCCTTGATTCAATTAAGAAATCTTAGGTAAAAAACCCCGGAGGATTCAATCGACCCTTCCTGTGTTCTTTTATTATTATTTGTGGGTGATTACAATACAACGAGGGTGAGAGTGATTTGATCGAGCTAATGAACGTAAAAGTAAATAAGAAAGCAGTGAGTATGTGTGTGCGAATACAAGTGTGTGAGCAGTTATCCTAATCTTGATCAATCACCTCTTATTTATAATAGAAATCCCTAACTAACTAGCCGAAATATCTGGGATCTTCCGTGTGATACTGTTCAACGTGCTGAAGATGAAAAAGTGAACGTTGAGTCCTCTTTGACACGTTTATTCTTCAAGTTTGTTCCGATATCCAAGGGATTGCACGTTTCTTTTCTTCCTTGTGAGGCTGGATATTTGTTTTCGACCGTTAGCTTATTCTTGAATATCCTGGATGATGATCCTTAATTCAGGATCCTGCAAAATACAAAAGCATTATCGTGTACAACAGAAATATACGTTAGTAATATCTTTAATCAGGATCATAGTATTAGAATTCTGACCCCAAACAACACTCTAGATGTGACTTGATATAATCCAAAATAATATTGTCTTGAAATTGCACCACCGAGATTCTATCAAAGAAGGTTACAAGGAATTTTGACTAGGTCAAAGTTTCATAAGTTGAAAGATCTCGTGAGATAGCCACGATGGATCATGCGACATTGATTCAAAAAGGTCGAGACTAAGTCTTGATCATTTTATCCCAAAATAAGTAAAGTCTTGAATTCAGGATCCTGCAAAATACAAAAGCATTATCGTGTACAACAGAAATATACGTTAGTAATATCTTTAATCAGGATCATAGTATTAGAATTCTGACCCCAAACAACACTCTAGATGTGACTTGATATAATCCAAAATAATATTGTCTTGAAATTGCACCACCGAGATTCTATCAAAGAAGGTTACAAGGAATTTTGACTAGGTCAAAGTTTCATAAGTTGAAAGATCTCGTGAGATAGCCACGATGGATCATGCGACATTGATTCAAAAAGGTCGAGACTAAGTCTTGATCATTTTATCCCAAAATAAGTAAAGTCTTGAATTCACTAAGATCAAGGATTCTTGTTAATTCTTAGATTAAGTGGGAGCAAGATTGTATACTTATTAAATCGGAGGATTCTTGTAAATTCTTAGATTAAGTGGGAGCAAGATTATATACTTATTAAATCGGAGGATTCTTGTAAATTCTTAGATTAAGTGGGAGCAAGATTATATACTTATTAAATCGGAGGATTCTTGTAAATTCTTAGATTAAGTGGGAGCAAGATTATATACTTATTAAATCGGAGGATTCTTGTAAATTCTTAGATTAAGTGGGAGCAAGATTGTATACTTATTAAATCGGAGGATTCTTGTAAATTCTTAGATTAAGTGGGAGCAAGATTGTATACTTATTAAATCGGAGGATTCTTGTAAATTCTTAGATTAAGTGGGAGCAAGATTGTATACTTATTAAATCGGAGGATTCTTGTAAATTCTTAGATTAAGTGGGAGCAAGATTGTATACTTATTAAATCGGAGGATTCTTGTAAATTCTTAGATTAAGTGGGAGCAAGATTGTATACTTATTAAATCGGAGGATTCTTGTAAATTCTTAGATTAAGTGGGAGTAAGTTACCTTACTTAATAGATTCGAGAATCTTTTGAAGATTTTTGGAGTTTAAGGAAATGAACGCGAATCATAAGCCTTCTTAGGATTCTTACCTAAAGATACGTTACGTAATTGAGAAACAGATCTCGAGAGACAACGTAGAAACACAATAGCATTTTAAAGGATAGAACTTAGAGTTCGTTCAAACGCTATATTGGAAATATAGTTATTACAAATGCTATAGAATGCGATCTATCGTATATAATGAGTTTTTTGGAAACTTGTTGTAATCTTAAACTTCTTTAAAGGATAAGTAGATAAGAAATGAACATGTGCTAAGATTTAATTCTTGGATCCTTCGGATATCAAGAATGATCTTGGAGAATCAAGATAAATAATTACCATTAGCGAGGACGATATGCGGTATATCTTGATAGATTGTTCATAAGAAAGCATTCTGCATGCATGTTATGTAATAAAGGAAATTTTATGAAAATATCTTTTGTGATGACATAACTAACATATGTGTTTTAACTCGGTAAGTCGATGTAGGACATTTCCAAAATTAACACTTGAAAGTACAAGAGAAATATGGAAATGACGTACATGAATCTAGAATCATAATGAAATAATAAGTTAACTAGAAAAGCGATGCATTATCTGATTAGAAATTCTATTTGAGGGTTTTAAATCAAGGGAATTAATTAATAGAATCTTGTTTAACAAGATAAGTAAGACCTTGCGAGATTCTTACAAAGTATTGATTACATGAATGGTAGTTGAGAGTTAAAGAAAATTCGTTTCTATTGAATTTAATTAACGAGGCATAAGGAAAGTAAGCATTGTAATACTATAATGGGAAATAGTAGATTTCCGCATTAGGATAGAATCATTTCATGTCTTCTCAAGACACATGATGAATTCATCAAGTATTACAATAAAGGAATATTATGACACATTGAGAGTATCACTCTAAAATGAGTCAAAGCACATAATTGAGATTATGAGAATATTCCGTGAGGGTTCAACACAGTTGAAGTGAATTAGTAAAAGAAACCTATGGTCAAAGGCATAAGGATAGGTGTGTTTTTACAAATATCTTCCTGTGATTTATTTAGATATTGGGGCTGATCGGAGATGTTTATAAATGTTATGAATTGCACTACTCATTTCAGTTCTTGCATTTCTGAGCTCCATGTTGTATACTTATTAAATCGGAGGATTCTTGTAAATTCTTAGATTAAGTGGGAGTAAGTTACCTTACTTAATAGATTCGAGAATCTTTTGAAGATTTTTGGAGTTTAAGGAAATGAACGCGAATCATAAGCCTTCTTAGGATTCTTACCTAAAGATACGTTACGTAATTGAGAAACAGATCTCGAGAGACAACGTAGAAACACAATAGCATTTTAAAGGATAGAACTTAGAGTTCGTTCAAACGCTATATTGGAAATATAGTTATTACAAATGCTATAGAATGCGATCTATCGTATATAATGAGTTTTTTGGAAACTTGTTGTAATCTTAAACTTCTTTAAAGGATAAGTAGATAAGAAATGAACATGTGCTAAGATTTAATTCTTGGATCCTTCGGATATCAAGAATGATCTTGGAGAATCAAGATAAATAATTACCATTAGCGAGGACGATATGCGGTATATCTTGATAGATTGTTCATAAGAAAGCATTCTGCATGCATGTTATGTAATAAAGGAAATTTTATGAAAATATCTTTTGTGATGACATAACTAACATATGTGTTTTAACTCGGTAAGTCGATGTAGGACATTTCCAAAATTAACACTTGAAAGTACAAGAGAAATATGGAAATATCTCAACGAAATTTATACGGTCGTTTATATATGATCCAAGAAGGGTCACACGCGAAGAACATTGAAAGGCTAGTTGAACTTGTAAAAATATGTAAAATATAAGAACTTTCCAAAAATAGATTTGGAAATGATTTTCGTGTCGAAACCGCGAATCGGGTAAAAATCGGATCGGGTACCTAAGCACCATGGACCAATCCATTTGATCATGGACCAAACAAGATTGGCCCATGGATACCCCTAGGGCGGTCGAACGAAACAAGGAAGGAGGGAAGGAAAATGATTTCTGGTAACTTCCTTTTCCTATCCCACATAGGAAAACTAGAGAAAACCTCAAGGGTTTTAACCCTTATAAATAGAGGGGATTTCTTAGGTTTTTCATTCATAAGTTTCTTCTCCTCCTTCTTGCTTGGGTCGAAATCCTCTACTCAATTTAGAGGGTTTTTGGCTTTTGCATATTAGTTATATTTTATATATTAAATATATATATATTCTATATATATATATATATATATATATATATATAGGGTGAGATAAATTGAGTCCAGCTTAATTTGAGTCCAAAAAGGGTCCATGTAACTTACACATGTGTAAGTTGTAACTTACACATATGTAAGTTAACTTACACATGTGTAAGTCGTGGTGGCGGTGGTCGCCGTCGCCGGAAAATCATGGTGGTGGTCGGAGATGATGGTGGTGGTGGTCGGAGATGATGGTGGTGGTGGTAGGAGGTGGTTGGAATTTGAGGAGATGGAAGAAAATCAATGGACTCAAATTGGACTCAAAATAAGCTGGACTCATTTTATCTTTTCCCTATATATATATATACTATATATATATACACATATATTAATAAATTAGTTATAAATGCAATATATATATTTGTTAGGGTTTTTGGCTTTTGCATAATAGTTATATTTTATATATATTAAATATATATTTTTTCTATATATATATATTTAATACAAGTTAAGGCTAGCAACTAGCTAGTCTTGGGGATTTGTTCGTGTGTGCACCTCTTGAGGAGTTCTACACTTGGACTCTTAGTTCGTGGCAAGGTGTTCGGTCCGTGGCTCGTGAGGTGGTGGTCGACTTTGAGCTAGTCGAAATTTAGGGTTTGCGCGCTAAAAGGTTAGTGTTCTTTCTATTCTATTTAATTATGTGTATCTATTTTAGTTTGCTATATTTGCATGAATGTTAGGTCTTGGCTTTGATTATATTTAGGAATTAAACTTGTGAGTCCCAAATATAGATGGTTTAATACCCGACTGGCAAGTAGTTCTAACTGGAGGATGACCAGTTCAGAATACGATCCAGATATGGATGAACAATATGATAAAGGTACTGAAAGTAAATGCAAGAAACAATAAGGGCTGAAACTATATAGATAATATGTATAGATCAAATATGTAGCATTGAGACACGATGTACTTTTCAATGTATTTGATTTATTGATATATAAACAAATACAAAGGTTGTTGCGGAACAAAGATAAACACCCAAGTGTAAATATCTAAACAACCTAGAAATACAAGTGATCTAATAACTTGGAAATACTCGTAAGGATTACTTAGAGTATATCTCACAAGTTGCAATGCTAAAGGTTTCAAGCTTTTTGCAAGTTGTGAGAAGACTTATATTTATAGACCAAGTCCATTTTAGCCTTCAAAAGTCTTTCAACATCTTCTTGAAATTCCCAGAATGGCTTGCAAATGTTGTAGTCGTGCAAAAGAAGAATGGGAAATGACCTGTGAATCCAGAGAAGGTTCTGGATATGGTCGTGGCGCTGAAGGCATCGGGCGATTTGGATCATATCCTGCCGACGTATCTTCAATAGCCTTTCCAGAATTTTTATTATTATCTTTTGGAGGCTTATTAATCAGATTCTTCAGAGTTACAGATCTAGAAGCAGCAGAGGAAGCATTTTGAGAAGTCGACATATTTTGTGGTTCGGTTTGAGAAAGTTTTCGAAGCTGAATATCTAGGAGTGTGATTAATTTGCAAAAACACCTTTTTGCCCCACGGTTGGCGCCAAATTGTTTCGGGCAAAAATTACCTAAGATAATTTTAGAAAGGATTAAAGATAATTTAAGAACCGAAGATTTGTAAGTGGGATTCGGTGTTTTAGGATCTTCAAATAAAAGTAAAGTTTTCTTAAAGATAACAATTTAAACTAAGAGTTTTTGCTAAAAAGAGTTTTAAGAAAGCCTTTGAGACAGAAATACTTTGAAAATCTAAGAAAACTGTTGAAGATATAATTAAAGTACTGAAAAGTAAAGCTAGGATCTTAAAGATAAAATGAAAATGACAACGACACCAGAATTTTGTTGACGGGGAAAAACCCTTGATTCAATTAAGAAATCTTAGGTTAAAACCCCCAGGAGGATTCAATCGACCCTTCCTGTGTTCTTTTATTATTATTTGTGGGTGATTACAATACAACGAGGGTGAGAGTGATTTGATCGAGCTAATGAACGTAAAAGTAAATAAGAAAGCAGTGAGTATGTGTGTGCGAATACAAGTGTGTGAGCAGTTATCCTAATCTCGATCAATCACCTCTTATTTATAATAGAAATCCCTAACTAACTAGCTGAAATATCTGGGATCTTCCTGTGTGATACTGTTCAACGTGCTGAAGATGAAAAAGTGAACGTTGAGTCCTCTTTGACACGTTTATTCTTCAAGTTTGTTCCGATATCCAAGGGATTGCACGTTTCTTTTCTTCCTTGTGAGGCTGGATATTTGTTTTCGACCGTTAGCTTATTCTTGAATATCCTGGATGATGATCCTTAATTCAGGATCCTGCAAAATACAAAAGCATTATCGTGTACAACAGAAATATACGTTAGTAATATCTTTAATCAGGATCATAGTATTAGAATTCTGACCCCAAACAATTGTCCCCAAATTTATATTTAACCTCTCATTAGTTAAATATAAAATTTTAAGTCGTAACCAAGAAGCATCCAAACTAGTATTGTATCGAGACTTAATTGCGTATCCAGTCGATTTAATATCCAAGTGGCGCATTGCAGTGTGATCAGTCAGGAAATGATGAGTAAATTAAATTTATTCGGCTTGATGAGACGTTTAACCTATCACTTTGTCTCCCCATGACTCTCTATCTCTTCGCCTATTTAAACTCCTCAAATCCTCAACCACCTCCACAAAAAATCTTCCATCTCATCTCTCAAAAAATCTTTTATCCACATTTTTCAAAAACACTTTCTTATCAAGAAATCTTTTCAAAAACTTTTTCCTTTTCGAAACAATGTCTTCATCCACAGGACCGGTTTGGAAAAACAAGGTAAAAAACTTTTTATTTAGTTATTTTTTATTAAAGTTTTCTCCTAATTATTCTTTTCATCTTTTCAGAACTTGCACGAAATTATCACTCGGTGTGAGGAGCAGGCGAAACTCAACGACAATCTTCTCATGAATATCAACTCTTGTTTCACATCTTCAATGAATATCTGCAAATCTCACCAACAACTCACTCTGGACGTCATCAGCAAGTGGGGCGATGATCTTCAAGCTTTGAAAGGAGAAATCCTTCAAGCTTATGACGAACTTAACCGTGCTCAAGAAGAGTTAAGCACCGCTAAAACTGATCTTGTCTACTTGAAGTCGGTTGTGTCGATCTTGAAGAAGAAGTATCCCGATGTTAACGCCAAGATTGCAGATGAAATCCTCGAAGGCGGATCTTATTTCTAGGTTTTTAGGTTTTTCAGTGGATGATGATAGATAAAATGAAAAGGCTTGAGTCCACTAGATCTAACTTAGTAGCAGTTGTATATATATATCTTTGTAAGCTACTACTTTTTTGGTGATAAATAAAATTAGTCTTGTGTAAACAAGCGTACCTTTATTTCTGTATCTCAAGCAAAACCTGCAAATGTCACAAAGATTTAGAGTTTTGAACCACACACCTTTGTGATGACCAATATTTATTAATTCTCATTTTCCTGTTTCAAGAAAAAGACACTAAAAAGAAACTCATTTGTTAATTCATTAAGTAATCCTTTTGTCAAACGGTTGTATTTAATAGAGAGATTATCCCTATTCTTTTTGATGACTGTTTATTAGTATTTAAAACCAAATGAGTTGATTGTAAAATCAACAACCCTTTGAAATTTCCCAACCATGAGGGTCTGCCCACAATCAAGAACTTTTTATGACGTGCTCCCCGGGCGAAATGAGGTGTTAATGTTAACCTCGGCGTTCGAGAAGGTGATCCCTTCAACCTAGGATTGAAGTTTTAGTTCAATCCACTGTAGTCCGTTTAAGGACTTAGACTTAGGAGAATTTGCTTTTGTTCAGGATCTGTACCTTGGACGTACGCTTGTGATCTTCATCCAGCAAGACCCTAAATGTTGATAATCCTGCATAAGAGCATTAAAAGAAAACATATGCCAAGGGTTGACATTAGCCCTTTTGGCTAATGCCACTCCGACGCTCAAGTCAGTATTATTGCTATAAAAATTTAATAAGAATGATAATTACTTATTGATAATATGCTTTAAGGTGAATCGCATTCCAAGCTCTTGGAATCATCCTACCATCTGGATCTTGTAACCAGTAGGATCCTTTACCTACTTCAGCCTTATAAAGTAGGGACCTTCCCATTTAGGAGCAAGCTTTCCATCAGATTTTTTAGTTGTATTCTTAAAAGCTTTTCTCAAAACTAAGTCTCCAACCTTAAACCTTCTAATCCTTATATTCTTATTATACGCTCTTGTCACTTGATGTTGATAAGCAGCTATGCGAACTTTAGCAGCTTCCCTCAATTCATCTAGTAAATCAAGGTCTTCAAATAATGCTTGATTATTCTCCTGAACTGTCTGCAAACTAGATCTTGCAGTTGGCACCATCATTTCTGCTGGAAGTACTGCTTCAGTTCCAAATACTAAAGAAAATGGTGTGTGTCCAGTAGCATGTTTGACAGTGGTTCTGTCAGCCCAAAGCACAAATGGCAACTCCTCTGCCCATAATCCTTTTTTACCTGTTAACCTTTTCTTAAGATTATTGACAATAATCTTATTGCTTGATTCTGCTTGACCATTAGCTTGAGGATGGACAGGAGTAGAAGTGATCATCTTTATACCATAGCTTTCACAAAATCCATTTGTTCTTTTTCCAATAAATTGTGAGCCATTATCATAGATGATCTCAGCTGGAACTCCAAATCTAGTCAGTATATTGCATTTGATAAAAGAGATCACTTATGTTTCCTCAATTTGAACAAAAGCTTCTTCTTCTATCCATTTCGAGAAATAATCTGTCATTGCTAACATGAATCTCTTCCCACAAGGCGCCTTTGGCATTGGTCCCACTATATCCATCCCCCACTTCATGAAGGGCCAAGAAGAAACAATGGGATACATTGGTTCAGCTGGCTAATGATATATGTTACCATGCCTTTGACAACCATCGCACTTCTTTACATAATCCTTTGTATCTCTATCCATAGTAGGCCAATAATATCCTGTTCTGACTATTTTGGTGCGTAATGCTCTGGCTCCAGAATGATTTCCACATTCTCCATCATGTATTTCTCTCATTACTTCTTGTGCTTCTTCTTTTTCTAGGCATCTTAAATATGGACCTGCAAGCGATCTCCTGTACAATCTATTTTGTATAATAGAGAAGTATGATACCTTTGTTTTAAAAGCTCTGTGATTTTCTTGTTCTGGGATTATTCCTTCTTGGAGATATTTCATTATTGGATCTATTATTTATTGCTTGATTCTGCTTGACCATTAGCTTGAGGATGGACAGGAGTAGAAGTGATCATCTTTATACCATAGCTTTCACAAAATCCATTTGTTCTTTTTCCAATAAATTGTGAGCCATTATCATAGATGATCTCAGCTGGAACTCCAAATCTAGTCAGTATATTGCATTTGATAAAAGAGATCACTTATGTTTCCTCAATTTGAACAAAAGCTTCTTCTTCTATCCATTTCGAGAAATAATCTGTCATTGCTAACATGAATCTCTTCCCACAAGGCGCCTTTGGCATTGGTCCCACTATATCCATCCCCCACTTCATGAAGGGCCAAGAAGAAACAATGGGATACATTGGTTCAGCTGGCTAATGATATATGTTACCATGCCTTTGACAACCATCGCACTTCTTTACATAATCCTTTGTATCTCTATCCATAGTAGGCCAATAATATCCTGTTCTGACTATTTTGGTGCGTAATGCTCTGGCTCCAGAATGATTTCCACATTCTCCATCATGTATTTCTCTCATTACTTCTTGTGCTTCTTCTTTTTCTAGGCATCTTAAATATGGACCTGCAAGCGATCTCCTGTACAATCTATTTTGTATAATAGAGAAGTATGATACCTTTGTTTTAAAAGCTCTGTGATTTTCTTGTTCTGGGATTATTCCTTCTTGGAGATATTTCATTATTGGATCTATCCAAGATTTTGGATTGTCCCCAGAGCTTGATTCTTCTGATCCTTGATCATCAACTGCTTTAACTTGCAAAGTTTCTATAGCCGGTTTTATTATCTTTATAATTGGTATTTTAGTGTCAGGTGGGATATTAAGTGAGGATCCTAAATAAGCTAATGCATCTGCTTCTATGTTTTCCTGTCTTGGGACCTGTTCTATACTAAAGAATTCGAAATTTTCTGCTAAACTTTTCACAATATCTAAATAAGCCATTAATTTTTCACCTTTAACTGAATAAGATCCATTAAAATGATTAGCTAATAACAAAGAATCTACATAAACTTGCAAGCGTTTAATACCCATATTTTTAGCTAGTTCTAATCCTGCTATTAAAACTTCATACTCTGTTTCATTATTAGTAGCTGTGAATTCACAATTAATAGACTGAGGTAGCATATCCCCCTGTGGCGATTTTAGTATGATTCCTAACCCTATTCCTCTTACATTAGCCGTACCATCAGTATGTAAGGTCCATTTTTCAGTATTTTCAGTTAACATTTTTACTTCTAAGTCTGCTTCTGGTTGCAAATCACTAGTAAAATCAGCCACAAAATCAGCTAAGGCTTGGGATTTAATAGCAGTTCTAGGTTCATAAGTTATATTAAATGCACTTAACTTTACAGACCATTTAGCCATTCTACCCGATAACTCTGGTTTCCTAAGTACATTTTTTATGGGATAATTAGTTTTTATATGAATAGGGTGTGTTTCAAAATAATGCCTAAGTTTAGTAGAGGCCATTATTAAAGCTAATATTAATTTTTCTAAGTGTGAATATCTAGTTTCAGCATTTAGTAGACTTTTACTAACATAATAGACAGGATGTTGTTTACCTTCGTGCTCTTTTACAAGCACAGCGCTTACTGCTTCTGAAGATACTGATAGATACAAAAAGAGTATCTCTCCCTTTTCTGGTTTCATCAACAAAGGTGGAGTCGAGAGATACGTCTTCTATTGAGTCCCAATGTTCTTGGATTAAAGTCTGTAAATTTGGTGATGACAAATCTGACTTATAAACACTTAGAAATCTTTTGGTTCTTGTAATCTGATCTGGGTCAGACTAAGCTGACATAGCTTACGATCTGTCTCTGACCCAGATCATGCTTCATACTTTGTAATTGTAAAATCTTATGAAAGCAAGTGGTATTCAAGCTGCATCAATAATGTTATAGCATTCATTCCAAGTTGAAGAGGAGGATTGAAGATAGAAGACCAAGCTATTAGTAGAAGACAGCTTGGGATTAGCAGTCAGCTTGGAAACACTTAGGTAGATTGGTGCTTTGACAAACAGCCCAATCTGTGTCTGACAATCAAGTGAAGATAACAACCTGGATTGAAGATAAAGACAAATGACGTGACTAGGAAGAATCTTAGGATCCAGGTTGGTGGTTGGTTTTACATATGCGTGTCCATACTCTTATTGGTTGATGAAGAATGTGCGTCAGTACGTGGGGGACCACAAGTACTATGAAAGGCACGATTGTTTATTCCTTTATCATCCACTGAATGAAGAATACGTGGCTGCAACGGACACCAAGTGAAGGAGTGCTTTCGCCTATAAAAGCCTCATTCATTGATTGCATATGGGTGGCATTTCCTGAGAATCATTCTTCACATAAGTTTCTCTGCTCTTATACACAGCTTAGTCTGTACGAGATCAGCTTGGGCTGATTCTCTTGAGCTAGAACTTATTGATTGTAGTTTGTCATTTCAGAGGTTGTTTAGATATCTATAGGCTATCTTTATTCCGCAACAACCTTGTAATTCTTTGTATAGATTATTTCTTAATAAATGATTACTTTGAAAACCACAATCTGTGTTCAAGAATGTTTTTGTTTCTTTATTGCTTTACAGTTTTAATGATTCCTGCTCTTTACTTACTTGCTTAATATATATAAACTGAATCTTAAAACATTTTTGTTAAACAGTTTGTAAGATTAAGGAAAGTTGTATTCACCCCCCCTCTACAACTGTTCTGTGTACAATATACTTTGGTATATTGATACACCTTGGGACGTATCAATTGGTATCAGAGAAGGGGTTAAGAATTAACTTGACTTGATCCTTGCATATTTCCCTTAATAGTAAAGCATTATGTCATCCTATATTGATAATGGTTCTTCAACCCGACCACCCATGTTTGATAAAGATGATTTCAGTGGTTGGAAAGGTCGAATGTCTTTGTTCCTTGAATCCATCGATAACAATATGCCTGACATCCTTGCGGATGGTCCTTATGTTCCTACACAAACCATTGTGGTAGAAGCTGTGG
This sequence comes from Erigeron breviscapus, assembly GCA_034093135.1. Lineage (NCBI taxonomy): Eukaryota > Viridiplantae > Streptophyta > Magnoliopsida > Asterales > Asteraceae > Erigeron > Erigeron breviscapus. The sequence continues at coordinate 137,457,301 of CM067168.1, read as the reverse complement.
TAAGGGAAGGTCAACCAACCATTCCTGCCACAGTCAAGTCTATTGTTAATGACAAGGCAGATTGGGGGGATGAGGATAGGAGGTTCGCAAACTTGGATGTGAAGGCTAGAAATTTCGTTGTCCAAGCTGTGCCCAAAGACCTTTACCATTCTATTAAAATGTGTTCTACAGCTAAGAAAATGTGGGGTACATTGACTTTCATGTTTGAGGGTTGCTCTACTTCCATGGAATCTACAATCACTACATTGACCAGGAGGTATGAGAGATTTTTCTCTTTGAGAAATGAATCCTTGACTGACACTCATACCCGCTTTAATGCTTTGGTAAATGATTTAGCTGCTGTTGGAATTGTTAAGAAAAATGAGGTTTTAAAGAGTAAATTTCTTGATTCATTATCACCTAAATGGAACAACTATATTTCTTCGATTAAATTAAGTTCTGTTTATCATGATCTTGATCTCCCTGGACTTTTTGGTTTGCTTCATAACCAAGAATGTCCAGAGGCTGAAAAGTTAATTGCTATGTGTTTTGGTCAAAAATTTACCTAAGATAATCTACGTTGAAGACCTAGATTAATTATGTAACCAAACTTTCGTTCGTGAGGTTGTGTGCTTAAAGATCTTGAAGGGTCAGTATACTGAGATGTCAAAATAATTGCGAAAATGTAACCTATTTGCTAAATATTGAATAATCACGTAAAATAAAGCTAAAATGATTGTTTTTGTCAAGATAAGACTGTAAAAGTAAAGATCTACTTGTAAAATTTAACAAATGAACAAATAGAGTGTCAAGATCTTGAATATATAGCGTTAAAACGTGATGATACTTAAGAATTCGATAAGAAACAATATAAAAGCCATGAAATTAACAACGTGCGACTAGGGGCAAATTGAAATCGATGGTCACATCGACAACCAACAGATTAATTTCTAATACCTTGGAATTTAACCCTTCAGCCATGAAATTAACAACGTGCGACTAGGGGCAAATTGAAATCGATGGTCACATCGACAACCAACAGATTAATTTCTAATACCTTGGAATTTAACCCTTCAGCCATGAAATTAACAACGTGCGACTAGGGGCAAATTGAAATCGATGGTCACATCGACAACCAACAGATTAATTTCTAATACCTTGGAATTTAACCCTTCAGCCATGAAATTAACAACGTGCGACTAGGGGCAAATTGAAATCGATGGTCACATCGACAACCAACAGATTAATTTCTAATACCTTGGAATTTAACCCTTCAGCCATGAAATTAACAACGTGCGACTAGGGGCAAATTGAAATCGATGGTCACATCGACAACCAACAGATTAATTTCTAATACCTTGGAATTTAACCCTTCAGCCATGAAATTAACAACGTGCGACTAGGGGCAAATTGAAATCGATGGTCACATCGACAACCAACAGATTAATTTCTAATACCTTGGAATTTAACCCTTCAGCCATGAAATTAACAACGTGCGACTAGGGGCAAATTGAAATCGATGGTCACATCGACAACCAACAGATTAATTTCTAATACCTTGGAATTTAACCCTTCAGCCATGAAATTAACAACGTGCGACTAGGGGCAAATTGAAATCGATGGTCACATCGACAACCAACAGATTAATTTCTAATACCTTGGAATTTAACCCTTCAGCCATGAAATTAACAACGTGCGACTAGGGGCAAATTGAAATCGATGGTCACATCGACAACCAACAGATTAATTTCTAATACCTTGGAATTTAACCCTTCAGCCATGAAATTAACAACGTGCGACTAGGGGCAAATTGAAATCGATGGTCACATCGACAACCAACAGATTAATTTCTAATACCTTGGAATTTAACCCTTCAGCCATGAAATTAACAACGTGCGACTAGGGGCAAATTGAAATCGATGGTCACATCGACAACCAACAGATTAATTTCTAATACCTTGGAATTTAACCCTTCAGCCATGAAATTAACAACGTGCGACTAGGGGCAAATTGAAATCGATGGTCACATCGACAACCAACAGATTAATTTCTAATACCTTGGAATTTAACCCTTCAGCCATGAAATTAACAACGTGCGACTAGGGGCAAATTGAAATCGATGGTCACATCGACAACCAACAGATTAATTTCTAATACCTTGGAATTTAACCCTTCAGCCATGAAATTAACAACGTGCGACTAGGGGCAAATTGAAATCGATGGTCACATCGACAACCAACAGATTAATTTCTAATACCTTGGAATTTAACCCTTCAGCCATGAAATTAACAACGTGCGACTAGGGGCAAATTGAAATCGATGGTCACATCGACAACCAACAGATTAATTTCTAATACCTTGGAATTTAACCCTTCAGCCATGAAATTAACAACGTGCGACTAGGGGCAAATTGAAATCGATGGTCACATCGACAACCAACAGATTAATTTCTAATACCTTGGAATTTAACCCTTCAGCCATGAAATTAACAACGTGCGACTAGGGGCAAATTGAAATCGATGGTCACATCGACAACCAACAGATTAATTTCTAATACCTTGGAATTTAACCCTTCAGCCATGAAATTAACAACGTGCGACTAGGGGCAAATTGAAATCGATGGTCACATCGACAACCAACAGATTAATTTCTAATACCTTGGAATTTAACCCTTCAGCCATGAAATTAACAACGTGCGACTAGGGGCAAATTGAAATCGATGGTCACATCGACAACCAACAGATTAATTTCTAATACCTTGGAATTTAACCCTTCAGCCATGAAATTAACAACGTGCGACTAGGGGCAAATTGAAATCGATGGTCACATCGACAACCAACAGATTAATTTCTAATACCTTGGAATTTAACCCTTCAGCCATGAAATTAACAACGTGCGACTAGGGGCAAATTGAAATCGATGGTCACATCGACAACCAACAGATTAATTTCTAATACCTTGGAATTTAACCCTTCAGCCATGAAATTAACAACGTGCGACTAGGGGCAAATTGAAATCGATGGTCACATCGACAACCAACAGATTAATTTCTAATACCTTGGAATTTAACCCTTCAGCCATGAAATTAACAACGTGCGACTAGGGGCAAATTGAAATCGATGGTCACATCGACAACCAACAGATTAATTTCTAATACCTTGGAATTTAACCCTTCAGCCATGAAATTAACAACGTGCGACTAGGGGCAAATTGAAATCGATGGTCACATCGACAACCAACAGATTAATTTCTAATACCTTGGAATTTAACCCTTCAGCCATGAAATTAACAACGTGCGACTAGGGGCAAATTGAAATCGATGGTCACATCGACAACCAACAGATTAATTTCTAATACCTTGGAATTTAACCCTTCAGCCATGAAATTAACAACGTGCGACTAGGGGCAAATTGAAATTGATGGTCACATCGACAACCAACAGATTAATTTCTAATACCTTGGAATTTAACCCTTCAGCCATGAAATTAACAACGTGCGACTAGGGGCAAATTGAAATCGATGGTCACATCGACAACCAACAGATTAATTTCTAATACCTTGGAATTTAACCCTTCAGCCATGAAATTAACAACGTGCGACTAGGGGCAAATTGAAATCGATGGTCACATCGACAACCAACAGATTAATTTCTAATACCTTGGAATTTAACCCTTCAGCCATGAAATTAACAACGTGCGACTAGGGGCAAATTGAAATCGATGGTCACATCGACAACCAACAGATTAATTTCTAATACCTTGGAATTTAACCCTTCAGCCATGAAATTAACAACGTGCGACTAGGGGCAAATTGAAATCGATGGTCACATCGACAACCAACAGATTAATTTCTAATACCTTGGAATTTAACCCTTCAGCCAGAAACTAATATCGTGCGACCAGGGCGATAAGGTGAAAACCTTAGACAAAAGTTGGCGTGAAAGCCAAAAGGTGAAGACCTTGTTCCACATTGCTATAATCTCTTTGTTGGTAGTGATCACTCTTCAAGCTTAACCTGCAAAACTGGACTTCGATAAAGAGAAACTGACGTTAGCCTATTGGCTAACGCCACTCCGACGCTCAAGTCAGTATTGTGATAGAAACAAATGAAATTCTATAAAATTGAAATAGATTAAATTGATAGGCATACTATCCTTAATTGAATATAAAGTTCCGACATATATACGATTGCATGAATATTAGATCCAAGATCCTAAGGGTCCTGGATTGTCCCCAGTATCTTGAAGTTCAGTATCATGAAATAAAAGATTGAAAATTTTCAAATTTTTTTATTTTATTTTATTTTAAAATTGATTAATAATGAACAAAAGTGACTTAAGTGTTTGTGCTCGTGACCAAGTCTTCTACTTATAATATTATAATATTTGGTTTCCATTAAAATAACAATTAATAAGTAAATAGAATCTTTGTTTGTTGAGTTTTTTACGTTCATTCTGCCCTATATAAAGGTTTTACTGTATTTAAATGAATACCTATTAGCCTTTATATATGTAGCATGCATTTCAAATATTGCCTATGTTTTATAGAAGATATAAGTAATGATAAAGTAATATATTTAAGAAGAGAATACCTCGTTTCCGCATATGATCAATTCTTACTTGGAATTTGATGTTATTTACGTAGAGGCCACGTCTCATTTTTACTCAGAATTTCACTGAGGTATCCTTTGCTCACGAGAATGCTTACTTCTTTCCTCAAAGCAAGACAATCTTTAGTCATGTGGCTGAAATCCTTGTGAAAAGCGCACCAATCGAGTTTTCCGTTCCGTTTAGGATTTTTATTTTTTGCCTTTGGCCATCTCACTTTGTTCCCAAGTTCATACATTGCAAAAATTAGACCTGAAATGTCAACAAAAAAATGATAGTCAATTATCCTAGGATATTCCTCATTATCCTTATCTTTATCCACGTCATTGACTCTGTGATTGTCAGATCTTGAATAGGGTTTAGCCCTAAAGGATTTGGAAGATGAGGTTTTCAATTTTCGATTGGGATGATCATAAGCAGATTGCGACTTTATCCTCATCCTATCCTCCCCATCTGCATATCTTGAACCTCGTATCCTTGCCTCCAACAAGCTCCTACATGGATTTTCTGAAAGATCATCATAGAGTGGAGAATCACTACGCAAACCCATATGAAAAGTGTGTACCGCCGAAGTGATCTCAAGATCTAGGATAGGAAAAGACTTTTGGAGAAACCTGTTAAGATAACTTCCAAGAGATTCATTAGAACCCTGGGTAATCTTATAAAGGTTTTTAATTAAATTTCTATAAAAATGATTGTAAAACAAGTTAATCATATGAGAGAATGAAGTAATTGAGTAGGGAGGAAAACTTAGCAGCCATTCCAACGCGGAACCCGTAAGAGTAAATTCGAAACCTTTGCACAAGTATCCTTCCTTCAAATGCGTAGAAATAGGAAATTTTTCCATCTTTTCTCTAAATCGGGCTACATGCTCTTTATGACCTTTAGTACCATCGTATATCTTCAATTTGAGAAGCTGGATACATTTGGGGATCTCCATATCACATATCGGAGGAGCAAATCTGGAGATATAGCTTCTTGGTGGAACTTCTTCAGAACTGATTCCATGATCCTGCAGATTGTTAGTGTCCAGAAAGTAATAAGGGTTAAAAATATTATGACCTGGGTTCTGGTATGAAGATTCCAGAGTTACGTCAAAATCCTTAGCGTCAACATCATGAGCTTTAAGATCCTGAGCTTTAAGATCCGGAGCTTTAAGATCCTGAGCTTTAAGATCCGGAGCTTCAAGATCCTGAGCTTTAAGATCCGAGCTTTAAGATCCGGAGCTTCAAGATCCTGAGTGACGTCCAGTTCCCGATTTGGTAAGATCTTGACAGCCTCAGTCGGATGATGCATCAAAAATGGAGGCTGCCTGGTTAAAATGTCTCCTTGATATTTGCTTGAAGATTCCATGACATCAGAGTCCAAGATCTCGGGATGCAAAGATGTAGTTGTTGCTCCAAATGGCTTTCTGGTCCTTGATCTTTGCATTTCTATCATTATTTGTACCTGTTCGTTAAATTGAAGTATCATAGAAACAAGATCTTGGTTAGAATAAACAATGGGATCCAACGTAGTTATCCCGGATGTCAATATCTTGGCCGAATCAGCATCTTCCTTCTGAGATGATTGGATATGAAGAAGAGAGCCATCTGTCCCTGAAATTGAAGATGATAAAAAAGAAGAAGAAGATCCGGATTGAAATGACATTTTCGCAATAAGTTTTGTAAGATAATGTAATCGCGAATTTAAAGAAAAAAATTGAGAAAAGCACCACTTGCCCCACGGTGGGCGCCAAATTGTTTTGGTCAAATTCTTATAGTCAGCCTGCTGCTGCACTTGTTGCTTCTATGACTGAACACCCTAGTTCAATTAGTAATGAGATCATTCCTTGTGTTAATGATGATATTCCTGATATGTCTAATCCTAACTCTATTTGTGCTGAATCTGAATGTGATGAATCTGATGTGATGAATCTGATGGTGATGAGCTAGCTAATGAAGTAGCTATGTTGGCTGAAAGGATCAGAAGGAGATCCTTTAATAAGTTTAAAGGAAAAGGAAAAGGTGGCCGAGCTGATAAGACCAAGAAGCCATTTGACATGTCCAAAGTCACTTGTTACAAGTGTGGCAAGACTGGCATATGGCTGGAGATTGCAGATCTAAAGAATCTACTCAAGCTGTGCCAGCCAAAGGTGGAAGAGGTGAAAAATACTCAAAGCTCAAGACTAAGTACAAAGCCTTGAAAGCACAAGTAGCTGAGCTGACTGAGAAGGTGAACAAAAGTGAAAAGAGTTTGGTAGCCAAAGACTTGGCTGAAAGTGCCACATCATCTGATGATGAGCTGTACAAAGATGCCAAGTGTTTCATGGCTAAAGAAGCTACTCAAAGATTTGCTGAAGATCTGGTGAAAAATACTCAAGCTCAAGACTAAGTACAAAGCCTTGAAAGCACAAGTAGCTGAGCTGACTGAGAAGGTGAACAAAAGTGAAAAGAGTTTGGTAGCCAAAGACTTGGCTGAAAGTGCCACATCATCTGATGATGAGCTGTACAAAGATGCCAAGTGTTTCATGGCTAAAGAAGCTACTCAAAGATTTGCTGAAGATCTGGTGAAAATACAACAGCAATCTGAGTCAGCTCACGAGGCATCTACCAGTCAGACTGCTCCACCTGAGGGCAGTCATGACGATAGTACCTGGCACTTGGACAGTGGATGTTCCAAGCATATGACCGGATGTGTAACACCCCAACCAAGGCGGAACGATGAGATGTACAGAAAGTCGAGTATTCAAAACAAAGGATAATAGATAACATTCACCATAGCTTTATTTGATAAAAATAATTTACAATGCACAAGCATGTGAACCAATTCCCAAGTACAATACGTCTACTATACTTGGATATTGAGTCCACGAAACAAATAACAAATACATGAGATGGTATACTACATTGATCAGGGCGGATTCCATTGCCCGTCACAAGGTTTGATCTTTGACTCCAAAGTGCAATGCAAGTAATCATGATGCATACAATTCCTCAAAGCTAATGCTAAATCCTGAAAAGCATGAAGAAAAAGTGTCAACTATGAAAACGTAGTTGGTGAGTGCATAGGTTTGCAAGTAAATCTCGTTACATATCCATTTCAAAATAGTTGAGAAATTCATGGTAAATTATAAAGTTCTCATTTGTCACATTTATCGTGAGAGAAAAATATATCAATCGACTAATCATTCATCATACCAAAACCGTTCGGTCATCAATATTTCAATATCGCCAATTTCAACAACTTTCAAGATTCCATATAAGGTCCAATACCCAAACCGTATGTTCAATCCATAATATCCAACCATAAATAATATCAATACCACTTGGTCAATGGTAAGACTACCATGACATAATTTGATGAGATTGTTCTTGAGCCACTACTAAGACCGGTTAT
>CM067168.1:137436838-137446838 GCA_034093135.1 Erigeron breviscapus | reverse complement strand
TTTTTTTTTTTTTTTTTTTTTTTTTTTTTTTTTTTTTTTTTTTTTTTTTTTTTTTTTTTTTTTTTTTTTTTTGGTGATTTTTATACAGAGACATATATGTGTCCTATATTTATGTGAATTTTTGCTAAATTTTTAGACATTGTTTACCACCTCTAAAAATTACCAAACCAAAACTGGTCAGAACAAGAGCTGCTGTGCGACTCAATATATTTTATAAAAGATTTCTATGATGAATATTTAAGAAAAATCTCCCATATTTATTTTAAGTTAGGGACACTTTGAACTCAGTTCACACCAAGTTTAAACTTCTGAAACCTATTAGTTAAGAAATTAAAAATCGTCAAATTGACTCAACATTAAGACAAAAATCCAGTTTTGACCACTTTTGGTAGAAAAATCATATCATTGATTTGGTTTAGTATTTTTGAGTGATTCCAGTTGGAGGTTAAACTTAACTCTTTTATCTACAACTTTTATTTTGAAAGTTTTGCTTGAAACGGCCCTCAAATGTTCAGTTCACCCGATTTAAGACAGAAAATGGATTATGTCAGAAAGTATTTGGGTCCAATCAACTCACCAATGACTTAGTTTGCTTATCTTACACTCTTAATCACCTCACACATGTTTGTTATTCACTTTCGTGTTATTTTAACATCAAATATACAGATTATTAACAATTTCAAGATCATCAATCATCAACTAAAACTGAACTTAAACAAAACTTAATCATTAAACTTAGTTCTTGCAAAAATCACCCCAAAAAGTAAATGCATGTAATCATCTAACCATTTTATGTTCAAATCTCTTAACAAATCTTTCATGCAACATCCAAATAAGTTTGTTTATGTAAAATCTCAGAATATATTGGTGTTTATTTCATAAAAAAATCAGTTTTAATCAAATCTATAAACCCATTTTAGCAACAAATCTTACAACAACAACTCTTGGGTCTTGTTCTTGTTGAATCATTGAATCCTTTCTCTAGATCTTTACATGCATGAACATGTGAGATAAGGATCTATCAACCTTGCCCTCATTGAGTTTAAATCAAGAAGAAAATCAAAGGAAAACATGATTTTTGATAAAGATCTTTTAATATATACAAAAACAAGATAGATTAAACAAAGAGATGAAGATTTATACCCTTCTTGGACTCGGTTTTGAAGATGATTTTGGGCAGATTTTTCGTGGCCTATATACTCCATACAACCCTCATTCCAAGCTTGAAATAACCCTTAAACCTATCTTGAATTAATCCTTTATTAATCTAACTTAAAACCCTTATTATTAATATAAGTTTAGATGGATTTTCCTTCCCTTTTTCTTGTTTTGGGGCTGCCGAAATTAAGAGAGAAAGATGGAGAGAAAGTTGATTTTTGGAGTGTAAGAATGTGTGTGTGTGTTGGGAAGAGAAAGGGTATAAGTGTTTTGTGGTATGGGGAGTGTAAAAGAGGGTAATTTGAAATGAGAATGTGAGTGTGTGTGTGTATAGGGGGGCCGGTTCTAAGGGGGGATTTTGAGGGGTTTTTACTTCTTTTTTTTGTTTATTTATTATAGTGTAAGTATATATATGTGTATGTATATATTGGATGGGTATTTGTTTTGTAAGTGTTATATTAGTTTATTTGTAATGTAAGTGCATCGTTTGTCCTAGTATGTGTATATGTGTATGTCGTGTGTATATAAGTATGTATGTATATATCTTTATGTTTTTAATTTGTTACATAAGCCTTTATTTATAAGCTTGCATTTATTTTAAGCATATATATATACTTATTATTATTTAAACACTTTTGTGTACATATTAATTTATGAATATACTTTGAGATAGGAATCTTTATTCTCATGCCATAGTTACTTAAATTGGCTTGATGATTGATTTGTTGGACATTTTGTAAGATTTATTGGCTTTGTCACAAGTTGTGAGTCTTACATTATTATTTATAACTTGAGTTCTTGAAATAAAGTTTTTGGTTTATTGACATTTCATCAAGTTCAATTAGAACTAGTTTATAGATTGGGAGTGTCTTGAATGATTGTTGTTATTGTTTATGGCATTTCTAAGATAGCTAGTCATTTACGGTATTTCATTGAGCTAGAGGGCAATTATCACTATGCCTTAAATGTCTAGAAGGTCAATTCTCTTAATAAACCTCTAGGGATAGTTGTCTAGACAAGTCAAGTAAATTATCCTAGTCGGGATTTTGAGGGTTGTTACAGGATGTAAGTCCCTGCTATGTAGCTTTAGGATTCGCCCTGGTCCTAATGTTAGTTTTGGAGATGACTCTCAAGGAAAGACTGAAGGATTTGGTATACTTTCAAATGGTCCCCTTACTTTCAGAAGGGTCTCATATGTAAATGGTTTGAAGCACAATCTGGTCAGTGTGAGTCAGTTGTGTGATGCTGGTTATGAAGTGAGATCCAGGTCTGATAAGGGTATTGTTCTTGATTTAGAAGGCAATGTGGTTCTTATTGCAAATAGGGATGAGTCTTCGTATTCTTTTGACATGAGAAATCCAACTATCACAAGAGAAGTATGTTTCATGTCAAAGACTCAAGATGAGCTGAATTGGTTGTGGCATAAAAGGTTGTCTCATATGAATTTCAAAGACATCAACAAGCTGTGTAAGAAAGAGTTGGTGTCTGGTCTTCCAGTGATAAATTATGAGAAGGAAAAGCTGTGTGGTGCTTGTGAGAAAGGCAAACAAAACAAAGCTACTTTCAAGTCTAAAACATGCTCAACTATTGATAATTGTTTGGATCTGCTTCATATGGACTTATTTGGACCAATTAGTACTCCTTCATTCACTGGAATGAGGTACTCCTTGGTAATTGTTGATGAATATTCAAGATACACCTGGGTTTTCTTCATATGGACAGCATTATTCATTTCATCAAGCAAGCTGAAATTCTCTACAAAAGGCCTGTTAGGAAATTAAGGAGTGATAATGGTACTGAATTTAAGAATATCACTCTTAATTCATTCTGCAGTGAAAAAGGAATTTCACAAGTCTACTCAGCTACCAGAACTCCTCAACAAAATGGTGTTGCAGAAAGAAGAAACAGAACTCTTATTGAAGCTGCCAGATCTATGATGGCTCAAAACAATGTCAAGTCTCATTTCTGGGCTGAAGCAGTACACACAGTTTGCTTTACCCAGAATAGATCCCTTATTGTGAAAAGACACCAGAAGACTGCATATGAACTTCTTAGGGGGAGAAAACCTGAAATTGGTTTCCTAAGAATGTTTGGAAGTCCTTGCTACATTCTGAATCAGAAAGACCATCTTGGAAAGTTTGATGAGAAATCAGATGAAGGTATCCTACTTGGATATGCAACAATGATGAAGGCCTACAAAGTTTACAACAAGAGAACTAAAACAATTGAGAACTATGTTAATGTAAGCATTGATGAAGGTTGTTCCAATCCAGATTGCTCTCCTCCTAAAGATGAAGATTTCAATTTTGAAGAACTGGCTGTACCTGAGAATGAGCCTCCAACTAATCCTCCAGTTGGAGCTGATAATGCTCAAACTCAGGGGGAGCAACTAATAGAAGAAGAAGAAGGTGTTCCAATCTTTGAAATTACACAAGCTGATCCTACTCCTACTGAAGAAATTATTCAGAATCCATTAAATGACTCTCAAACTGGTTTAGATTCCTCCATTCCAGTCCAAGCTGATCAGCCTCTTACTCAAGATGATCATGCTAGACCATCTAATCTGAATCAGCCCATTGTTCCAGTTTCAAATAATTCAACTCATGTTACCAGATGGACAATGAGTCATCCAATTAACCAAATCATTGGTGATCCTCTCTCTGGTGTTAAAACAAGAAGAAAGGCAACAGGCAATTTCTGCATGTTTGTCAATTTTGTAAGCAAGGTGGAACCAACTGAGGTTAATGAAGCACTAGCAGATCCTTCTTGGGTAAATGCAATGCAAGATAAGTTAACACAGTTTGAAAGAAACAAGGTTTGGGAACTTGTTCCAAGACCTCATCACAAGACTGTGATTGGAACCAAGTGGGTCTACAGAAACAAAATGGATGAAAGGGGAGTTGTGACCAGAAACAAAGCAAGATTGGTAGCTCTTGGTTACAGACAAGGGGATGGAATTGATTATGATGAGACTTTTGCACCAGTGGCAAGATTAGAGGCAATCAGAATGTTCTTGGCTTTCTCTGCTCACAAAGGTTTCAAAGTCTATCAAATACTTGACTGCTAGTAGACCAGATATTATGTTTGCTACATGTCTTTGTGCAAGATATCAAGCTAGTCCTAAGGAATCTCATCTTAAGGTTGTGAAAAGAATCTTTAGATACCTTAAAGGTAGTCCCAATCTGGGTCTTTGGTATCCCAAAGACTCAGGATTTGATCTAATTGGCTATTCAGATTCTGACTTTGCAGGCTGTAAGATTGACAGAAAAAGTACTTCAGGAGCTTGTCAGTTGCTTGGCAATAGACTTGTAAGCTGGTCCAGCAAGAAGCAGCATTCAGTTTCTATCTCCACTGCAAAAGCTGAATATGTTGCTGCAGGAAGTTGTTGCTCTCAAATTCTTTGGATGCAATATCAGCTTCAAGACTATGGTGTCACTGCATCAAAGACTCCAATCTTTTGTGACAGTACCAGTGCCATAGCAATTTCAAACAATCCTGTGCTTCATTCAAGGACCAAGCACATTGATATAAGATATCATTTCATCCGGGATCATGTAATGAAAGAAGATGTTGAACTCCACTTCATTCCAACAGATAATCAGCTTGATGACTTGTTCACAAAGCCATTGGATGAATCAAGGTTCAACTATCTCATAAGTAAGCTAGGTATGCTAAATTTGTAAAATGTAGTGAGCTAAGTAATAACAAATCTGACCTCTTAGAGTTATTCTAAATTTTAAGGGTAAGCTGTGTCTGACCCAGACTACCCTTTCACACTTAGTGCATTTCCAAGTAAAATAGGGTAAGCTGAGTCTGACCCAGCTTCGTGGTTATTTTTGTTATTAAATATCTCAGTGCGTTTTATTACTTTCATTATTTTATTTAGCTTACTTTTTGATCCTATTGGAGTGTGACACGTGTAGAGGTTACAGATGGATACTGAAAAAGTACCTCCACTACTTGTTCATCCTCCAATCATAATCTTTCTCTCTCCAACTTTTTCAAACGGGATATTTTGAATTATGTATATAATATCTATTTAACCTAAATCCCAAATCACTTGTTCATATTTTCTTAAATCAATTTTTTTTTCTCTCAAATCTGATTACTGTTTTATTATTTTATTTAAAATTCTTCTTATAAAAAATTGTTTTCAAATGGCATCATCATCTGTTTCTATTCATTCTAATGATTCTCAATCTAGTTCTTCATCTGAAGCTGAAAGTCTTTATCCAGCTCCAATAAGCGCTAATAAACTTTCACCTTATGTGGTGGGAAGTAATGTAGTAGTGGTCCCGGCTGATCTTGATACTGGTAAAATCAAGATTGGCAGTCTGGTTCATGCCAATATTCATCCTCTTTCATGGGCAAAAGGATATGATGAGATTGTGGCTTTCTTATGGTATCATCCTTTCGGCAAGGTGATGATTGAGAAGTCAGACTGGGTGTTTCAAGATCTCCTTTGTGAATTTTGGGCGAGCTGTCATGTGGGACAGAACAAGAAAGGAGATGCTGCAATCTATGGCACAATCCTCAATGGTAAGAAAAAGGTATATATTTCTTATGAGAGGATTAGGTCTGCATTTGAGCTGTCTTATATGCCTGAAGATGATTATGCAAGTGTTGTGTCTCATACTGAAGCCAAAAATATTTTACAAGAGGTTGGATATACTGGTCCATTAGCTTCAGTGGTTAAAATGAAATATTTAACTGTATTTGGAGTTATTTACTGAGCACAATTTCTAAAACTTTACAAGTAAAGGCAGACAGCTTTCATCAACCTAATGTATTAGAATTGCAGATTTTTCATGCAATGGTCACTATGACCAGAGTAGATTTTGCTGGCTTAGTTTTTAAGGACTTGGTTGAACGTGTTATTAAGAAGAGCCTTACCATACCTTATGGTAGGATTCTTGCTCTTATCATTGAAGCTATACTTGACAATGATTACAGTCTGGCAACTGGTCAGACTGTGGAATGCAAGTCTATTAACAATAACATTTTCAATAGTCCCAATGTAACTGTGCAGGGTCTGACCCGAGCAATGCAGGTTTACCTTGATTTTTGCAGGCAAAGAGAAAGAGAACAAGAAGCACTTGAGGAAGCTGTCCCTTCTTCGACGCGATCTGAGCCTGACACTCAATCTGCCAATCAGGGGGACCCAGGTACACATGCTTCTGAACCCTCAAACTCTTCTCAATCTATTCAATATTCTTCTCCTTCAAAAGAGGGTAAAGGGTTGGCCAAAACATCAGCCACCCTAGCCACATCCTCATTGTAACAACCCTCAATTTCTGACTAGGACAACTCACTTGTAATTATCTAGGTATCTATCCCTAGAAGTTTATTAAGAGATTTGAGCTTCTAGACATTAGGACATGGTGATATTTGCCATCTAGCTCAATAGAATGCCAAAAGGAAGCCAGTTGCCTTAGAAATGCCATAAACAATAACTATAATCGTTCAAGACAATCTCATTCTATAATTAGTTCTAATTGAACTTGATGAAATGTCAAAGAACCAAAAAGTTTTATTTCTAGAAGTTCAGATTATATAACTAATTATACAAGGCTCACAACTTGTGACAACAACAAAAAATTTCTTATAATGTCCAACAAACTAGTCATGAAGCTAATTAAAGTATATTTAAACTCCAAATATATATAATGACCATCTCAAGATATATCCATGAACCTTATATACATAATAATAAGTTTAAATAACAATAAGTCAATATATATGTCTAATATATATACACAAGTTACAATTAAGAATTAAGTAACAAATTTATAAACACAAATCGTATACAAAGACATACATATGGCTACACGTATATACATATACATATAAAACCTATAACAAATGACCTTACAACAAAATATTTATATAAACATTTACACATCCAATACTTATACAATCAAGAGTAACATATATTAACCACAAATACATAATTGATTCAAAAATTACCCTTATTTTGAATCTAGACTACATTAGGAACCTCATAACACCACACCACTTCTCCTAGCCAATGGGCATTCAACTAACAACCACACTAGCCAATAGGAGCCCATGGAACACCTCACTCTCCTCTCTCCCACGGCCATACACCCACAAACCCATCAAACCTTTTCATTTCACACAAAACAAACACACACACATCTCCTAGTTTCCTCTCAACCTTTCTTCCCATTTTTCCCCATTATTTTCGGATTTCTTCAAGGCAAATGGAGCTCAAATCTAATCTAAACTATTGTAATAATAACTTTTCTTGTTAATTCATCATCTAAGGTCAAGTATGGAGTCATTTGGTGGTCTTGAATGTCACGAAAAATCTGCCCAAAATCATCTTCAAAACCAAGTTCTTCAAGGGTATAAATCTTCATCTTTTTACTAGATTCAATCTTGTTCTTGTTTATATTCAAAGGTTTTATCAAAAGTTTATGTTTTGTTCTTGTTTTCTTTGTAATATACACTTGATGAAGGCAAGTTGATAGGATCTTTCTCCTCATGCATATGCATGTCGAAATCTATGAGAAAGATCCAAGGATTCAACAAGTTTAAGACCCAAAAGTGTTGTTATAGATTAGTAGCTTTTAAAGTGATTTTCCTTTTGATAGATCTATATGTTTTTGTATATTTTGAAGAATATATTTCTGAGATTTTTCATTAAAAAGATGTTTTTATGTTGTTGAAAGTTAGATCTATAAAGATTGGTATTGAAAAGTGTTGATTTGAATGAATGCATATTAGATCTAAGAAAGTTGAATCTTGTTGTTGGATTATGAGATGGATGAACTTGTATTAAGTGAAAAATATGTTAAAAGAGGTATAATAATCTGGAAATTTGATGTTAAGAGGTATAAAAATAAAGTATTAATCTTGTAAATGATAAACTCAAGTGTTAATAAAGCAAGAATGGTCATTGGTGTGTTGTTTGGACCCAAATGCTTTCTGACAGAATCATTCTCCTGTCTTTGGACGGATAAACTGAACATGTGAGAGCCGTTTAAAGAAAAACTTTCAAAATAAAAGTTGTAGATAAAAGAGTTAAGTTTAACCTCCAACTGGAATCACTCAAAAACACTAAACCAAACCAAAGATATGATTTTTCTACCAAAAGTGGTCAAAACTGGATTTTTGTCTTAATGTTGAGTCAACTTTGACGATTTTTAATTTATTAACTAATAGTTTCAGAAGTTTAAACTTGGTGTAAACTGAGTTCAAAGTGTCCCTAACTTAAAATAAAATTGGGAGATTTTTTCTTAAATGTCCATCATAGAAATCTTTTATAAAATATATTGAGTCGCACAGCAGCAAGCTTTCTGACCATCTTTGGTTTTGTAATTTTTGGAGGTAGTAAACAATGTCTAAAAATTTAGCAAAAATTCACATAAATATAGGACACATATATGTCTCTGTATAAAAATCACCAATGTCCAAATAGTTCAACTTAACCAAGAATGACTACTCAACATTTCATGAAAATAAGTGTTAAAAACAGAAAATTCCAAGTAAAAGTTCTTCACAACAAAATAAGCTAAAAGTAACTAGATTGCAACTTTAATCAACTCCAACAATCTCGTAACAAAAAGTATTATAAACCTACTGAGAATATGTCAAATAAAAGTTATAAAACTTAACTTGGTTATTAAATGGCAAAGACAAGCCTACAAGTGACTAATTCGGTGCATATAAGCACTAACCGAAAGCTTTAATTTGCAAATATCTCACCACCACCACGATCACGACTTAAGACACCAAAATATAATGAACATTCTGTAAATAATGGAATAAGGATGAAAATCCATTTTGAAGCACTTTAATTGCTTGAGAAATGAGGCTAAAATCACCATTTCGGTAAACGATTTTTAACCATAAAACCCTCAAAATAAGCAAGACACAAGAGAGGTTGAATTGATATGATTTTGTATGGATAAAAGTTGCCTAAAAGGCCTGAAATTTTTGACCAAAATGTTTAGTGATGATTTCTAAGAATTTCCATGAATTATTGAATTTAAATAGTAATTAAAAGACATAAAAAATCCATAAATAAATTATGTAAATCAAGAATGAAGTTTGTTAGAAATTCAAAATAGTGCTTAGTTGTATTTGAAAATAGTGTATTTTGTGTAAATATTGTTAGGTTGAGGGAGAGCTTTTGTAATATACTTAGAGTATAAATACCCCTCAAACCTTTATTCCTTGTAACCTTTTTCCACTTCTGATTATCAATCAAACCAGACTTTCCACACACACACCTTTCTCTCTCAAGAACACACACTAAAACACACACTATCCACCATTGATGATTATCAACTTCCGCACATTAAACACGAATTAAAAGGATTTAACAAGTGGTATCAGAGAAAAACAACAATCTGTTGACGATCCAGAACAAATTTCAAGCAGATTGATGCTAATTTTGTTCAAAATTGAGAATTCGTGTTCATTTATAACCATTTTTAACTGCTACTGTTCTTCACCAATTTAACCTCAATTTTCACTCAATTTTCCTGTTTTTGTTCACAGATACATTCTAAATCACCTCTAAAAACATCCTGTCAAGTTTCAGAATCCAATTCACAGTATTGATCAAAATCCAAATTTTTTGGAAAGTTGATGAGATTTTTGAATTATCAGTTTGAGTTGATTTATGCAATGGATTTGTTTCTAGGGTTGTGCGCGATCATATTCTGAACATTTCTGGGCTTGAATCGAGTTATAACACTCAAAATTGAGTGAATTATAAGCAAATTAGTGAAATAATCGACTATTTTGTCTTTTCTGGTGTTCTTACAGTTTGTCTTAAGACGATCTTCATGACTCTAAGACGATCTTCTTC
>CM067168.1:137370657-137435838 GCA_034093135.1 Erigeron breviscapus | reverse complement strand
GTAGTTGGACAAGTAAGAAGCAGACTGCAGTATCACTCTCCACAGCTGAAGCTGAATACATTTCTGCAGCCAGTTGCTGCGCTCAGATTTTGTGGATGAAGAACCAACTAACTGATTATGGTGTTAAGTATACAAAGACTCCAATAATTTGTGATACACCAGTGCCATTGCCATCTCTCACAATCATGTTATGCACTCCAAAACCAAGCATATCGACCTCAGGTATCATTTTATTAGAGATCACATTATTAAAGGTGACATTGAACTTCATTTCATTCCCACTGATAAACAACTCGCTGATGTTTTTAGAAAACCCTTGGATGTCAAAACGTTTAAACATCTCATCAGTGAGTTAGGTATGCTAAATCCTGTATAGCATCACCTCAGGGGGAAGTGTCAAATATTTTTATGTTTAAAAAGAATTTTTCTCTAAGGGGGAACTTTGCTTTCAGAAAAATATTTTGACTGAAATGCTTCAGAATTTATGAGATGGTTCAGATTCCTTAAATCTGATCATGCTCAGATTTTGTGTATTATTTCTGAGATGAGTCAGTCCTTTATAATGTATTTTGGATACTTGGTTGTTGTGTGAACACGTGAAGGTTACTGTTTAACGTTTGAATAATGATGTTTTTAGCTGACGTGTCACACAAGTTGCGCCGTAAAAGGAAAGTAATGATCACTTTTTTCTTTAAAGTGTTGAAAAGTTTTGTGAAAATGTGGGGTCATAGCCGTTGTTGCATTAAATGCGGACGTATACCAAAAAATTATTTTCGGATTTCAAACCCGATCAAAACTGATTTCATTAAAATAATATTTCATTTTTGGGTTTGAATTTCAAAATCATTTTATTTTATTTATTTTGGAAAAACCCTTTGTATTCCATCATAAATATAAATACCTTCCAAAAAATTCCTTCATTTACTTCTCCTTACATTTACTCCCAATCATCATTCTCTCTCTTTTGCTCATTCCTTCATAACTCCAAAACCCTAAATTCATCTTTTCATCTTTTCATATTCAGTTTTCCCCTGTAGAAATAATGGCTAAAGTAGTCAAATCTTTAATAGCTTTCGAATACAAACCATCCAAGGTAGTCAAGGCCAGTGCACAATGGCCAAAAGGGTTCGAGCCATCGACCCTTAGATTCAATATGAATAATATCATGGCCGCACTGAACGCCAAAGGAAAAACTTTAATGGGGAGGATTAATAAATTTCTTGAACAATCCCCTCTCCCTTATGCCTTGACTGCTGATCCTCAAGTAATGTATCATCGATACTTACTTGAATTCTGGTATACTGCTACCCTGAGCAAGGATGAAAAGTCCATTGCTTTTTATTTACAAGAACGCACAAAGCAGTATATCCTTTCACTTGATGGGTTTAGGGAGGCCCTTCATTTGAACTACCTTCCCTCTTCTTCAGCCTATGCAAAAAGGCTTAAAGGAGTTAATTTCAGATAGGTACTGCAGGCCACTGGTCATAATGACATGGTTGATGCAGACGGCAATCTGAAGACATCTGGACACATCTTTCTGTCTGGATTTGGAAATTGTTGGAGATATTTTTGGATCAGATTGTCGAGTGCCTAGGAGGAAATTATGGTGGATTGGACCAGATTTACTTAACACAAGTAGAAATTGGGTATTACTTGTGGCATGGGATTGAGGTGGACTTTGCTGAGATTCTTTTCTCTCAGCTTGTAACAAAATTAAAAGGAAAAAGAAGTCCACATATCTCATTCCCTAGATTTCTGAGCATTTGCTTCATAAACATGCTTGGAGATGCGTATCATTTTGAGGGGCTTGAATCTTCAGCGACGGAGTTCTGCAGGGATCTATCAAAGCTATCTACTTCATATCCAGAACCAGAACTCTTCGCTGCAATGCTTCAGGTAATTTCTAAAACTGAAACAGCACGACCGACTGGCTCAGAAAGGTCACCGAGCGGGTCGCAAAAGAATGCGAGACCCATTGGTGCACCTGGTGGTCAAATGTTGAAGTTGTTTAAAACCCCAACAACTTCTTCTACCCAACCACCACCTCCCTCCTCCATTGACCAACCTGAGGATCTCCCAAAAGATCCCCCAGGATCTCCAAAGGGCGTACTAAAATGACGTAAATATAAGCAGTCCTCACAACCCAAGGACATTAGTACCGAAGCAAACCCCTCTGGATCTTCCCAACAAGAACCAGAGGAATCAAGTCTAAAGGGAAACCCACAAGCAGCCATCTCCAAAACTTCTTTAGGAGGAGATGGTGAAGAAAATAAGTGTGTCCGCCTCCTTTGACCCCTTTTCCTTCTTCCCCTTCCCTCTCCAAAACTCTTTAGGATGGTGAAGAAAATATAAGTGTGTCCGCCCAGCACACAATAGAGTCCGTGTCTGCACGCGCACCCCCTGTAACTTCACAAATCTCACACTCTACTGCAGCACGAATTGATGAAGTCTTTGGTGTGACACCACCTGAGACTGAGATTCCAGACTCTACGGCCGATGAAGTGATTCTTGATGATGGTACGAGAATCATTAAGGCAATCCCCGTGTCTATTGTCTCTGGCGATGAAGCTATGGCTGAGCCAATCAATAAATCTGGTAACGATGCATCTGCAGTAGCAGTTATTGAACCAGAAGCTGGTTCAGGTACCAGTGATCTGAACCAGGGCATATCTGATCAGACTGCAGTTTTAACTGACCTTTGGGATGAAGATGAGCCACCTCAAGGGAATCTTGATTCCTTTGCTGAATTTGAGTTTGATGAGGGCTTACTGGAGGAGAATCAGTCTTCTGATTCTGAGCCAACCTTCGGCCTCACAAACGTCCAACCTCCCCCAGAAATCCAAAATATTGAACAACCATATCGCCAACCTGAAACTTCTCACCAACATCCATATTTTCCACCTGGCTCAACACCTGCCTATGTCACTTCACCACGTTTTCAACCACAACTTGAACACTTACACCCACAAATTCACCAAGTGCCAAGGCCCATTAATTATGATGGTGAAACTGAAAAGGAGTTGGACTCTGCCACTGAATCTGAGAGTCCAACTAAAATGCAATTGGAAAAGGCTTTAGATGGGCTTGGTAAACTTCCCTTTGTGGCTTCTGTTTCTACACAACCACCTCCTCCTTTAAGTGTAGAAGCACAGTTAGAGAAACAAAATGCCGAAGTCCAAAGCCTACTTATCAAGGTTGAGGACTTAACTAAATCTCTAACTGCCAATACTACGTCCCTGGCTGAAATGAAGGGTGCTCAGATGTACATTGGCACTGAGTTCACCAAGGTTGCTGGGAATGAGGGACTAGTAAGTGGGAAGCTAAATGAGCTGGTATATTCATGTAATAAGATAAGTTTGGCTATCAGGGAAGCCTTCAGACTGGCCAAAAGAGATGTGCAAGCTTCAGTTGTTGCGAACTTGACATCTGGTATTGCATTGATAAAACAAGAAGTTCTGGAAGTCGGGAAGGAGGTGAATGAGTTGGTAAAAAGGCCAAGTGTCAATGAAAAGGAACTTGGGTCTTCTGTTAGTAGTGATGTGATTGAGAAGCTGAAGTCTGAGATTTCTCAGAATCTTGTTGCTCAGATTTCAGCTTATGTGGCTGAAAAGGTTGAAGAAGGGGTCAGAAGGATGGTCTTAGAACTCACTCAAGACACTTCCGAGAAGGTAGATAAAGCTGTTGAAGAAGTTCAGAAATCTGTATCTACTCTCGAAAAAGTTGTTAAAGGCCAGTCCAAGCAGTTAGATGAAATTCTGACCTTGCTTAAGAAGGAAAATGTTGTTGCTACTCCTCCTCATCCTTCATTCTCTGAAGAAGATAGGAAATTGCTGAAAGAGCTTACCGAATAAGAGAATCTGAACCTTAACTCATCATTCAGGTTAAGGGCTCAGTTCTCTACCATGGCAAAAGGCATTTCTGATTGCCTTCTGCAGCAAAGTTGGAACCTCTGAAGGCCATTCAGACTGCCATTGATGCATATGCTAAGATGCCTTCTGAGGTCCCCAAAGGGGGAAATGTGCCTATTGGTCTGCTTTCAAGTACTCAAGAATTGATAGAAGCAACCAAGAAGCAAGCTGAGGTACCATCTGGTAGTGCCTCAGTTCAGGGGGAACAGGTTCAGAGATCTGAAGTACAAGCTTCTGAACCTGCTAAGAAAGATAAGGGCAAGGCCCAGTGGTGGATGAACCAACAAAGAAAGACTCTAAGGGTTCTGGTTTGGTGGTTGGTGAAAATGTTGACGAACATGGTTATCCCATTCATGATCCTAATGCTGATAGCAAGAAATTAGAAGCTTTACAGAAGCAAGTTTCTAATCAATTCATTATGTGGGGGGGAAACAAGGAAAGAGAAAGGGTTCAACATCTGAAAATGGGAACCCTTGATCATGTTGATGCTGCAGCTCTTGGTCTCTCTCTGGAAAGATATCTGAAGATCAAAAATGATCCAAATTCTGAGAGGGAAGCCGAAATCTGCTTTGATTGGTGCATGGTTATCAAGAATACAACAAAAGATGCAGGCCAAGGTAGAGATTGAAGGCAGATTATTTGGAAAGAAGGATCATTCTCCACTGAAGAGGAAACCTACTGAAGCACCTTCTGGTTCAAGGCCTGCCAAGTAGTTCCTTTTTCAGTTTATCATATACTTGTATAAATATGTTACATTTTGTAGCTTATAAGTAGATGATAGGTTTAAGTTAGAAAAACCACAAGTAAAATTCTGAGACATCAATGATCTATAAGATGTACTTAGAAAATTTTTACAACTTAAACAAAAACTTGCATTTCAGACTTACAAACATGTATAGATAGAAGTCTGAGATGCATGCACTATTTCAGAACAAATAGGGGGAATTTGTTAGGTTGAAAATCGACTAAGTATAATTTGTTCAGAAATAGCTGAAGCTCAGTGAAAAATACTTGTATAGAATTCTGAGGTCGCTCTGAATTAGTTCACTGAAGCTTCACTTCAGTTCAGATCAACGTATCAGAATACCGTTCAGAATGAAGTCAAAGACTGAAGAGAGAGAATCAGCTCAGATGTGGAGCTCAGAATGATATTTCTACCTTCAAGCCAATGTCTGATGATGCTATTGAAATTGAAAGAAAACATGAAAGAGATCAGTATGAGCATTATATGAAGCATCGATCTCATTCAGCTAAAATAGTTGATATGGAAGTAACAAAAGCTGATGGATTGAAGCTTTTTGACTTGGTTGTTAAAAGAGAAGGAAGGGCAGCTGAAGAATATCATCAGGTTTCAGTGCATGAGTTTGGGATTTCTGAGCATAGGGAGATGATCCAAATACTGAGAGGGAAGCCGAAATCTGCTTTGATTGGTGCATGGTTATCAAGAATACAACAAAAGATGCAGGCCAAGGTAGAGATTGAAGGCAGATTATTTGGAAAGAAGGATCATTCTCCACTGAAGAGGAAACCTACTGAAGCACCTTCTGGTTCAAGGCCTGCCAAGTAGTTCCTTTTTCAGTTTATCATATACTTGTATAGAATTCTGAGGTCGCTCTGAATTAGTTCACTGAAGCTTCACCTTAGTTCAGATCAACGTATCAGAATACCGTTCAGAATGAAGTCAAAGACTGAAGAGAGAGAATCAGCTCAGATGTGGAGCTCAGAAGTTGATTCTACCTGATCGAAGACTGAAGCATCTCAGTGTAAAAGTACTTACACACTTTTACACTGATTACGAGGAAGACTTTTTACTTTACATATCTTTACCCGGTTAATAGATTTAACTATTAATAATAAGTACAAGGTAAAGTAAAGGTTGGTAATAAGGTATGATAAGTCACATCAATTAACTTATATACCTAAACCTTGAAAGTACACATGTAAGGAATTAGCTTTAATTCCTAAATATAATCAAAGCCAAGACCTAACATTCATGCAAATATAGCAAACTAAAATAGATACACATAATTAAATAGAATAGAAAGAACACTAACCTTTTAGCGCGCAAACCCTAAATTTCGACTAGCTCAAAGTCGACCACCACCTCACGAGCCACGGACCGAACACCTTGCCACGAACTAAGAGTCCAAGTGTAGAACTCCTCAAGAGGTGCACACACGAACAAATCCCCAAGACTAGCTAGTTGCTAGCCTTAACTTGTATCTATACATATTATTCTATATAGTTTCAGCCCTTATTGTTTCTTGCATTTACTTTCAGTACCTTTATCATATTGTTCATCCATATCTGGATCGTATTCTGAACTGGTCATCCTCCAGTTAGAACTACTTGCCAGTCGGGTATTAAACCATCTATATTTGGGACTCACAAGTTTAATTCCTAAATATAATCAAAGCCAAGACCTAACATTCATGCAAATATAGCAAACTAAAATAGATACACATAATTAAATAGAATAGAAAGAACACTAACCTTTTAGCGCGCAAACCCTAAATTTCGACTAGCTCAAAGTCGACCACCACCTCACGAGCCACGGACCGAACACCTTGCCACGAACTAAGAGTCCAAGTGTAGAACTCCTCAAGAGGTGCACACACGAACAAATCCCCAAGACTAGCTAGTTGCTAGCCTTAACTTGTATTAATATATATATATATTAATAATACATCGTAATATATATTTGATCTATACATATTATCTATATAGTTTCAGCCCTTATTGTTTCTTGCATTTACTTTCAGTACCTTTATCATATTGTTCATCCATATCTGGATCGTATTCTGAACTGGTCATCCTCCAGTTAGAACTACTTGCCAGTCGGGTATTAAACCATCTATATTTGGGACTCACAAGTTTAATTCCTAAATATAATCAAAGCCAAGACCTAACATTCATGCAAATATAGCAAACTAAAATAGATACACATAATTAAATAGAATAGAAAGAACACTAACCTTTTAGCGCGCAAACCCTAAATTTCGACTAGCTCAAAGTCGACCACCACCTCACGAGCCACGGACCGAACACCTTGCCACGAACTAAGAGTCCAAGTGTAGAACTCCTCAAGAGGTGCACACACGAACAAATCCCCAAGACTAGCTAGTTGCTAGCCTTAACTTGTATTAAATATATATATATATATATATATATAAAATATAACTAATATGCAAAAGCCAAAACCCTCTAAATTGAGTAGAGGATTTCGACCCAAGCAAGAAGGAGGAGAAGAAACTTATGAATGAAAAACCTAAGAAATCCCCTCTATTTATAAGGGTTAAAACCCTTGAGGTTTTCTCTAGTTTTCCTATGTGGGATAGGAAAAGGAAGTTACCAGAAATCATTTTCCTTCCCTCCTTCCTTGTTTCGTTCGACCGCCCTAGGGGTATCCATGGGCCAATCTTGTTTGGTCCATGATCAAATGGATTGGTCCATGGTGCTTAGGTACCCGATCCGATTTTTACCCGATTCACGGTTTCGACACGAAAATCATTTCCAAATCTATTTTTGGAAAGTTCTTATATTTTACATATTTTTACAAGTTCAACTAGCCTTTCAATGTTCTTCGCGTGTGACCCTTCTTGGATCATATATAAACGACCGTATAAATTTTGTTGAGATATTTCCATAATTTTAACACTCCCACTTGGGAATCTCTCCAACGAAAACAAGTATACTGACATCGAACGTTCGTCTAGCACCACGACGATGCCCCCAAAAATATATGACTATATACGTTCATGACAATTATCAACTCTTTGATTATTGTACATTAAAAACTTGCCTTTTTAATGTTTTGGTCAGATGTTTATATTTCCCTCTATGCTTCCGATGCGCACATCAAACCATGAGACGCGGATACGCTTCATACTCATATAGTTTGACTTAGTTTCTCGATATCCTTGAGTGGAAATGATTCAAACCAAAAACACTTACTAAAAATGAATTCTAGTAATGTTCCGGGGTATGGCCGTACACTATCATCATTTCTACTCATCGAGTGGCCGCGTGCCATCTTATCCAAAACTTGGCGAGCAAATCCTTTATTGACTACATACGTCTCTTCCATATTTCACCACATACCCAAAACAGCCCATACTACTGCCGGTTAAGTTCCAGGTTCGGTACTGAATCAAAATATGTGACTACGTACTCCGAGACACGCCTATGCATCTCAAGTCTAAGGACACATAAACATGACCACTTCTCGATACTTATCTATGTTGTAGAAATTGCTTTACGCAATCTCATGGATATGTTTTTAAACATACAACATGGAGCTCAGATATGCAAGAACTGAAATGAGTAGTGCAATTCATAACATTTATAAACATCTCCGATCAGCCCCAATATCTAAATAAATCACAGGAAGATATTTGTAAAAACACACCTATCCTTATGCCTTTGACCATAGGTTTCTTTTACTAATTCACTTCAACTGTGTTGAACCCTCACGGAATATTCTCATAATCTCAATTATGTGCTTTGACTCATTTTAGAGTGATACTCTCAATGTGTCATAATATTCCTTTATTGTAATACTTGATGAATTCATCATGTGTCTTGAGAAGACATGAAATGATTCTATCCTAATTCGGAAATCTACTATTTCCCATTATAGTATTACAATGCTTACTTTCCTTATGCCTCGTTAAATAAATCACAGGAAGATATTTGTAAAAACACACCTATCCTTATGCCTTTGACCATAGGTTTCTTTTACTAATTCACTTCAACTGTGTTGAACCCTCACGGAATATTCTCATAATCTCAATTATGTGCTTTGACTCATTTTAGAGTGATACTCTCAATGTGTCATAATATTCCTTTATTGTAATACTTGATGAATTCATCATGTGTCTTGAGAAGACATGAAATGATTCTATCCTAATTCGGAAATCTACTATTTCCCATTATAGTATTACAATGCTTACTTTCCTTATGCCTCGTTAATTAAATTCAATAGAAACGAATTTTCTTTAACTCTCAACTACCATTCATGTAATCAATACTTTGTAAGAATCTCGCAAGGTCTTACTTATCTTGTTAAACAAGATTCTATTAATTAATTCCCTTGATTTAAAACCCTCAAATAGAATTTCTAATCAGATAATGCATCGCTTTTCTAGTTAACTTATTATTTCATTATGATTCTAGATTCATGTACGTCATTTCCATATTTCTCTTGTACTTTCAAGTGTTAATTTTGGAAATGTCCTACATCGACTTACCGAGTTAAAACACATATGTTAGTTATGTCATCACAAAAGATATTTTCATAAAATTTCCTTTATTACATAACATGCATGCAGAATGCTTTCTTATGAACAATCTATCAAGATATACCGCATATCGTCCTCGCTAATGGTAATTATTTATCTTGATTCTCCAAGATCATTCTTGATATCCGAAGGATCCAAGAATTAAATCTTAGCACATGTTCATTTCTTATCTACTTATCCTTTAAAGAAGTTTAAGATTACAACAAGTTTCCAAAAAACTCATTATATACGATAGATCGCATTCTATAGCATTTGTAATAACTATATTTCCAATATAGCGTTTGAACGAACTCTAAGTTCTATCCTTTAAAATGCTATTGTGTTTCTACGTTGTCTCTCGAGATCTGTTTCTCAATTACGTAACGTATCTTTAGGTAAGAATCCTAAGAAGGCTTATGATTCGCGTTCATTTCCTTAAACTCCAAAAATCTTCAAAAGATTCTCGAATCTATTAAGTAAGGTAACTTACTCCCACTTAATCTAAGAATTTACAAGAATCCTCCGATTTAATAAGTATACAATCTTGCTCCCACTTAATCTAAGAATTAACAAGAATCCTTGATCTTAGTGAATTCAAGACTTTACTTATTTTGGGATAAAATGATCAAGACTTAGTCTCGACCTTTTTGAATCAATGTCGCATGATCCATCGTGGCTATCTCACGAGATCTTTCAACTTATGAAACTTTGACCTAGTCAAAATTCCTTATAACCTTCTTTGATAGAATCTCGGTGGTGCAATTTCAAGACAATATTATTTTGGATTATATCAAGTCACATCTAGAGTGTTGTTTGGGGTCAGAACTCTAATACTATGATCCTGATTAAAGATATTACTAACGTATATTTCTGTTGTACACGATAATGCTTTTGTATTTTGCAGGATCCTGAATTAAGGATCATCATCCAGGATATTCAAGAATAAGCTAACGGTCGAAAACAAATATCCAGCCTCACAAGGAAGAAAAGAAACGTGCAATCCCTTGGATATCGGAACAAACTTGAAGAATAAACGTGTCAAAGAGGACTCAACGTTCACTTTTTCATCTTCAGCACGTTGAACAGTATCACACGGAAGATCCCAGATATTTCGGCTAGTTAGTTAGGGATTTCTATTATAAATAAGAGGTGATTGATCAAGATTAGGATAACTGCTCACACACTTGTATTCGCACACACATACTCACTGCTTTCTTATTTACTTTTACGTTCATTAGCTCGATCAAATCACTCTCACCCTCGTTGTATTGTAATCACCCACAAATAATAATAAAAGAACACAGGAAGGGTCGATTGAATCCTCCCGGGGTTTTTTACCTAAGATTTCTTAATTGAATCAAGGGTTTTTCCCCGTCAACAAAATTCTGGTGTCGTTGTCATTTTCATTTTATCTTTAAGATCCTAGCTTTACTTTTCAGTACTTTAATTATATCTTCAACAGTTTTCTTAGATTCTCAAAGTATTTCTGTCTCAAAGGCTTTCATAAAACTCTTTTTAGCAAAAACTCTTAGTTTAAATCGTTATCTTTAAGAAAACTTTACTTTTATTTGAAGATCCTAAAACACCGAATCCCACTTACAAATCTTCGGTTCTTAAATTATCTTTAATCCTTTCTAAAATTATCTTAGGTAATTTTTGCCCGAAACAATTTGGCGCCCACCGTGGGGCAAAAAGGTGTTTTTGCAAATTAATTACACTCCTAGATATTCAGTTTCGAAAACTTTCTCAAACCGATCCACAAAAAATGTCGACTTCTCAAAATGCTTCCTCTGCTGCTTCTTCATCTGTAACTCTGAAGAATCTGATTAATAAGCCTCCAAAAGATAATAATAAAAATTCTGGAAAGGCTATTGAAGATACGTCGGCAGGATATGATCCAAATCGCCCGATGCCTTCAGCGCCACGACCATATCCAGAACCTTCTCTGGATTCACAGGTAAAAACCACACATCATGAATCTAGTGCTGACACAAATATTTTTTCTATGTTTAGGGTTCTTTAGGAACAAATGAAGAAAGCACAGAGAGAGAACATCTCTAGATTCGATAGCTTGGAGTCAAGGATGATGGAAAGCAGGAGCCAAGAAACTAGGGCTCAAGAGATCAGAATCCAAGATCTTGAGAGACCAGAAAACTCTCCTTTAAACAATAGGAGTATTAATTTTGGAGGAACGGGAGTTCCAGAGACTCAGTCGATGGGTCACATGTTCTCTACTCCTCCTCAAAAATCTGGATCTGGTTCCTTATTTCACGCAGAAAATAACTCATAAAATAACGAACAAACCCCTCCATCATCCTCTGGGGTCCTAGGTTTCACTCCTTCCTCCTTTAATTATGAAAAGAATGTTAATCAAGTGCAGGATAACGTGGCAAATGCATACCTGGCGAGAGAGTTGCAGAAAATCAAGGAACTAATTTCGACAGTTCCGGGATTTTGTCAACCAATCCCAGAAGCAGATCCATCTTCGTACAGAATATCTAGATTTGCACCAGCCATAGCTAATGTGGAAATTCCAAAGTTTTCAGCGCCTCATATGAAAACATATGATGGAACAACAGATCCTCAGGAACATGTGGCTCAATACTTGGAGAAAATGGAGACAGTCCCGATCCCAACAGACTTAAGAGAAACATGTCTATGCAAAGGTTTTGGGGCCACATTATCAGGAGCAGCCCTAAAGTGGTTACTCAATTTACCCACTGGATCTATACTTTCCTTTGCGCAACTTGTTAATCAATTTAATTTACAATTTTCATGTAGTAGGGTTTTTGAGAAAATAACGGGTGATCTTTATCAAGTCACCCAAGGAATTAACGAATCTTTAAAAGAATATCTTAACAGGTAATTTTTGCCCGAAACAATTTGGCGCCCACCGTGGGGCAAAAAGGTGTTTTTGCAAATTAATTACACTCCTAGATATTCAGTTTCGAAAACTTTCTCAAACCGATCCACAAAAAATGTCGACTTCTCAAAATGCTTCCTCTGCTGCTTCTTCATCTGTAACTCTGAAGAATCTGATTAATAAGCCTCCAAAAGATAATAATAAAAATTCTGGAAAGGCTATTGAAGATACGTCGGCAGGATATGATCCAAATCGCCCGATGCCTTCAGCGCCACGACCATATCCAGAACCTTCTCTGGATTCACAGGTAAAAACCACACATCATGAATCTAGTGCTGACACAAATATTTTTTCTATGTTTAGGGTTCTTTAGGAACAAATGAAGAAAGCACAGAGAGAGAACATCTCTAGATTCGATAGCTTGGAGTCAAGGATGATGGAAAGCAGGAGCCAAGAAACTAGGGCTCAAGAGATCAGAATCCAAGATCTTGAGAGACCAGAAAACTCTCCTTTAAACAATAGGAGTATTAATTTTGGAGGAACGGGAGTTCCAGAGACTCAGTCGATGGGTCACATGTTCTCTACTCCTCCTCAAAAATCTGGATCTGGTTCCTTATTTCACGCAGAAAATAACTCATAAAATAACGAACAAACCCCTCCATCATCCTCTGGGGTCCTAGGTTTCACTCCTTCCTCCTTTAATTATGAAAAGAATGTTAATCAAGTGCAGGATAACGTGGCAAATGCATACCTGGCGAGAGAGTTGCAGAAAATCAAGGAACTAATTTCGACAGTTCCAGGATTTTGTCAACCAATCCCAGAAGCAGATCCATCTTCGTACAGAATATCTAGATTTGCACCAGCCATAGCTAATGTGGAAATTCCAAAGTTTTCAGCGCCTCATATGAAAACATATGATGGAACAACAGATCCTCAGGAACATGTGGCTCAATACTTGGAGAAAATGGAGACAGTCCCGATCCCAACAGACTTAAGAGAAACATGTCTATGCAAAGGTTTTGGGGCCACATTATCAGGAGCAGCCCTAAAGTGGTTACTCAATTTACCCACTGGATCTATACTTTCCTTTGCGCAACTTGTTAATCAATTTAATTTACAATTTTCATGTAGTAGGGTTTTTGAGAAAATAACGGGTGATCTTTATCAAGTCACCCAAGGAATTAACGAATCTTTAAAAGAATATCTTAACAGGTTTACAAAAGATTTGTTGGAAATTCCAAAATTAGATATGACCACTGCAGTTCAAGCCTTAAAGATGAGGTTAAGCAAGGATTCTCTATTCTATCAGGATCTTGTTATGACACCTTGCAGATCTTTAGATGAAGCAAGAAATCATGCTTTGAGGTTTATCAGACTCGAAGAAGATGAATTGATGAGAAAGAGAAAGGAGGCACCCTCAACATATGATCGTCCAAATCAAATCGAAGGGCAGAAACTCCAGTGTTCCGACCTAGCAAAAATAAACCCTACACAAGAGCAGTAGCAGCAGAGAGACAGGGAGAACCCTATTATCCTGAATTATCAAAATATTGTTTTTTGTTGACACTGCAGGAATAGTAGCAGCCATGAAAAATCTTGGGGACAAAGCCAGGTGGCCTCCCAGGAACTCAAAGCCGGATGCCAGTAAAGATAAATCAAGATGGTGTGCTTATCATGAAGATTTTGGACATACCACAGAAGAATGCTACGCCTTTCGACGAGAGATCGTGATAGTCCTTAGTAAAGGATATCTGACAGAACTCTTTGGAAACAAAAAGACATGACAGGTATCTCCAAAGATATTATTACTCATAAACTAGGAATTGTTAAAAGTTTCAGGCCTATTCAACAAAAAAGAAGAAAATTCGCATCGGAAAGAAACGTGATCATCCAAGAAGATGTTGAAAGACTTTTGAAGGCTAAAATGATCAGAGAAGTGAAATTCCCAGAATGGCTTGCAAATGTTGTAGTCGTGCAAAAGAAGAATGGGAAATGGAGGGTCTGTGTAGATTTTACAGATCTCAATAAAGCTTGTCCTAATGATACTTTCCCGCTGCCACACATAGATGCAATGGTAGATGTTATAGCTGGACATGAAATGCTGACGTTCATGGATGCATCTTCAGGATTTCAACAAATCCAAATGGAACCTGAAGATCAAGAAGCAACAGCATTTATGACTCCCACAAGTATATATTGTTAAACTGCTATGCCATTTGGATTGAAAAATGCAGGTGCAACGTACCAGAGGTTGGTCAACATAATGTTTAATGATCAACTGGGGGATACGATGAAAGTCTACATTGATGATATGATGGTAAAATCAAAAAAGGCGGAGGAATCTCAAAGATCTTGAAGTTGCTTTCAACATACTGGACCGCTATAACATGAAGCTGAACCCGGCGAAATGCAATTTTGGAGTAGGTGCAAGGAAATTCCTAGGTTACTTAGTAACTAAAAGAGGAATAGAGGCTAGTCCTGAACAGACAAAGGCGATAATGGAGTTGAAATCCCCTTCAAATGTCAAAGATATTCAAAGACTGACCGGCAGATTAGCAGCTCTGAACAGATTCATATCAAGATCCTCAGACAGATGCAAGGAATTCTATGATATGTTGAAGAAAAATAAGAAATTTGAATGGGGGAAAAACAGGAAGAAGCGTTTAAAGCATTGAAGATGATACGTCCCAAGGTGTATCAATATACCAAAGTATATTGTACACAAAACAGTTGTAGAGGGGGGGTGAATACAACTTTCCTTAATCTTTACAAACTTTTTAACAAAAACATTTTAAGATTCAGTTTATATATATTAAGCAAGTAAGTAAAGAGCAGGAATCATTAAAACAGTAAAGCAATAAAGAAACAAAAACATTCTTGAACATAGATTGTGGTTTTCAAAGTAATCCTTTATTAAGAAATAATCTATACAAACAATTACAAGGTTGTTGCGGAATAAAGATAGCCTATAGATATCTAAACAACCTCTGAAATGACAAACTAAAATCAATAAGTTCTAGCTCAAGAGAATCAGCCCAAGCTGATCTCGTACAGACTAAGCTGTGTATAAGAGCAGAGAAACTTGTGTGAAGAATGATTCTCAGGAAATGCCACCCATATGCAATCAATGAATGAGGCTTTTATAGGCGAAAGCACTCCTTCACTTGGTGTCCGTTGCAGCCACGTATTCTTCATTCAGTGGATGATAAAGGAATAATCAATCGTGCCTTTCATAGTACTTGTGGTCCCCCACGTACTGACGCACACTCTTCATCAACCAATAAGAGTATGGACACGCATATGTAAAACCAACCACCAACCTGGATCCTAGGATTCTTCCTAGTCACGTCATTTTTCTTTATCTTCAATCCAGGTTGTTATCTTCACTTGATTGTCAGACACAGATTGGGCCGTTTGTCAAAGCACTAATCTGCCTAAGTGTTTCCAAGCTGATTGCTAATCCCAAGCTGTCTTCCACTAACAGCTTGGTCTTCTATCTTCAATCCTCCTCTTCGACTTGGATTGAATGCTATCACATTGTTGATGCAGCTTGAATACCACTTGCTTCCATAAGATTTTACAATTACAAAGTATGAAACATGATCTGGGTCAGAGACAGATCGTAAGTTGTGTCAGCTTAGTCTGACCCAGATCAGATTACAAGAACCAAAAGATTTCTAAGTGTTTATAAGTCAGATTTGTCATCACCAAATTTACAGACTTTAATCTAAGAACATTGGGACTCAACAATCTCCCCATATTTGATGATGATAAAACCCAACAACACTTCTAACTATCAGCTTACAAAGAATCAAAGTAACATAAGACTATCAGATTGTGACCCTTTGAATCTTTTGGGTTCTTTTGAACTGAAATGAAGTTTTAACAAAGAAACTAGATTTGTACAACTGCTTTTTCATATATAGAGAACAAAACAAAGATATTACATGATATATAACTATTCTCCAAGCATTTCTATAGCTTCTTGCTTAACTTCAAATGATGGGGCAACTTTCACATCTAACTGCCTATCTAAACCTTCATCAATAAGGAACTGCTCATACCCATTACCTTCTTCACTAAAATTTCTGCAGAATATGTATAAGGTAAAAAGGTGCATAGCTGGTATCTGTTGTAGTTCAGCAGTCCTTTGGAAAACCAATTTCCCTCTTGCATCCACAAAATACATCCCATGTTCAGGTTCAGTGATGAACATCCCACATCTTGCATTTTCAACACCAGCAGGTAGAGACAGATTGAGATTATTCAGAATCTTGTCAACAGCACTAGAAGATAATTGTGCAAGCAACTCTGAAGGGGACAAGTTTTTGAGAAAAACTGTATGATCACCTCCAGGAGCATTAATCCTTTCAAACCTTCTTCTTTTCTTCTTTAGTGGCTCAGCTGACTCATCTTCATCATCCATATCATATGCTTTTGGTCTTGGAAGACCAGTGATATCAATCTTGAATTTCACAATTACAGTCAACTTCTTTTCAATGGCTTCCAAGACTGTCTCTTTGTGGCTTCCAGATATACCAGTTATCATATTATGTAACTCTACCCACTCAGTGTATCCTAGTTCAAACAGATTGTCAAGATCATGGGTTTCCCAGCTTGTTTCATATCCTTTCCTTGTAAACCTGATGCTGGGAATGTTCTTTCCTTTTCTTCTTTTGAGTTGGACCTGGATGATTGGCTCTGGATGCCTTCTATAATTAATATTTTCAGTCACCTTTCTTTTCTCCAGAGCCTCCACCAATCATGGGCTTCAACACTTTTCTTCATGTCTTTTACTTTCTGTGATGGTTTAGTGTGAACCACGACTTTCTTCTTACCTTTGCCTTTGCCCGCATCTTTCTTATTGGATCCAATAGCTGCAAGGTCTTCTTCATCTTCCTTATTCAATGTTTCTTGAAGAACCTTGGCAACTTCTGGATCAGATTCAACAGCAGCCATTCTTTCTCTTTGTAATCTGTCCTCCTTTACAATCTTGTAAGCTGCCTTAACTGTTACCCCAAGCTGTGGAGCTTTTTCAACTGCAAGCTCCCAATCCTTTTCTTTGTCAGTTAAGATCTTCACACCACTTGACCCACCTTCTGTTGGCCTTTTCTTGAGCATGAACTGGGACAGAGTGGATGTGTCTTCACTTGAAGAAGATTCAGCAATTTGTTCTTTGAGAGCTGGGTCAGATTGCGATGGCACAGCTTGTACAGGAACAGCTTGGGAGGACTTCCTTTTCTTTTCAGCTTTCTTAACTTTTTCAACTCTAACATCCTTCCTTATATCTCCCATTTCAACATCAACAGTCTCCCCCTTAGTTGTATCACTCTCCTTTTCAGCTTCTTCATTCATATTTCCAACATTTTCACCACCAGACTCAGATTCTGGTATTTTTATCTCCTCTGCAGTTTCCTTCTCACCTTCCACCTTAGAACCATGCACAACCATTCTTCTATCATTGGTTGCCTCCTCAGCTCTGGCCTTATCCTGTCTTTCTTTCAGTTTATCAAAATATTCTTCAATTTCCTTGTCAACCTGAGCTTGTTGTCTTTCTCTTTCTAGCTCCATTTCAGCATCACTCATGGCACTCTTCTTCTTAGTAGCATTCTTCTCCCCCTTTTTGTCATCATCAGCAGGGAAAGAGCTCACTGGAGTGGCAAAGAGGCCTTTGAGATCCTGGTTGATCAAGTCAATCTTGATATTAGTAAGACAGCAGGCTCTCCTTAGCTCAACATAATCCTCATGGAGGAGTCCAATTTTAGATTTAACACCCTTAGAGACTTCAATCAAATCTTTCTTGAAATCTTCTTGTGACTTGTTTGCAGATCGAAGTTCTATGGTGACTTCCCTTGTAAACTTGGTTGCAGCAGTCTCAATCTGACCCAGAGTACTCTTGTTTCTTTCCTTCTCTTCATTGATTGCCTTTGTAAGACTATCAAAAGACTCTGTTAGCTTGCTCTGGTTCTGCTGCATCACATCAACTGCTTTTATCACACTTTCTTTCAATGCAGTCTGATCATGACTCAGCTTATCCACCTTCTTGTCCGTCAATTCCTGATCCTTTTGGATCTTTTCCAAGCATTTGGTCAACTTTAAGCTCTCAACCTTAGAGGTTGAAATGAACTCAGTGAGCTGACCCATCACATCTGAAAATGAGATAGTGGCAGCTTGGGAAGAACTTGCAGTTGGCTTAAAGGCCACTGACTCTGGAAAGAGCAGCCTGCAATCCTTAATATCAGGGTCATTGGGCTCATATAGAAGGGGGTGGAGGCTTAAGGAGTTTTGGTGAATTTGCTCATGAGAGTGAGTCTCATGAGTAGATTTGTCAAAAATGATGATGAGTTGGTCAGCCTGAGAAAGATTAATGTTTGATTCAGGCTGAGGGCCAGTGGGAATGTGTTGACCTTGATTTTGATCAACTCCTCCAGTGGCATCTTCCATCAGAGCATCCCCTGAGGATGGATGGCTAAACTCATCATCGAATGAAGAATCACTTCCGGAGATAGTGATCATATTCTCATTGACATCGTGAGGACCATCAATGGTTCCCTTTGCTGCACAAGGGGCTGACATAACTGCCTTAAAGACAACCATGTAACCTACAGAATCCCTCTGTCCAAGGATAGATGCAGACACAGACTCTGCAGGTGTAATGTCTTGTGTATTTGATTGCCCTTCAACAGAGGTGTGTTGTTGCACCAAAGTATCCTTAGGGAGAATTGAGGCCTGTACCCCTCTTTGTGATCTAGAAGGGGCATTGACAGCCTGTGCAGACTCAGAGTGTAAGAGAGAAGGAGTCTGATCAGCTTGGGGAGGAGAAGCAGTGTCACCAGTGCGTTCGATACTTCTCTCCTTTGGCTGACCTTCCTCAGAAATGATGTGCAAAGACTCTGACTCATTTTGGATCTGGGCTAGATCCTCTGTTATCCCTTTAATGATATCATCAACCTTTTGGGAGGCTGATGATGGCGATTTAGGTGCAGACTCAGTATAACCTTGGGAGGAGGTCTTTCTTTCAATACCTTCACCCTGTTTGGAGGGTTGGGTAGCAGTAGGTGTTCCCTTTAACTCGTCTACACTCTTTTGGGAGAGTGCAGATGGGTGTGGTGATTTCGGCTTATCAGCTTGGGTGGCAGGGACAGCTTTGAAACGTTCTTTAGCTTCCACTGCACCTTGGGGGATCTCAAAATTGGATGTTGCATTATCAACCCCAGAAGCTGACACAGATTTCCTTTGCGTTCTTTTCTTTTTAGCCTTGTGAGGTACTAAGTCCTTAACAATTGGTCTTTTAGAAACGGATTTTGAATGAGTGGATGAGTGTAACACCCCAACCACGACGGAATGATGAGATGTACAGAAAGTCGAGTATTCAAAACAAAGGATAATAGATAGCATTCACCATAGCTTTAGTTGATAAAAATAATTTTACAATGCACAAGCATGTGAACCAATTCCCAAGTACAATACGTCTACTATACTTGGCTATTGAGCCCACGAACCAAATAACAAATACATGAGATGGTACACTACAATGATCAGGGCGGATTCCATTGCCCGTCACAAGGTTTGATCTTTGACTCCCAAGTGCAATGCAAACAATCATGATGCATATAATTCCTCAAGGCTTATGCTAAATCCTGAAAAGCATGAAGAAAAAGTGTCAACTACGAAAACGTAGTTGGTGAGTGCATAGGTTTGCAGGTAACATTGTTACATATCCATTTCAAAATAGTTGAGAAATCCATGGTAATTTATAAAGTTCTCATTTGTCACATTTATCGTGAGAGAAAAATATATCAATCGATTAATCATTCATCATACCAAAACCATTTGGTCATCAATACTTCAATATTGCCAAATTCAACAACTTTCAAGATTCCATATAAGGTCCAATACCCAAACCGTATGTTCAATCAATAATTTCCATCCATAATATCAATACCTCTTGGTCAATGGTAAGACTACCATGACATAACTTGATGAGATTGTTCTTGAGCCACTACTAAGACCGGTTATGTCTCAATAATCAAATATATAGTCCCAAATGATAAGATAATGATAAGCACATGCTGTCAATCACGTGCATAATGATAACCAAGGGTCGTGCCATGGAGACGCCCGTAAATATATAGTAGTTAGAGCACCGCGAGGCCAGACTGGCGATGAAGGTGACCACAAAGGCAGACCAAACATCCCACTGTTACCTATAATAATGGATGAGGGGACAAGTCCTAGTTGCGCAACCCTCTAACTACAGGCCTCAAATGAGTTAATAGTAGTGTACAGGGGACCACCGTTTGACAGTACTCAAGCTCATCATATAACATATAACACGTTGAACATACAATATAATTCCCATATCATTATCATTATTTCAAAGTATCATTTCATAAGAGAAAGTCTTTTTAATTAATCATGCTTTTCACCCCGCAAGTAAAACATATAAAAGAGTTTGAAAGGGGCTATGACTCACCTTGATATGCCGCATATTATATTCACTCATCCAAAATGGGTACTTCCCATCTATCGCTTCCTTGACCATATATCCGTCGTATTCCTCAATCACACTTCAAGCCAAGACTATCCCTACGATAGGACTAATATACGTAAGTTCCTATCTTAAGCCATCACTAAGAAATGCCACTTTTATTATGTTGTTATCAATTATGGGACCCAAGTGTATTGCTAATATTCACATCTTTTTGGTTGTAAAGATTGGTGGTAAGAGTCGTTTTCTCATTATACGTTTTTGTACGT
The DNA here is from genome assembly GCA_034093135.1 of Erigeron breviscapus. NCBI lineage: Eukaryota > Viridiplantae > Streptophyta > Magnoliopsida > Asterales > Asteraceae > Erigeron > Erigeron breviscapus. The sequence continues at coordinate 137,415,028 of CM067168.1, read as the reverse complement.
TTATTGGAATTTCGGTAATTTGGATTTGGTTTATATGATTTCCATTGTATACTTTGCTTAGTAATAATATTTGACATTAGTGGTCTTATAATATTAATATTTTATGTATATTTTCTGATTTGTAATTATATATTTAATTTAATATTATTTAATTAATTATTTATTCATTTTATTGATTTATTAATTAAATAATTCCTTAAAAATACTTTTAAGTGTCATAATTGCCTTTATGAATTATGGATAATTTCATTTGAATTATCTTCTGATATATATGCTCTTTAATTTATAATTTCATGATTTATACTTTTATTTGTGTATTTTCCATTTATTTTAATGATAATTTTTAATTAATTATTTTTACTCAATTATTTATCTTTAATTTATGTAACACATGTCTCTTGCCTTTTAACTATTTTTCTCCAGTAGGTTTTAGTTATTTTTATCAATGGTTAAAATGATTTAACTTCATTCTTGATTTACATAATTTATTTATGGATTTTTATGTCTTTTAATTACTATTTAAATTCAATAATTCATGGAAATTCTTAGAAATCATCACTAAACATTTTGGTCAAAAATCTCAGGCCTTTTAGGCAACTTTTATCCATACAAAATCATATCAATTCAACCTCTCTTGTGTCTTGCTTATTTTGAGGGTTTTATGGTTAAAAATCGTTTACCGAAATGGTGATTTTAGCCTCATTTCTCAAGCAATTAAAGTGCTTCAAAATGGATTTTCATCCTTATTCCATTATTTACAGAATGTTCATTATATTTTGGTGTCTTAAGTCGTGATCGTGGTGGTGGTGAGATATTTGCAAATTAAAGCTTTCGGTTAGTGCTTATATGCACCGAATTAGTCACTTGTAGGCTTGTCTTTGCCATTTAATAACCAAGTTAAGTTTTATAACTTTATTTGACATATTCTCAGTAGGTTTATAATACTTTTTGTTACGAGATTGTTGGAGTTGATTAAAGTTGCAATCTAGTTACTTTTAGCTTATTTTGTTGTGAAGAACTTTTACTTGGAATTTTCTGTTTTTAACACTTATTTTCATGAAATGTTGAGTAGTCATTCTTGGTTAAGTTGAACTATTTGGACATTGGTGATTTTTATACAGAGACATATATGTGTCCTATATTTATGTGAATTTTTTCTAAATTTTTAGACATTGTTTACTACCTCCAAAAATTACAAAACCAAAGATGGTCAGAAAGCTTGCTGCTGTGCGACTCAATATATTTTATAAAAGATTTCTATGATGGACATTTAAGAAAAATCTCCCAATTTTATTTTAAGTTAGGGACACTTTGAACTCAGTTTACACCAAGTTTAAACTTCTGAAACCTATTAGTTAAGAAATTAAAAATCGTCAAGTTGACTCAACATTAAGACAAAAATCCAGTTTTGACCACTTTTGGTAGAAAAATCATATCTTTGGTTTGGTTTAGTGTTTTTGAGTGATTCCAGTTGGAGGTTAAACTTAACTCTTTTATCTACAACTTTTATTTTGAAAGTTTTGCTTGAAACGGCTCTCACATGTTCAGTTTATCCGTCCAAAGACAGGAGAATGATTCTGTCAGAAAGCATTTGGGTCCAAACAACACACCAATGACCATTCTTGCTTTATTAACACTTGAGTTTATCATTTACAAGATTAATACTTTATTTTTATACCTCTTAACATCAAATTTCCAGATTATTATACCTCTTTTAACATATTTTTCACTTAATACAAGTTCATCCATCTCATAATCCAACAACAAGATTCAACTTTCTTAGATCTAATATGCATTCATTCAAATCAACACTTTTCAATACCAATCTTTATAGATCTAACTTTCAACAACATAAAAACATCTTTTTAATGAAAAATCTCAGAAATATATTCTTCAAAATATACAAAAACATATAGATCTATCAAAAGGAAAATCACTTTAAAAGCTACTAATCTATAACAACACTTTTGGGTCTTAAACTTGTTGAATCCTTGGATCTTTCTCATAGATTTTGACATGCATATGCATGAGGAGAAAGATCCTATCAACTTGCCTTCATCAAGTGTATATTACAAAGAAAACAAGAACAAAACATAAACTTTTGATAAAACCTTTGAATATAAACAAGAACAAGATTGAATCTAGTAAAAAGATGAAGATTTATACCCTTGAAGAACTTGGTTTTGAAGATGATTTTGGGCAGATTTTTCGTGACATTCAAGACCACCAAATGACTCCATACTTGACCTTAGATGATGAATTAACAAGAAAAGTTATTATTACAATAGTTTAGATTAGATTTGAGCTCCATTTGCCTTGAAGAAATCCGAAAATAATGGGGAAAAATGGGAAGAAAGGTTGAGAGGAAACTAGGAGATGTGTGTGTGTTTGTTTTGTGTGAAATGAAAAGGTTTGATGGGTTTGTGGGTGTATGGCCGTGGGAGAGAGGAGAGTGAGGTGTTCCATGGGCTCCTATTGGCTAGTGTGGTTGTTAGTTGAATGCCCATTGGCTAGGAGAAGTGGTGTGGTGTTATGAGGTTCCTAATGTAGTCTAGATTCAAAATAAGGGTAACTTTTGAATCAATTATGTATTTGTGGTTAATATATGTTACTCTTGATTGTATAAGTATTGGATGTGTAAATGTTTATATAAATATTTTGTTGTAAGGTCATTTGTTATAGGTTTTATATGTATATGTATATACATGTAGCCGTATGTATGTCTTTGTATACGTATATGTATATGTATATACGTGTAGCCATATGTATGTCTTTGTATACGATTTGTGTTTATAAATTTGTTACTTAATTCTTAATTGTAACTTGTGTATATATATTAGACATATATATTGACTTATTGTTATTTAAACTTATTATTATGTATATAAGGTTCATGGATATATCTTGAGATGGTCATTATATATATTTGGAGTTTAAATATACTTTAATTAGCTTCATGACTAGTTTGTTGGACATTATAAGAAATTTTTTGTTGTTGTCACAAGTTGTGAGCCTTGTATAATTAGTTATATAATCTGAACTTCTAGAAATAAAACTTTTTGGTTCTTTGACATTTCATCAAGTTCAATTAGAACTAATTATAGAATGAGATTGTCTTGAACGATTATAGTTATTGTTTATGGCATTTCTAAGGCAACTGGCTTCCTTTTGGCATTCTATTGAGCTAGATGGCAAATATCACCATGTCCTAATGTCTAGAAGCTCAAATCTCTTAATAAACTTCTAGGGATAGATACCTAGATAATTACAAGTGAGTTGTCCTAGTCAGAAATTGAGGGTTGTTACATCATTACCCCCTTAACTGAAACTTCGTCCTCGAAGTTCGATCATTCATACGGTAGTAGAAATGGATAAACCAACAGTATGGGTGTCTACACGGAGACATAAATGCGTGAAAGTCAAACAAGATTTCATCACGATTCTTGGTTTCTTGCGAGCTTTTGACTCTAGGGTTGGGGCATCCATTCCTCGGTTCCTTAAAATTCCTCTTGATTAGAAACTTCGAAAAAGAGAAAGGTTACGAATGTCGCTCACTTCTTGAGACGACTGGAGATTTATCGCATGTAATCGTTGCGGGCTGTCAATCTTGCCTAGATTAATACTAATTAATGGATGATAATAAGAATGGCAATACGGAGGTGTAAAACGAACAAACGGCTCGTAACGTTAGTTACAATAAAGGCGGTAAGAAACGTTGGAATATCAATTGTTTGTGACTACTCATTTCCATTGGTCACTTGGTGTACTTTCCTTTATCGTTTTGCTTTCTCAATTAAAGAAACGTCTCAATGGCTTCTCACCTATCTTTATCTTTCTTCAGTTTGAAGTTGGACACGCTTGCCGCTACTTGAATCTATTGACTTCGTTTGCGATTTATCACTTGTTAAGGGATTACCCCCTTAACAAGAGTGATACTAGCCCATTATGCCAAGTTGCACTAAAATTGCGAAGGTACTTCTTTGTAGTACCTCACTTTGGGGTTTTCCAATGTCGTCTTTGTTGCCTTATAGCGTTCGAGGGAATCATGAATTGTATGATGATAGTTCCATCTTGTTCCTCATACTTACTTTTGTTCTTCGATTTCGCTCTTATTTTTCCAAAGTCACCTCTTTCATTATTCGCTAAGTCATATCGTTACCAATTTCTCTTACTTTTGCCGATATTGGCTTTCAAATCGTTTTAAGGTACCTTTAATTACTTCCTTTTACGCTAGAAGGACCATTATCTATGACTCATTACCGAGAATCTCTTTTATCATCGCACATATAACCTATTCGGTTTCTTTTGCTATACCTACGCATTCCTCATGATAGGATTTACACAATCCTTATGCTCTTAAGTAATCATATCACCACCATCATTTCAAGGTAAACACTTCGATGTCCTTATTCGCATGAACTCCTCCCTTAAATAATCCTTCGTAGGTCCTCCTGACCTCTACAAAACTGTCAATTACTTTGCTCTCCTGAGCCTCATATCCATTTTCAGCTTTCTATGCTAAGCTTCTTTTCAAATACAATAACCTAATGTCCTTAGAGATTGTGATATAATATAATTTAGGGGAGACATCGGTTACTGTATCCTTTTCTCAACCATTCGGTTTTCTCTATTTTCCTTTCGTTTTCTTATGGGTCACCATACTCCTTACCGTTTCGTCACTCAAATCCATCTCTAACTAGAGTAATCGTCGTCTTGAACAGCACACAGGCAGTCGCTGGTCCTTGCAGTTATCTCAGGGGTACTTGTCAGATCATGGTGATACGGATCCTTTAATCCTAACTCATCACAATTGCGAATTATCCTTATCACCCTTCCGTTCAGACATTCCATAACTAGCTATTCATGGGGTTTGTTAGTTGTTTGAAACTTAGTTCAGCGATCAACTTCCTTGATCGTCGCGGTAGTATGTGCCTTGAATTCTAGCGTCGTATTCCTTACTTGCTTTCACTATTAACTTTAGCAATTCCATGTTGTTTTCTTCTGCACTCTTCTTGGGTGCACTACTCCTTGGGTCGATGGTCCTTGATGATTAACCATGTGTTGCAAATTGTTTTTCACTCGGATTCATCTCGTTTTAGCTTACCTCCCTATGACCGTTGACCTTGAGGGGATACTTTTCACGACTCCCCGTGCTTCTAAACTCGGGTGTTGAGCGTATATCTGTTAGGACCAGTTCACCTGGAACTGGCCAGTCACCAGTTTCCACTGACCAGTTCACCAGTTGCATCTGGTGACCAGTAAACTGGTGACCAAGAAGATTTGTCGAGAAATATATTGAAGTCCAGTTGCACCGTACAGTTAACGCAACTGAAGACTTCCTCCAGTTGAGAACTGACCAAGTTGAAGAAACATTCCAGTTGAAGTCGAAGACAACAAATGGAAGAAAGAGAATGACAATGGCAGCGAAGCCCAGTTGACATTCTAGTCAGTTACAAACTGGAGATCTTCAGTGGAAAGCCCTTACAAAGCTTTACACTGATTACGAGGAATTGACTTGTATACTTTATGTACCTTTACCCGGATAATAAGCCTTATCTTATTATTTAAGTATTAAAAGGTACATAAAGGTGGTTGTGTAAAGTCACTGTAACATGCGACTTTACAACACTTTTTAAGGAATTAAATGCTATTCCTTAAATGCTTCCAACCACATTTGTACGGCTAAAGTTAACATCCATATGTTAACTTTGCCTATAAATACAAGTCATTGCACAACCAAGAAACACAAGTTATTCAACAAGTATTCGTTCTCTCAAAGTTATTTCACACACAAACGAATAACTTCATACTTTGCAAACCTGCAATATTCTTGGTGAACTTGTGCAATATTCTCTCAATCGCTAAAAGGAACATTTCACTACTTTAAGTGTTTCGATTGTAGAAGAGAAATTCCGAGTATAGATCAATTGTATTTCATAGGTTGTTAGGATATTTACATTCGTGTATTATCTTGGTTCCGCATCAACCTTGTAATTTGTTTAATATCAATAAATAAATTACACTTTGAAAACTACATATTGTCTCATCAAGATTGTTTACAAGTTATTGTATTATTGCATTGTTCTTTACTTATTATCTTTTATATAAGTAATCTATCTAGAACTTGGTATATACTTATCTAACTGGTCGTCTCCAGTTTAGTAAGTATATTGCAAAGTAACTCCACCATCGACATAGAGGTGTCTTCAGTAGTACCATCTAACAAGTTGGGACTTACAAGTGGTATCAGAGCAGAAGGCTAATAAACTTGCCTAGATCTGCAAAGATGAACACTACTGAAGGTGGAGATGGTTCTGGTTTAGGTGAAAACCCATTGAACAATAATTCACCACCTTTTCAAAACGTTAACACCAACCCTCCTCCTCCTTCTACCCCAAACCACGTCCATGTACATTACTCTAACACTCCTGTTCCAAAATTTGATGGAAACAGTGAGACCTTTGGTACATGGAAAGCTAGAATGCTGTTGCATTTTGGTGGTATTGAGAGGTATATGTTGAAAATCCTTAAGGATGGACCATATATACCTATGTCTATTGGGGTGAGTCCTCTTCTTGATCCAACTGGAAGAAGAGGCTCAAGGGAAAAGCCAGAAGACCATTGGTCTGATGAGGATCGCAGACTGGTGGACTTGGACACCAGACTGAAAAAACATGATCCTTGGGGCTGTCCCTGAAGACCTAATTCCAACACTTGTGTTGTTTCCCAGTGCCAAGTCTATGTGGGATGAATTAGTGATTCAATTTGAAGGAGGTGATGACACTATTGTCACCCGAAAAGTTGCTTTGAACAAGAAGTATGAATCCTTCTTTGCCTTGCCCAACGAAAGTTTAACTGGTACCTATACCAGATTTTCTAGCCTCATCAATCAGTTGAGAGGTTTGGGTGTAGAGAAGGATAAGGATATTCTTCTTGAAAAGTTTTGTGATATTCTTCCATCTAAATGGGAAAACATGGTTCTTGTCTTGAGACAAGGTAAAACCTTGCACTCTCACACTCTTGCATCGCTCTATGGAGCCTTCAGATTCACTGAAGATAATAATGCTGCAAGACTTGTGGCTGAGCAAGATGCCATGAACCATGCTCAGAGTCCCAAGGTTGCTAATGTAATTGAGCGACCTTGTGCTGCTTTAATGTCTGCTGAGAGTGTCCAGGCACACTCGATGAAGGAGATGTTGAACAGCTTCTTAAACTCTGGGCTGACCACTGAAAACAGTGAAGGTTATGATGAAACTGACGATGATGATCTGGTCGCCATGATTGCTAAAACCTTTAATAGGTTTAAGCATAAATCTAAAAGATTTAATGGCCCCAACAATGCTTCCAGCTCCAGCTCTCTGGATAAGACCAATCTTACATGCTATAAGTGTGGCAAGAAAGGTCATTTTATGAAGGAATGCAGATCTAGTCAGTTGAATAACCAAACTGGCCCCTCTGTCCCTAATTACAATCGGCCTGATGATAGCTACAAAGCTAAATACAAGCAGCTTAAGGCCCAGATTGCCCTTCTGTCCATGGATAAGAAAAAGGACCAGTGCTTAATTGCACAAACTGAAGGAAAATGGGAGTACTCTGATGACTCATCTGAGGATGAAGAAGAGGAAAGGGACATGTGTTTCATGGCCTTGGAAGATCAACAACAACAGCAGCATGTGGTGAAAGATGATGTCATCTCTGGAAGATGGGTGGACATCATACTGAAAAAGGTATGTGATTATGATCACCAGGTTGACCCTGAATTAAAACTGGACCTGGCTGAATCATTAAGTGGTGATTTGGCATTTGTAGAAACTGTTAGAGCTGATAGTGAAAGATATTTAGACACTATCTTAATTGAACTGAACAATGTCAAACCACAACTGAATGATTTGCAAAGTGTCCAGTTGGCTCTCAAGGAGTCAGTTTTAAAAATTGAGGCATTAGAACTTGATAATCAAAAACTTTCTGATGATTTTGAAAAAGCTCAAAAGATTATCAAGTCCTGGGTAAAAGCATCTGGCAAAAACTATGATGCATTTTCAAGAACTATCGATGCCCAGAAAAATGCATGGAAATCTGAAGATCTGGAGATGGCAGCTCTTATACCAGATCTTCATGCATTGCCTCCAGCTCTCCAGGTTGAAACACCTTATGATCAACCTGAAGCTGTTAAAACTGAAACCAATGAGACCACCCCCATTGAGGTTAAAACTGGAGCCAAACAGGCTAAAGCTCCAGTCAAAAAGGCCACTGTTAACAAGCCTTTACCTCATAAGTCTAAGGAGCCCAAGACCCGAAAGACTAAATCCCCAGTTGAACCAATGTCCAAGGTTCAACTGCCTGAACAAAACAATGTTTTGGTTAATTTGGAAAGGCAACTCCAACTTTTGTCTCGGCAGGTTCAGAGTTGCACTGCCCGAATTAACAATCTGGAAGGAGGTTCACCACCTCCAGTTTTAAAACAAAACATTAAATCACTCCCTTCTGTACCTAAACAAAAGAATGTTCCATCTGGAACAAAATCTGGTAAACTTAAGGTGAGTAAGTATCAAATACCAATCGTTTTTACTTCTGCACCTGGAGCTGGTGATAATGCTCCAGATGTAGCCTCCAGTTCAACACCTCAACAATCAACTGTGGCTTCTGTAGAGAAGTCCAGTGGACCCATCAAGAAAAGATGGGTTCACAAAAATAACTAATGATTTTTGTGTGTGTGTAGGGCGATCGAAAGAAGAATATCTGGTATCTGGACAGCGCTGCTGGCCGGACTATGACCGGATGTAAGCCCCTACTGGAAGAGTTCACTGTCCAAGATGGACCGACAGTGACGTTTGGTAACGATCAATCTGGAAAGACTGAAGGATATGGTGTGCTCAATAATGGACAAGTCGAATTCAAAAGAGTTGCATTTGTGAATGGTTTGAAATATAACTTGATCAGTGTAAGCCAACTTTGCGATGATGGCTTCAGAGTATTGTTCGATATTGCACAAGGCACCATATTTAACAAGGATTGGAAAGTGGTGATGATTGCACCAAGAAAAGGGAATGTGTACATCATGGATATGGAACCAGCTCCAAAAGAGCAATGTTTCTATACCAAAAGCTGATGAGGACACCAACTGGCTATGGCATAAAAGGTTATCCCACCTTAATTTCAAGAACATTAACAAGTTGTCTCGCAAACAACTGGTTGATGGGATACCCCAGATTTCCTTCAATAAGGAAAAGCCATGTCCAGGGTGTGAGATGGGCAAGCAGAAGAGAGCCAGTTTCAAAACTAGGCAAAATTTTAGCATCACTGAACCTCTTCACATGCTTCATATGGATCTCTTTGGTCCAGTGAATGTTCAAACTAGAGCTGGAAAGAAATACACTCTAGTTGTGGTTGATGAATTCACCAGATATTGCTGGGTGGTATTCATCAGATCCAAAAGTGATGCACCTGCTGAAATCATCTCCCTTATCAAAAGAATTGAGCTCAAGTACACTCGAAAAGTTTGTCAGTTGCGAAGTGATAATGGTACTGAATTCCAAAATAAGGTACTTGAAACATTTTGCACTGACACTGGCATTTCTCAAAACTTCTCATCAGTTCACTCTCCAGAGCAAAATGGAGTTGTGGAAAGAAAGAATCGTACACTGATAGAAGCGGCCAGAAGCATGCTATCTGAATCTGGTCTTCCCACCAGTTTTTGGGCTGAGGCAGTTGCAACTGCTTGTCACACCCAAAACCGGTCAGTCTACATCAAGAGACACAAGAAGACTGCCTACGAAGTACTCAGGAATCGAAAACCAAATATTGGATACTTTCATGTATTTGGTTGTCCAGTTTATATACTGAACGATTCCAGTCAGCTTGGAAAGTTTGATGCAAAAGCTGATGAGGACACCAACTGGCTATGGCATAAAAGGTTATCCCACCTTAATTTCAAGAACATTAACAAGTTGTCTCGCAAACAACTGGTTGATGGGATACCCCAGATTTCCTTCAATAAGGAAAAGCCATGTCCAGGGTGTGAGATGGGCAAGCAGAAGAGAGCCAGTTTCAAAACTAGGCAAAATTTTAGCATCACTGAACCTCTTCACATGCTTCATATGGATCTCTTTGGTCCAGTGAATGTTCAAACTAGAGCTGGAAAGAAATACACTCTAGTTGTGGTTGATGAATTCACCAGATATTGCTGGGTGGTATTCATCAGATCCAAAAGTGATGCACCTGCTGAAATCATCTCCCTTATCAAAAGAATTGAGCTCAAGTACACTCGAAAAGTTTGTCAGTTGCGAAGTGATAATGGTACTGAATTCCAAAATAAGGTACTTGAAACATTTTGCACTGACACTGGCATTTCTCAAAACTTCTCATCAGTTCACTCTCCAGAGCAAAATGGAGTTGTGGAAAGAAAGAATCGTACACTGATAGAAGCGGCCAGAAGCATGCTATCTGAATCTGGTCTTCCCACCAGTTTTTGGGCTGAGGCAGTTGCAACTGCTTGTCACACCCAAAACCGGTCAGTCTACATCAAGAGACACAAGAAGACTGCCTACGAAGTACTCAGGAATCGAAAACCAAATATTGGATACTTTCATGTATTTGGTTGTCCAGTTTATATACTGAACGATTCCAGTCAGCTTGGAAAGTTTGATGCAAAAGCTGATGAAGGGGTATTTTTAGGCTATTCAGATATTCGAAAGGCCTTTAGAGTTTATAATTATAGACTCCAAAAGGTGCATGAGACAATTCATGTCACATTCGATGAATCAACTGAAGCAATCAACAAGAGACCAAGCCTTGATATTTCTCCAGTCATTCCAATCAACTTTGGTGAAACTGACCAAGTTCATCGGTCAGTTGTTTCACCAGAAGATGCTTCCAGTTACAACAAACTGGAACCAGTCAAGAAGAAGAAAAGCACCAGTGACACATCATTTTATCCCTCCATCAATTTTAACTTACCACAAGAATTGGTGATTGGATCAGATGTACGTGCCACTCCAATATCAGCACCAGTTCAAGCCCCTACTTCTCCAGTTACTCATGAAATACCTTCAACTGAGGAATTTCATGATGCCAATCGAGACCTCATTGACTCTGATGAGGATGTAGAAGCTGTTTGGACTGATCCTTCTCCAGATGCTGCTGCAACTGAAGAAGATCGCCAGGTACCTTGCACTGATATTGTAGTTCACCAGCCTAGTCAATACACTAGATGGACTAAAGCCCACCCAATTGAACAAATTGTGGGTAATCCAACTAGTGGGGTTCAGACTAGAAGAGCCACCAGTGAGCAATGCTTAAACGTCACCTTCTTATCTTTAATTGAACCAAAGAAGATTGACGAGGCTATGGCAGACCCAAGCTGGGTGGAAGCTATGCAAGAAGAGCTCCTCCAGTTTGAAAGGAACAATGTTTGGGAGCTTGTTCCTTGTCCACCAGGGTTAAAGAAAGAACCTATTGGTACCAGATGGGTCTACCGAAACAAAATGGATGAAGATGGCCATGTTGTAAGAAACAAGGCCAGATTAGTTGCCCAGGGTTATTGTCAAGCAGAGGGCGTTGACTTTGATGAGACTTTTGCTCCAGTTGGTCCAGTTTATATACTGAACGATTCCAGTCAGCTTGGAAAGTTTGATGCAAAAGCTGATGAAGGGGTATTTTTAGGCTATTCAGATATTCGAAAGGCCTTTAGAGTTTATAATTATAGACTCCAAAAGGTGCATGAGACAATTCATGTCACATTCGATGAATCAACTGAAGCAATCAACAAGAGACCAAGCCTTGATATTTCTCCAGTCATTCCAATCAACTTTGGTGAAACTGACCAAGTTCATCGGTCAGTTGTTTCACCAGAAGATGCTTCCAGTTACAACAAACTGGAACCAGTCAAGAAGAAGAAAAGCACCAGTGACACATCATTTTATCCCTCCATCAATTTTAACTTACCACAAGAATTGGTGATTGGATCAGATGTACGTGCCACTCCAATATCAGCACCAGTTCAAGCCCCTACTTCTCCAGTTACTCATGAAATACCTTCAACTGAGGAATTTCATGATGCCAATCGAGACCTCATTGACTCTGATGAGGATGTAGAAGCTGTTTGGACTGATCCTTCTCCAGATGCTGCTGCAACTGAAGAAGATCGCCAGGTACCTTGCACTGATATTGTAGTTCACCAGCCTAGTCAATACACTAGATGGACTAAAGCCCACCCAATTGAACAAATTGTGGGTAATCCAACTAGTGGGGTTCAGACTAGAAGAGCCACCAGTGAGCAATGCTTAAACGTCACCTTCTTATCTTTAATTGAACCAAAGAAGATTGACGAGGCTATGGCAGACCCAAGCTGGGTGGAAGCTATGCAAGAAGAGCTCCTCCAGTTTGAAAGGAACAATGTTTGGGAGCTTGTTCCTTGTCCACCAGGGTTAAAGAAAGAACCTATTGGTACCAGATGGGTCTACCGAAACAAAATGGATGAAGATGGCCATGTTGTAAGAAACAAGGCCAGATTAGTTGCCCAGGGTTATTGTCAAGCAGAGGGCGTTGACTTTGATGAGACTTTTGCTCCAGTTGCAAGACTTGAAGCCATAAGAATTTTCTTGGCTTATGCAGCCCATCTGCAGTTCAAGGTCTTCCAGATGGATGTCAAAAGTGCGTTCCTTAATGGAACATTGGAAGAAGAAGTTTATGTTAAGCAGACTCCAGGTTTCATCGATGAGAAGCATCCTCATTGGGTTTATAGACTGAACAAAGCATTGTATGGTCTAAGACAAGCCCCAAGAGCCTGGTATGATACTTTAACTAAACATCTTCTTAAAAATGGCTTTCAAAGAGGTGCAATAGATAATACCTTGTTTATCTTGAAAGAAAGAGGTAATATCTTATTGGTACAAATTTATGTTGATGACATTATTTTTGGTTCAACTGATGATGCAATGTGTAAAAAGTTTTCTAAAATCATGTCATCTGAATATGAGATGAGTTTAATGGGTGAATTAACATTTTTCTTAGGTCTTCAGATTAAGCAAACTGAAAATGGAATTTTCATAAACCAAGGAAAATATGTCAGAGATTTGTTAAGAAAATACAAATATGATTCAATCCCATCGAAAAACACACCTATTGCAGCACCATTGAATTTGGACTCTGACCCAACTGGCAAACCAGTTAACATAACTGACTATAGAGGTATGGTTGGTTCACTGATGTACTTAACTGCCAGTCGACCAGATATAATGTTTGCAACATGTTTATGTGCCAGGTTTCAGGCTAACCCTAAAGAATCACATTTGCACGCTGTAAAGCGTATCTTTAGATACCTGAAAGGGTGTCCTAATCTTGGTCTTTGGTACCCCAAAGGCTCAGGATTAGATCTAATGGGTTATTCAGATTCTGATCATGCAGGTTGTAAGATTGATAGAAAATCCACAACTGGTGGTTGTCATTTCCTTGGAGGAAAACTGGTGAGTTGGACCAGCAAGAAGCAGACTTCAGTCTCTATGTCCACTGCAGAGGCAGAGTACATTTCTGCGGCCAGTTGTTGTGCCCAGATTCTCTGGATCAAAAACCAGTTACTAGATTATGGTCAGAAGTACACCAAGACCCCAATCTTTTGTGACAACACCAGTGCAATTGCTATCTCTCACAATCCAGTGATGCACTCAAAAACAAAGCATATTGACATCAGGTATCATTTTATTCGTGATCATGTTATGAAAGGTGATATTGAAATTCATTTCATCCCCACTGACAAACAGTTAGCTGATGTTTTTACTAAACCTCTCGATGAGAAAACTTTTAAACATCTCATCAGCGAACTGGGAATGCTAAACCCTTAACTGGAGCTTTCTTTGTTATTGAACGCGTCAGTGACACTGATGAAGTTCTCCAGTTGAGGAGGTCCAGATTATCTTTGCTCGCCAGGCTATCGAACGCCTTTGTGATACTATCTTGGCACTAATTGATATCTGGATCATCATTTTAGGGGGAAAGACTCAAAATAATTTTCTGACTAAAATTCGTTTTTGTTTGAAAATGCAACTGGAGAACTCTTCAGTTGGAACTGGAACTGGATTGATCCTCCAGTTACCAGGTTCGGTCTTTGTCTAATTTTCATAACGTTACAAATACTTGGTCAATTTATGTGACACGTGATGATACTCGAGTGTTTTTAAACTACTTGATATCGTGATCTGACGTGTTGAAACCATTTTTAGTACTTGACAACTGTTTGTGTTGGGAAAACAAAAAGTGTGTGGGGTTATGGGTAAAGTAAGCCGTCGTAGCATTTAATGCTGACATGGTAACATTTAATGCTTACATGGAAAATTATATTTTATTTTCAAAATATCTTCGAAAATATTTGGTTTAATAAAATATGATTTGTGGGTTTACATTGGGATCTTGAATCCCCTTATAAATACCCTTATTTACTTCATAACACATTTACTTTCTTTTTCATTCTCTTCATTTACTTCCAATCATAAATTTCAATTTCATTCATGGCACCTAAATCATCCCGCTCAAGAGATGTAAATCTCTTGACTGCTCCTTACAATCCCTCACCAGATGTCTCCCAGGCACCTGGTGCTCCTTATAGCGCAGCCCTAAAATTAAACCCAAACAATCCATTGGCTAGCCTACAAGGCTCTCAAGGGTCTAAAACCCTTATTGGTAGAATCAGAAAATTTTTAAAGGATTCTCCAATAGGACCCTTATTCACCAGGAACCCACGCAAGATGTATCATGATTACTTGTGTGAGTTCTGGTTCACTGCCACACTTTCTTCCGATTGTTCCTCCATCAGTTTCACTTTAAAGGATGGAACAATCAAGTGTACTCTGGATGTAGAAGTGTTGAGGGATGCTCTTCGCCTCAATTACTGGAGAGAGGGTGAGTCTCCAGTTGTCCTAGCCTCAAATATCAATTTTCGTCAAGTACTCCTTGAGATGGGTCATAAGGAGTGCTTGGACAATGATGGTGTGTTAAAGACCAAGGGGGCGATGACCATGAAGGGCCTTACACCTTCATGGAGGTATTTCTTTGTACATCTGGTTGAAAGTCTGGGTGGTAGTTCAGGTGGTCTTGACCAGATCAACTCTTCACAAGCTGAAATGGCTTATTGTTTGTGGAAGGGGTTGAGGGTGGATTTTGCTGACATATTGTATAGGAGTCTTGTGCAAAAGCTGAAAGGCTCAAGGGGTGTTTGTATCCCCTTTTCCAGATTTCTTTCTTTATGTTTCAGGCAGATTCTGGGTGAAGAAGAGTATAGAAATACAGACTCTTCGTTCACAAGGCCAGATGTTTTGAGGAATCTAGACTCACTAGTGTCTGAAGCTGGTGAGGTTGAAATTCCTGAGCAGATGCTGCTGGCATTTGCTAAAACTGGTGCACCTTTGGAAAGTGAACCAGAAAGACAACTGGGCGGGCCTCAAAATAATGAGGGACCCTCCAGTTCGTCTCCAGTTGTCCTAGCCTCAAATATCAATTTTCGTCAAGTACTCCTTGAGATGGGTCATAAGGAGTGCTTGGACAATGATGGTGTGTTAAAGACCAAGGGGGCGATGACCATGAAGGGCCTTACACCTTCATGGAGGTATTTCTTTGTACATCTGGTTGAAAGTCTGGGTGGTAGTTCAGGTGGTCTTGACCAGATCAACTCTTCACAAGCTGAAATGGCTTATTGTTTGTGGAAGGGGTTGAGGGTGGATTTTGCTGACATATTGTATAGGAGTCTTGTGCAAAAGCTGAAAGGCTCAAGGGGTGTTTGTATCCCCTTTTCCAGATTTCTTTCTTTATGTTTCAGGCAGATTCTGGGTGAAGAAGAGTATAGAAATACAGACTCTTCGTTCACAAGGCCAGATGTTTTGAGGAATCTAGACTCACTAGTGTCTGAAGCTGGTGAGGTTGAAATTCCTGAGCAGATGCTGCTGGCATTTGCTAAAACTGGTGCACCTTTGGAAAGTGAACCAGAAAGACAACTGGGCGGGCCTCAAAATAATGAGGGACCCTCCAGTTCGTCTCCAGTTGTGGTTGAGGATAGAACAACCATAACTCAAGCCGTTCCTATCACGTCTATCCCTGGTGAAGATGTTCCGGCATCTGATCCTTCAACTGATGAAACCATCCAGGTAACTGGAACTGGTCATCAGGAGCCTGAACATGATGTTCAGCCATCCCTATCATTTATGGATCTAGGCATAAATGAGGATGAGTTTCATCTTGAATCTTCGGATTCAGAAGAAACACAAGCTGATCAAGAAATGGTTGATGCATCTGTACATGCTCAACTCCCTTCTTTCTTTGATCAACCCCTAGAACACCAAGTTTCAGTTTCCCACCAAGATACTCCTACAAATATTTCCCCACAAAGAACTCAATCACCACCACCGTCGCCGTTGGTCATACCTGAGCATTCTCAGCCTGACCAACACATTGTTTCTCCTCAGCCTTCTTTTTCACCCCCTATATTTCCTTCTTCTGCCACTGGAACAACTGGAGAGGCTCCCTTTGTTTTGCCTCCTTCAGTTGAACTGGTGCAGCCTGCTACTGGTCCAGTGACAACTGCTCCTTTGTCACTGGAAGCTCAATTTGTCTCTTTCTCAACCGATATCCAAAACCTGATCAAACGGGTGGAGGGTGTTCATAAGACAATAGAGCAAAATGCCAAGTCTATTTCCAGATTCAACAAGGAAACAATT
Source organism: Erigeron breviscapus (assembly GCA_034093135.1). NCBI lineage: Eukaryota > Viridiplantae > Streptophyta > Magnoliopsida > Asterales > Asteraceae > Erigeron > Erigeron breviscapus. The sequence goes on along the minus strand of CM067168.1, from coordinate 137,398,328 downwards.
ATAAATTCAAAGGTTGTTGATCTGGGAATCAATAAGTTTGCTGCAAATGAAGACTTGGTATTTAGAAAGTTGAATGAGTTGGTCTCAAGCTGTAACAATTTGTCCACATCTTTGAAGGAAGCTTTTGACTTAACCCATTCAAATGTCAATACATCTATCTCCAACCTCTTAAGCAACACTGTTCGATCATCAGAGGTGGATCTTAAGGAGATAGAAAGGCAGGTCAAGGAGTTGCTTGATAGACCTGGCCTTAATGTAGTTGATATTGGTCAGCAGGTGGCCACTTCTGTTGGCCAGATGATTGATGAGAAACTGGCCAGTCGAGAAGATGAATTGGTCAAGAAGGTTATGGCTGAATTTGCCAAGCTCCCACCTCCTAAGATTAATCTGGAGCCTCTGGCACTTGAAGTTAGCCAGTTAAGGGGTGCAGTGAATGCAGTGAACACTCAGTTGGCCTCCCACACTTCTTCTATCAATAAATTGGCAACTGAAGTGGAGAACTTAAAGAGGAAAGATGATGCAGTAAAGGAACAAGTGGTTAAGGGCTTAAATGAAGACTCACAATTATTGAAAGACTTGAAGACTGGACAGGACCAAACTGCAGCAAATGTATTGGCCCAGTCTCAAGAGATTAGCCACTTGTGGAGATCCTTTAGGATGATTTGCAGTGTGTTCAGAGAGTGCAAGGATATGCAATCGTGGCAGCCTCTAGCCCGTTTGCCCTCTAGCAATGAAGACTGGGCAGCTATTCGTGCAGGTCTCGATGCTGCCAAGGGGGAAAGGGATAGAAGGAATATCCTTGCACCTGGACCAAGACTGCCAGGTCCAGTTAGTGCAAGGCAACTGGTGGAAAGGACCGTTGTTGGATCTGATGAAGGTGATGAGCAGGTGATTGAACAATTTGAAGATGTGGTTGATAGGGGGAATAAAGGTAAGGGAAAGGAAGTTGGGCCGGCCACTGGTGAGCAAGCTAAAACAACTGGTACTGAAGCCAGTGTGTTAGAAACTGGCAACATTGATCAGCTCCCTCCAGTTTCAGAAGATGTTAGTAGGCAGCTGGCAAGGCTTGGAGATGCCATCAAGGAGAGAAAGAAACAAATGAGGGTGAATCAAGCAAAGGATAGAAATACCTTAGCCCCAACTCTTCTTGATATTAGTGATGGTCGTCTTCTGGGCATGACACTTGCAGAGTATGCCAAGGTCAAGGCTGATCCCAGAATTATTAATGCATTGAAAGAACAACTGGAGATTGAGCTTGACAAACATTATAGGGAGGATGAGGCTGAGTATGATGCCAGGTGTTTGAATATCATAGTGGAGAAGGCCAAAGAAGTTAGAAAGATGATGCAGTAAAGGAACAGGTGGTTAAGGGCTTAAATGAAGACTCACAATTATTGAAAGACTTGAAGACTGGACAGGACCAAACTGCAGCAAATGTATTGTCCCAGTCTCAAGAGATTAGCCACTTGTGGAGATCCTTTAGGATGATTTGCAGTGTGTTCAGAGAGTGCAAGGATATGCAATCGTGGCAGCCTCTAGCCCGTTTGCCCTCTAGCAATGAAGACTGGGCAGCTATTCGTGCAGGTCTCGATGCTGCCAAGGGGGAAAGGGATAGAAGGAATATCCTTGCACCTGGACCAAGACTGCCAGGTCCAGTTAGTGCAAGGCAACTGGTGGAAAGGACCGTTGTTGGATCTGATGAAGGTGATGAGCAGGTGATTGAACAATTTGAAGATGTGGTTGATAGGGGGAATAAAGGTAAGGGAAAGGAAGTTGGGCCGGCCACTGGTGAGCAAGCTAAAACAACTGGTACTGAAGCCAGTGTGTTAGAAACTGGCAACATTGATCAGCTCCCTCCAGTTTCAGAAGATGTTAGAGGCCAAGCAACAAAGAAATAAGGTTGAAAGAGGATGGATGTTTGTGCTTCAAAGTCTGCTCAAGTTTAAAGAAAATATTGAAGAGAGACTGAATGTTGATCCTGAAGACAAACAGCCCATCTCCACAGTTGCCAAAAGAAGAAGAACTGGCGAAGGGCCATCAGTTTAAGTTCTTTCTTCATTTTTATCTTCTTGTAATTTGTTGTACATTCTGTTGTAACTTGTGTAAATTTCACTCCTTGTATAAAAGAAGTTACCAGTTTGTAACCACAAGGTAGATAAAAGATTAAAATCTAACAAACACAAAAGAAAAACCTAAGGCATTTGTTGATCTATAAAAATGCCCTAGATATCTTAGATAGATTTAAATCAAACAAGTCTCTATAGTTCACACTTGTATAGATACAAAAACTAGAAAAGACTTAGACTATATTTCTAGACAAATAGGGGGAATTTGTTAGGACCAGTTCACCAGTTGCATCTGGTGACCAGTAAACTGGTGACCAAGAAGATTTGTCGAGAAATATATTGAAGTCCAGTTGCACCGTACAGTTAACGCAACTGAAGACTTCCTCCAGTTGAGAACTGACCAAGTTGAAGAAACATTCCAGTTGAAGTCGAAGACAACAAATGGAAGAAAGAGAATGACAATGGCAGCGAAGCCCAGTTGACATTCTAGTCAGTTACAAACTGGAGACCTTCAGTGGAAAGCCCTTACAAAGCTTTACACTGATTACGAGGAATTGACTTGTATACTTTATGTACCTTTACCCGGATAATAAGCCTTATCTTATTATTTAAGTATTAAAAGGTACATAAAGGTGGTTGTGTAAAGTCACTGTAACATGCGACTTTACAACACTTTTTAAGGAATTAAATGCTATTCCTTAAATGCTTCCAACCACATTTGTACGGCTAAAGTTAACATCCATATGTTAACTTTGCCTATAAATACAAGTCATTGCACAACCAAGAAACACAAGTTATTCAACAAGTATTCGTTCTCTCAAAGTTATTTCACACACAAACGAATAACTTCATACTTTGCAAACCTGCAATATTCTTGGTAAACTTGTGCAATATTCTCTCAATCGCTAAAAGGAACATTTCACTACTTTAAGTGTTTCGATTGTAGAAGAGAAATTCCGAGTATAGATTGTTAGAAATATAAAATGGTGTTAAATTGTAAATTAGTTATTGAGGAAGGGGTTTTAGTATAAATAGGCTTAAATGTATATAAACCCCTAACCACTTCACTTGTAAAAAAGCCTTTCACATAATCCCACACTTACTTCTCTCTAATTTACTTTCTCTCTCTAAGATCATCTTCAACCTCCCATTCACACACTTACACACATTTCACACACTACCCATTCACACACTTACACACATTTCACACACTAACCTAATTCCACCATTAAGCTTCAATTAAGCTCTAGTTTCTTTATAAAAATGCCCTAGATATCTTAGATAGATTTAAATCAAACAAGTCTCTATAGTTCACACTTGTATAGATACAAAAACTAGAAAAGACTTAGACTATATTTCTAGACAAATAGGGGGAATTTGTTAGGACCAGTTCACCTGGAACTGGCCAGTCACCAGTTCCACTGACCAGTTCACCAGTTGCATCTGGTGACCAGTAAACTGGTGACCAGAAGATTTGTCGAGAAATATATTGAAGTCCAGTTGCACCGTACAGTTAACGCAACTGAAGACTTCCTCCAGTTGAGAACTGACCAAGTTGAAGAAACATTCCAGTTGAAGTCGAAGACAACAAATGGAAGAAAGAGAATGACAATGGCAGCGAAGCCCAGTTGACATTCTAGTCAGTTACAAACTGGAGACCTTCAGTGGAAAGCCCTTACAAAGCTTTACACTGATTACGAGGAATTGACTTGTATACTTTATGTACCTTTACCCGGATAATAAGCCTTATCTTATTATTTAAGTATTAAAAGGTACATAAAGGTGGTTGTGTAAAGTCACTGTAACATGCGACTTTACAACACTTTTTAAGGAATTAAATGCTATTCCTTAAATGCTTCCAACCACATTTGTACGGCTAAAGTTAACATCCATATGTTAACTTTGCCTATAAATACAAGTCATTGCCTACAGTACTCAACAGTAACAGTACACGTGCTATTCATAGTTTACATCAACAATTTTACATTTTAATTAACGAAAAAAAAAAAAATAAAAATTGGAAAAGGCAGAAAAGAGAAAAGAAACAACAAAATTTTTCTATAACTTCTCTCTTCAATTCTGACTTTGTTGTTGATCGAATCAAGCTGAAAATCACGAGGTTTTTCTCGCGATCAAATTCTGAACATTTTCACCTTTTCAATTTTTCATTCGTCAAGGTTGAATTTTCCGGCGAACTTCATATCTGAAATTTGTTGGCAAGGATTTGTTCACGGTGTGTTTCTGAGTATTTTGGTGGTGGTGTCGAGGTTTAATTCAACGAACTGAAGGATTAATCATGTTTTGAGCATTTGCAGAGATAATACCTCGGCAACCCATACTAAATCACTTAGCCAAAATCTTTCAAACAAGCCGTTTGCCGAGCTCATTGCTCTGCAAACAGACCAAAATTTTTTTTTTTTTTTTTTTTGTTAGTCAAAATTAATTGTTGGGCTTACATTTTTATAATTCTTGGACTAAGAGTTTGATTTGAGCTAGTTCTGTTTGTTGTGCTTAAATTTTTAATTGTCGGGCTAAATTTTTGGTTCTTTATTTGGGTTGTTCTTTCATTGGGCTAATCATCAAGTTTTTCAGTCAAAATGTCAACCATACCAATCAAATTTGAACCAAGCTTTGGTTTATATAATTTTCATAATAGTCAAAAGTGTTCATGTTTTCCGGCGAACTTCATATCTGAAATTTGTTGGCAAGGATTTGTTCACGGTGTGTTTCTGAGTATTTTGGTGGTGGTGTCGAGGTTTAATTCAACGAACTGAAGGATTAATCATGTTTTGCATTTGCAGAGATAATACCTCGGCAACCCATACTAAATCACTTAGCCAAAATCTTTCAAACAAGCCGTTTGCCGAGCTCGTTGCTCTGCAAATCACCAATTCGACCAGCATCTTTCTTCTAGTGTTTGCCGACCTCATACTTAGCCAATTTATTTTCCAATACCTCATTTGCAGAGATAATACCTCGGCAACCCATACTAAATCACTTAGCCAAAATCTTTCAAACAAGCCGTTTGCCGAGCTCACTGCTCGGCAAATAGACCAAAATTTTTTTTAATCGAGTTTTACCTTTGTACCATTCTTTGTGTGCAATTTGTGAAAATTTGTTTTGAAAATCCCATTTGCCGAGCTATTATCTCGGCAAATAGCACTTTCAATCTTCTCGACCTGAAACTTGGCTGTGTGGTTGAGTCTTGCTTGATTTTCTGATTTGTTCTTCATTCTGTCTTCATAACCGTGATTGTGAGTGGTATTTTGTTTGAATAATTGATTGAGTATTTTTTTTGAAGAAATCCAGAAAGTGAGAGAGAGTGATTTTGGTTCAAAGAATATAAAGTTGTGTTGAAAAAGAAGAAGTGAATTTTTTTTCTGGTCCAGAGAAAGATAAAGGGATAGTAAGTTTAAAGTTAAGGTGATTATGGGAGAGTCATATTACTTTGAGGTCAAAAGCTAAAAGTAGTGGTGGTTGTGTGTTGCCTTCACGTGTGTGTGCAGTAAAAAGATAAAGTAACGTGTTGACAGTATGGCGTTGATTCAAAATTGAGCTGTCAAAGTAAAACGTGATAAAGCATTACGTGTTGTCAGAAGTAACAAAGTGTCCGTTTTTTTGTTTTAAGTTCACTTGTAAATTTTTTTGTCACCACCGTTTTTTTTTACTATTATTATTTCCTTTAATTTTTTTTTTTTGTTAGTCAAAATTAATTGTTGGGCTTACATTTTTATAATTCTTGGACTAAGAGTTTGATTTGAGCTAGTTCTGTTTGTTGTGCTTAAATTTTTAATTGTCGGGCTAAATTTTTGGTTCTTTATTTGGGTTGTTCTTTCATTGGGCTAATCATCAAGTTTTTCAGTCAAAATGTCAACCATACCAATCAAATTTGAACCAAGCTTTGGTTTATATAATTTTCATAATAGTCAAAAGTGTTCATGTTTTCAAGAAAATAATCATGCTTGTGTTGTTCGAGTGTATCAAGAGTTTGAGGATGTGTCCAAGAAGTTCAAAGCTCTTTGTGAGGAACGTGTTTGTTTTGTGTCTGACATTAAAGACTTGAAATTGATTATTTCTTCGTACCAGACTTCAGAAAATTTTGAGTCAATAAAGTTCAATGTGCCAGATAAACTGACGACTATGTTCATTCAAGAACCCACAAGGGATGAAATTTGGGATCATAAAAATTGTCGTTGTACATGTAATTTACATCCCAAGACTTTCAACAACAAACATGTTCCATGTGCTGTCATTCGTTTTCAAGAAAAACGATACATGTATGACACGAGTCAAAAACTCATGGAACAAAACAAAAATCTTCAACTTGAAATTGACCAACTCATGTCAGATAACAAAGAACTCAAATCTGCAAATGATCTTATTTTGTCCAACATGGAAAGTCTTCAAAAAGAAAATGATCATTTGCAATCCAAGTTTTTCAAATTCACAAATGAGTTGGACAATTCTTCCAAAAAGCTCAATAAAATTGTTTTGGACAATCAATCAAAAGAACTTGTTTTGCAACAAAAGATTCTTGAGTTTAACCATGAGTTGCGAAACAAGTCCACCATTTTTGAGAGCAAAGTTGAAGAAGGAAGAACAAAGTTTTGTGCTCAAATCAAGTGTCTTGAAGACAAGTGTTTGCAACTTCAGTCAAACGAAGCATCTTTGACAAAGAAAATTTCCGACCTTGAGATTGAATTGCAAACACAAACCAAATCTTTTCAGCATCAAACTCATTGTTCTGTCTCTCTTGACCTTCCTAAAGAAGTTGTTGAAGGTTGCACTGAACCTGGTTGTCCTGTATGTGAAGTTGTGGATTCTTCTGTAACAAGTGAATGTGATGTTGTTAAGATAGTTGAGAACTCAACTAAGACTGATGTTGATTGTGTTTGTACTCAAACTAATTGTCCTATTTTTGTGAATTCTTCTGTGCAGACTGATTGTGATAAGGTTGAGACTGTTGAGACTTCTATTCAGACTGATCCTGATGTTCCAAAGAAGTTTTACACGGGTAAATCTTCAAAACCTGTTGAAAGAAAGGTGTCTCAGTTTACTAATTACTCCTTGCAAAAGGGTAAGAAGTACTCTAAGAAACCTATTTTTGATGGAACAACTACATTTGTCTCTTTTCTATCCTTTGAGGATAACTCTGGACATATTTCTCAAGCAAAATCTCAGTTGACTAAATCTAAATGGAAACCGATTTCAAAAGATAAGTCAATTGAGTCAAAATCATTCAAATATTCATTTTCGGAACTTTTTGATCTTGCACCAAAACCTGTGAAAACAGTTGTGCAAAAAGTGAATGATTTTGCTTCGAAAAATCATTCTTCAACTAAATCTACCAAGATTGGAAGCTTTTCAAAGAAATCAAATGATTTTTCACCGTTGGTTCCACGAAAACTCTTTTCAACTAAACCACCGGGTTTTAGTTCTCCGTGGAATGCAACATCTATTCATCAAATCGATGAGACTTACGTTTGGACTTTCAAGAATTCAAAAACCATTGGACCCAATCTCAAATGGGTTCCAAAAGTGATTTCCAAGTGATTTGATGAATAGTGGCTTATGCACACATCAGTGTATAACCCGTGCTAAAACCGTTTTTGTAATTTCATTACTTTTAGAAAAATCCAAAAAGATTTTCATTTTCTTATTTTTGAAAAATCCAAAAAGATTTTCTCTTTTAATCATTTTGTTTATTTACTTTGTCTTTGAGTTTCTCACAATGTTTTGGATGAGATGCAAGGCATCGAACGCCTTTGTGTACTGCCTTTGTTGTCTCATTTTTAATGTTTGTGAGCAACTTTTAAACCTTTTACTCACCCTTTATATGCAAAACCTTTGTTTATATCATGCATATATTTAGGGGGAGTTTGTTTATAAAACCAAAACTTTCAAGTGTTTAAACTCATTTTCCATTTTAAAACACTTTGGAAGATTTTCAAACCATTTTCGATCAAATTCATAGAAGTTCGGTGTTAGATTTGCACATGAGAGTTTAGGCCACTCATAAATACTCCATGATCTTGTCATCGCCGATGAGATCTAACCCCGGAGTTAAATTCTCAATTTAGATTGTGAGGGTTTATGAGCGTGGTGATGTTGTTTGTGCAAATAGGCCATGAGGGAGTAGTCGAAAAGTGAGAGGTTACGGTGAAAAGATGATGTGAGAAAGGGCTAAAAGAAATGAAAGCCCTCCCAAAATTCTCTAAACGCCGGGTCAACACGTTTCTATCGGATTTCATATGTTGATTTCTCGATATTGAAAAAGACTTCATGGACCCAGTGAAGCAATGCACATCTTTACCTAACCACTCAAGTGTTTCTTAACAAATACTTGTTTTATTCTCACGGAGATTTTCACATTTCTATTGACTCTTCTTTTGGAAGATGTTGATATTGAAAAAGGGAGACACTCTGCTCCGGTCCCCGACTTCAGTTGATCACTATTGAGTCTAGAGCGTACTTGATATATCTTTCATTTGCCTAGGACACATAGAGTCTTTATATGTCTTTGTGACATTGCATATCTTTGTGATATTGCCGGAACATTCGTAGTGATATCATATTATTGATATTCCACGATGATCGAATGGAAATCCTACCAATGCTAACATCTTTTCCAACGTTGAACGTAGGTCTCACATTTTCATTTTATGAATTTGCTGAGTAAACGAGAAGTCTATGTGACCTCGGATTTATTTTCCCAAAAGTCTTTGAGGATAGTAAGACATGGTTATCGAACGCCTTTGTGTACTGCCTTTGTTGTCTCATTTTTAATGTTTGTGAGCAACTTTTAAACCTTTTACTCACCCTTTATATGCAAAACCTTTGTTTATATCATGCATATATTTAGGGGGAGTTTGTTTATAAAACCAAAACTTTCAAGTGTTTAAACTCATTTTCCATTTTAAAACACTTTGGAAGATTTTCAAACCATTTTCGATCAAATTCATAGAAGTTCGGTGTTAGATTTGCACATGAGAGTTTAGGCCACTCATAAATACTCCATGATCTTGTCATCGCCGATGAGATCTAACCCCGGAGTTAAATTCTCAATTTAGATTGTGAGGGTTTATGAGCGTGGTGATGTTGTTTGTGCAAATAGGCCATGAGGGAGTAGTCGAAAAGTGAGAGGTTACGGTGAAAAGATGATGTGAGAAAGGGCTAAAAGAAATGAAAGCCCTCCCAAAATTCTCTAAACGCCGGGTCAACACGTTTCTATCGGATTTCATATGTTGATTTCTCGATATTGAAAAAGGGAGACACTCTGCTCCGGTCCCCGACTTCAGTTGATCACTATTGAGTCTAGAGCGTACTTGATATATCTTTCATTTGCCTAGGACACATAGAGTCTTTATATGTCTTTGTGACATTGCATATCTTTGTGATATTGCCGGAACATTCGTAGTGATATCATATTATTGATATTCCACGATGATCGAATGGAAATCCTACCAATGCTAACATCTTTTCCAACGTTGAACGTAGGTCTCACATTTTCATTTTATGAATTTGCTGAGTAAACGAGAAGTCTATGTGACCTCGGATTTATTTTCCCAAAAGTCTTTGAGGATAGTAAGACATGGTTATCGAACGCCTTTGTGTACTGCCTTTGTTGTCTCATTTTTAATGTTTGTGAGCAACTTTTAAACCTTTTACTCACCCTTTATATGCAAAACCTTTGTTTATATCATGCATATATTTAGGGGGAGTTTGTTTATAAAACCAAAACTTTCAAGTGTTTAAACTCATTTTCCATTTTAAAACACTTTGGAAGATTTTCAAACCATTTTCGATCAAATTCATAGAAGTTCGGTGTTAGATTTGCACATGAGAGTTTAGGCCACTCATAAATACTCCATGATCTTGTCATCGCCGATGAGATCTAACCCCGGAGTTAAATTCTCAATTTAGATTGTGAGGGTTTATGAGCGTGGTGATGTTGTTTGTGCAAATAGGCCATGAGGGAGTAGTCGAAAAGTGAGAGGTTACGGTGAAAAGATGATGTGAGAAAGGGCTAAAAGAAATGAAAAGTTTGAGTTTGAATAGAGATTGTCGTTTGTTGATGCTACAAAGAAAATTAAGTTGGATAGTTAAGTTTGTTCTTTAATTGAAGAGATTGTTCATTTGAGGGGGAGCAAGAGTAAACTCATGAAATGTTAAATATGCTCCGAAATGATTGTTTGTTCGAGGGGGAGCAAGAGATTAAAGATTTGTTATTGAATAATTTGCTCCGAGATAGTTGTTTGATTGAGGGGGAGCAAAAGTTAATTGATCAAAGAATCAAGTGCTCCAAGATGTTTATCGATTTAGAGACAAGTTCGATCAAGAATTGAAGTTTTAAAGTCAAATCAAATTTCCGCATTCCAAAACCAAGCTTCCGAAATGCCAAGAGATTTCAAAGTCAAAACCAAGCTTCCGCAAAGCCAAAAGAATTCAAAGTCAAAACCAAGCTTCCGCATGCTACTCAAAGTTTGAAGTTACTTCTCAAAGCAACATCAAGTTGAAATCAACACTCAAAAGTTCAAGTTGTGAAAGCTCAAAAGCTATAAAGATTTTAAAGATGCTTCCAAAGTATTCAAAGTTGCAAGAGAAGATCAAGTCTTAAAAAGTCATCGTCAAGAATATTTGTTTGCTGAGAAGATTCAAAGTCAAGATTGATACAAGACGTTGAAGACAATGAGAAAGCTTCAAAGTCCAATCAACATTGAAGATTTTCAACAAATGGGCTCATCATGTTATTTAAAGACAGAAGACGATGCAACATTTACAATTCAACACCAAGGGGGAGATTGTTAGAAATATAAAATGGTGTTAAATTGTAAATTAGTTATTGAGGAAGGGGTTTTAGTATAAATAGGCTTAAATGTATATAAACCCCTAACCACTTCACTTGTAAAAAAGCCTTTAACACATAATCCCACACTTACTTCTCTCTAATTTACTTTCTCTCTCTAAGATCATCTTCAACCTCCCATTCACACACTTACACACATTTCACACACTAACCTAATTCCACCATTAAGCTTCAATTAAGCTCTAGTTTCTTTATAACATAGATCAATTGTATTTCATAGGTTGTTAGGATATTTACATTCGTGTATTATCTTGGTTCCGCATCAACCTTGTAATTTGTTTAATATCAATAAATAAATTACACCTTGAAAACTACATATTGTCTCATCAAGATTGTTTACAAGTTATTGTATTATTGCATTGTTCTTTACTTATTATCTTTTATATAAGTAATCTATCTAGAACTTGGTATATACTTATCTAACTGGTCGTCTCCAGTTTAGTAAGTATATTGCAAAGTAACTCCACCATCGACATAGAGGTGTCTTCAGTAGTACCATCTAACAAGTTGGGACTTACAATATCGCTTTCTCTTGGCTCAGTTGGTATGTTCTACTAATAGCTTATCTTTCGATAAAGGTTTTCCAATTCGTATCCAAAGAATAACGAGTGAACCGCCATACAGATAAACGCCACCAGAACTACATCTTGTAGACGGCGTCAATGCCTTCACTTTACTGTTTGTGTCAAATGATGTTTCTCTACTCTATCTTCTACTCGAAATCATCTTCAATGATGCTAGTGAATAACTCTTCTTGAAAGATCAAGTATAATCTTGCACTTCATACTCCTTATTCGAGCGTCTACCTTTGTTGTGATTACCCCCTTAACATTTTTCCTCTAGAAAAATGTAAGGGATTCCCTACTTTTCACTTTATCTCACCATCCTTGACGATCTTCATTTCGCCAAATTCCTGATTCCTTCATGTAGCAAACATCCGTTTACTTTGGTGTTTTGAAAAAGAAAGGATAGCTCAGAATTCCTTTTTGTTACTCTTCCATCTTGAGGGTTACTCGACACATCCTAATTATCTTATTGTCCTGGGTTTTCTTCTTCTAACCACTTTCGTCTTCCAACATTGCTAGTGATCTCCCAAGTTCTAGGGGAGTCCTTATACTTAACCGAAGGTGACCTTCATGTCACACGACCTTCTTTTCGTTGACCACTCAATCTTTCTCTTTGGTCGATGAACATAGATAGGGAAGACCTTCAATTCTTTCTCCAAGTTAAGGCTTAGTATATTCTTCGATTGTGCTTCCATGTACTTTGACTTATACACCACAAATCTTCTCCGCCCTACTTTATGTACATGATCCAATAACATCTTCTATGCTATATCGTTATCCCAAGTATTCCACTTGTGGATGACTGATGTCTGAAAGTCTTTCGCATCCCTTGACGTCGCAGCGAGAGCAGGGTACTACTTACTTGATTTCGCCATTGCTGAGTGTTGCGTAAGTGAATTGTATGTTGTTAGGTTACTGACTTTTGAAGAGAAGCGGTGGTGACCATTACTTTGAAAAAAACAAGGATACAGAATTTTGGTTTTGAATGAATGAATAAGAAAACAAAAACAAAAGAATCATTAAGGCTCAAATCAAACTCCTTGCGCGGTTTAAAGAAATCACTTCTATGTCTATCGTTTCTCAATGGACTCCAACTTTTGATGACGTCAATATGTGCCGCACCAACTTAGATAATATGGATAACCGTTCGTGTACGCGTGTTATTATAGAGATATCGCACCAAATTTCGGAGCTACAATCCCCAGAATGTGTCTCCTAGAATGTATATCGGAATGTGTTCTATCGGCGTCGTCAAATCGTAATTTGGCTTTAATACCACTCGTCTTTCATAAGTCTCCAACTTCATTCGACGTTTACATATGTTTCGCACCATTTCAGATTGAATACCAAGGTTATGCGTAGTTTCTAAGAGGATAGAGTCGCGTCATATCTTGGGTCTACAATTCTCAGAGTATATCGTCCAACGTTCGTGGAAAGATGCTCCACCGATGATATCGCCGTCGTCATATGTCCATAATGAATGGTGGTGTCGTAAGAAATAGGATGTGGGATAATTTCAAAAGAGCACGAGTGAACGAATATTGGATTAGAGGGGTACTTAATGACAACTTCCATACTTAGGAAATTCCTAATTCATTTTGCATTTCTCAGGGACAATCACTAGTTCCCAAGCGGTCAGATCTCATCACGTAATACATATCTCAGTAGTAAGGACTAACCACATTATAATCATATCTAGCAGGTGCTAGTTCTCAATAGTCAAATCTTAGAGCATAATAACTATCTCAACGATAAGGCACAACTATATAATCATTAAATCGTTCATGCACTAGCCCTCAATTAGCTCAACTTTAGGGCGCAATAATTATCTCAATAGAAAGGCATGACTACATAATCATCGCAATATTCACGTGCTAGTTTCAAATAACTCAAACTTAGGGAGTAACGGCTCTTATATCCATATCGTCCATGAAATTTCATGTCAACTCGTCAGGCCTATATTTTCTTTCTAAATCGATCATAAATAGTCAACGTCATTACTCAATAAATTGAACAAGTCATACCCCAAAATGGTTTCGTGCCCTATAATAATCTCATTATTTTAAAGTGCATATGCAACTTAAAGTCCAACATCATGAATCATAAGGCTTTTACGCATGCATTCCTCACATAATTTCCACATTGCACATTCCAAACTTTCACATTGCATATTACAAACTTTCACATTGCACACTATAAGCTTTCACATTGCAATCAAATCATGCCCAAATTCACATGTTATAGCATAGAGTAGCATGTATCAACGAATGCCTTTCAATCTTATATTCATTTCACTTCTAATGTGCAAAAGGGGAATCCTACTAAACTGGCATCATCCTCAAGTAAGGCAAGTCTCGAGCCGCTATATATGCTTAGGTGAATGTCTAAATGCAACACGTATTCTCATTAAAAATGCGTGTAATAAAGATCTTTTTTTTTTTTTTTTTTTGAAAAGGAATCCTTTTGAACATAAGTCCAAGTGGCCGTTTGAGTTTCACATGGTCCTCTCATAATTAAACGTAGATTCATGACTTTACGTTTAATTATGGTCCTACCATGTAAAGCTCAAACTAGTCCGCTCAACCTTATGCTCGACTCGACTATAAAATTCGTTTTGAAAATAGGCTATAGTCTTGGAATTCCCGGAGGAACCCCAATGTTCTCTATAACCTTAGTCTCTGATACCATTTTCTGTAACACCCCAACCACGACGGAATGATGAGATGTACAGAAAGTCGAGTATTCAAAACAAAGGATAATAGATAGCATTCACCATAGCTTTAGTTGATAAAAATAATTTTACAATGCACAAGCATGTGAACCAATTCCCAAGTACAATACGTCTACTATACTTGGCTATTGAGCCCACGAACCAAATAACAAATACATGAGATGGTACACTACAATGATCAGGGCGGATTCCATTGCCCGTCACAAGGTTTGATCTTTGACTCCCAAGTGCAATGCAAACAATCATGATGCATATAATTCCTCAAGGCTTATGCTAAATCCTGAAAAGCATGAAGAAAAAGTGTCAACTACGAAAACGTAGTTGGTGAGTGCATAGGTTTGCAGGTAACATTGTTACATATCCATTTCAAAATAGTTGAGAAATCCATGGTAATTTATAAAGTTCTCATTTGTCACATTTATCGTGAGAGAAAAATATATCAATCGATTAATCATTCATCATACCAAAACCATTTGGTCATCAATACTTCAATATTGCCAAATTCAACAACTTTCAAGATTCCATATAAGGTCCAATACCCAAACCGTATGTTCAATCAATAATTTCCATCCATAATATCAATACCTCTTGGTCAATGGTAAGACTACCATGACATAACTTGATGAGATTGTTCTTGAGCCACTACTAAGACCGGTTATGTCTCAATAATCAAATATATAGTCCCAAATGATAAGATAATGATAAGCACATGCTGTCAATCACGTGCATAATGATAACCAAGGGTCGTGCCATGGAGACGCCCGTAAATATATAGTAGTTAGAGCACCGCGAGGCCAGACTGGCGATGAAGGTGACCACAAAGGCAGACCAAACATCCCACCGTTACCTATAATAATGGATGAGGGGACAAGTCCTAGTTGCGCAACCCTCTAACTACAGGCCTCAAATGAGTTAATAGTAGTGTACAGGGGACCACCGTTTGCAGTACTCAAGCTCATCATATAACATATAACACGTTGAACATACAATATAATTCCCATATCATTATCATTATTTCAAAGTATCATTTCATAAGAGAAAGTCTTTTTAATTAATCATGCTTTTCACCCCGCAAGTAAAACATATAAAAGAGTTTGAAAGGGGGCTATGACTCACCTTGATATGCCGCATATTATATTCACTCATCCAAAATGGGTACTTCCCATCTATCGCTTCCTTGACCATATATCCGTCGTATTCCTCAATCACACTTCAAGCCAAGACTATCCCTACGATAGGACTAATATACGTAAGTTCCTATCTTAAGCCATCACTAAGAAATGCCACTTTTATTATGTTGTTATTAATTATGGGATCCAAGTGTATTGCTAGTATTCACATCTTTTTGGTTGTAAAGATTGGTGGTAAGAGTCGTTTTCTCATTATACGTTTTTGTACGTTTATTGGAATTTCGGTAATTTGGATTTGGTTTATATGATTTCCATTGTATACTTTGCTTAGTAATAACATTTGACATTAGTGGTCTTATAATATTAATATTTTATGTATATTTTCTGATTTGTAATTATATATTTAATTTAATATTATTTAATTAATTATTTATTCATTTTATTGATTTATTAATTAAATAATTCCTTAAAAATACTTTTAAGTGTCATAATTGCCTTTATGAATTATGGATAATTTCATTTGAATTATCTTCTGATATATATGCTCTTTAATTTATAATTTCATGATTTATACTTTTATTTGTGTATTTTCCATTTATTTTAATGATAATTTTTAATTAATTATTTTTACTCAATTATTTATCTTTAATTTATGTAACACATGTCTCTTGCCTTTTAACTATTTTTCTCCAGTAGGTTTTAGTTATTTTTATTAATGGTTAAGATGATTTAACTTGTTAAATCCTTTTAATTCGTGTTTAATGTGCGGAAGTTGATAATCATCAATGGTGGATAGTGTGTGTTTTAGTGTGTGTTTGTGTGTGTTCTTGAGAGAGAAAGGTGTGTGTGTGGAAAGTCTGGTTTGATTGATAATCAGAAGTGGGAAAAAGGTTACAAGGAATAAAGGTTTGAGGGGTATTTATACTCTAAGTATATTACAAAAGCTCCCCCTCAACCTAACAATATTTACACAAAATACACTATTTTCAAATACAACTAAGCACTATTTTGAATTTCTAACATTCTCCCCCTTAGTGCTTGGTTGTCCATCATCACTTTCTATGTTGTCTCCTCCTCTTGTTTGCACGTCTCTGCTTGTTCTTCCTTTTCTTATATCGTCGTGCAGCATTTGATGTTGATGGCTTGTCAATCTTTGTACTCCAGAATGCTCTCTTCTTATAACTGTTCCATGAGTCATTCCAAAACTTCTTAGGGATAAAGTGCCAGTTATCACCAACAGGACGTTCATCTGGCAATCTGATGTTATCTTGGAAGTTGACAGGAGGAATATTATGGGGACCACGTTCATGACTAGGATTCCAATGAACCCATGAACCTGTCTTGGTATGTATGACTCCTTCTTGAGATTTGGGAGTTCTTGTGACAATAAGATCTCTAATCTTCTGACGCATATCAAGAGTATTTTTGATACGTCTTAAATGGTCTTCTCTCTGAGACTTGATTTGTTCATCTTCTTCATTGTCAGAATCTTCATCTATTGCATTCAGAATTGACAGACAATATTTCAATGTACCATCTGAGTATTTGGGAAACTCAGAAGCACGAATGAAGATCTTTTTCTTCAGATGATTGATGAAAACAAAACCATCCAAATTTTCAATTGGATCTCCAATCTGATATGAATCTAGCTCGTAACCTCTGGCTCTTTGGTTTGGTTTTGTGAGGTTAATTCTTCTAGTTCTTCTTTCTAATCCAATCTGAAAGTCATTGAATTCATAGAATCTGATCAATGCTTGAATATGACTCTTCAATGCTTCGTAGGCTAGAAGTTGATCTGGAGTCTTAATGATCAGATAGGCATATTGGTTGTAGAGAAATAAGATGTCTGAGATCGTCATATGTTGAAAAGATTCTTCTTGAACAACATAAGTATTGCCATCTGCTCGACGAACTCTGAATCGAACAAGTCGAAGATTGTGGTTTTTGAGAGGAGTAAACAACTGAAGGACTTTGGTTATCGGAATTTGAAATTGTTGATACCACCATTCAGCTCTCACTGAACTTTCAGCATTCATTAGCTCCATATAAGCATCTCTTTGACCTTGATGTCTAAACAGAAAGAATGCTCTTAATCGGTTCAAGGTCATGTTGAGTCTTTCACTTGGTGAGCAATAAATTTGAAAGGCTCTTTCTTCAAGATATCTAGCTCTGCACACCATTTCTTCAGGTCTAGTTCTCAAATCCAAAATTTGTTCATAATTCTCAGCAAAATACCCTTCATTGATCTGCCATATCGTATTTCTTGAGATTCTTGGATGTATAACTCCTTGTCCAAGTTCATTTGGAGTCTCAAGATTTTCTGGGTTTCTGAGCTGATAGACTATCTCTTCAAATATATCCTCTCCATATTCTTCTTGAGCAATACTTGCTGGAGCTTCATCAGGTTTATCTGAATCAGACTCATCATCATGATCATTCTCTGGTTGAAATGGATCAGGATCACTTGACTCATCAGAACTTGATGTGGAAGAATAATAATGAGAAATATTTCTGATGAGTGGAGGTAAATCATCTGAATCTTCTTGAATTAGAGTTCCTCCTTGAGTCTCTGTGACAACTTCTTGAACAGTTTCTTGATCATCTTGAGCTTGTGTCTCATGACCCTCTCTAATATCTCTCATATTCTCCCCCTCGGGTTGATCATCAGGGTCTTGATCATCCCGACGCCTTGAGATATTAGCCAGTCGACATTGTTGATCAAGTTCAGTAACTCGCTTTTGAAGAGCTTCAATTTGAGCCTGTTGTTCCTGTTGTGTATTTTGAAAAGACAAGTATGCAAGAAGTGATTGAAAAATTGATCGTTTATGTGAAGAAAGATGGGGTTCTTCTGATCTCAACCGATTCATGAGAGCAACAATTAAAGTATCGGTAGATAACCCACTGGTGGCAATTCTTTTTGGTGAGCAATCACTTAAGAATTCAGATGAATCAGATGATTCAGAAGATGAACTTGAAGAATGATGTGGTGAACTTGGATCTGGAAATGATTGTGATGGTGGAGTTGGTGGTAAGGTTATTGTTGTTGTTGTTGTTGTTTGTGGGGGTGTTGTTGTTGTATGTGTTGAGGTTGGAGTTTCTT
This sequence comes from Erigeron breviscapus, assembly GCA_034093135.1. NCBI lineage: Eukaryota > Viridiplantae > Streptophyta > Magnoliopsida > Asterales > Asteraceae > Erigeron > Erigeron breviscapus. The sequence continues at coordinate 137,379,869 of CM067168.1, read as the reverse complement.
CTGGAGAACGAATTCGTAAAGCTCCTCCAGTACTCAATCTAGGTGGTTGTGATGTGGTTTGAGATGCAGGAAGTTTACCAGTGATAATGTTTCTTGATATGAGTAATTCACTTCTTTGTCCCTCCTCAATCCCTTCAACAAAATGAGAAATTAACCTTTGAGCCTCAGGTGGTAATGGAATATCAGAAATTGGCACATCAGTAGTCTCAAGTGATTCTACTGAGTGACCCGAAGACATCATAACTGTCTCAGGATTTCCTGTTGGTTCAAAAGTATGAGCAACAGTTGATGATTCGGCTTTGCAACCAGAATCGGGTTGTTGTTGGGCAACACCACTAACAATTCCGGGGTCACTGAGAATGCCCGTTAATACAGTCTCAGGTTGATCCTGAGGAACAGCAGTGTCACAATGGCGTTCATACTGCTCCCCAGTCTCTGTCTGAGGACTGTTACCTGCGGCTAAAGCTGGCGTGATGTTAGCTAAGGCAGGATTTCCAAGCTGTCCTTGAGGGTCACACAAAGTGGGTTCCTCTCCGCTTGTTCCGGCACCAGTACTCAACTGGGCTTGTGATTCCGTGTGCCTAATAGATCTGGACTCTAGTGCATGAACTGAAGGCGAGAGGTGGGGCTGGTCCTCTCTATTTTCAACACTCTCATCCTCCAAATGAGGAGAGTGTGGTGAGCGTGGCTGTTCCCCGTGTATTTAGACTAACGTTTCTGAGACTAACTCCTGTTGTGAGGAGTCAGAATGGCTGGGAGAGTTTGGTGCAAGCGAGAATGGGTAGTTCTCGACTTCTACTCTAGGGTAAACCCGGCGTTGATATTGATTTAAGACTAATTGGAGGCCAACTTTTTCTTTTTGCCTTTCACCTATCCCTGACCTCTCAACCTCTCTGGTATTTTCAACCCCTCCCTCAGTCCTTCCTTGTCCCTCCGGGATGTCCATAACATCATCAGCAAACTGATTGGCATCATCATCGGATGCATCACTATCAGTAGAAATCATTTCTTCTGGTTCTGGTTCTTGAAATCGGTCATACTCAAAGCGAGATCTTTTAAAAGTTTTGCGAATATTCACAGGAATTGATTTCTTTCGGCCTTGAGTATATGTCGGTGGAGGAGATCGGACAAAAGATGATGAAGGTATGGTTGAGGTAGATTGAGGTATGATTGGTGGTTCAGGTGTTGTAATTTCCGGAAGTGGTGAAGATTGATGAATTGGTGATTGAGGTAATTTTGGTGAAGATGGAGATGATGGTGTTTGAGGTGTTTGTGTTCTGGGGGGTGGTGATCGGATTGGTTTTGGAGAACCAGAAGCAGATATTGTCTCTTCAGAAGAAGATTCAGCTTGAGCTTTGCTTTTGAGTTTCTTTGAAGAACTCTTTTTCTTCTTTTTGGTGCACTTGTTTACTCAGCCTTAACACAAACATTTCGCCTCTTTGTTTCTTTCTCTTTGGCTTACTGGAACTGGATTCACCCTCACGCTTCTTTTAACACTTGACCCCTCACCAGGTGTCCTATGTACAGCTCTGGAAGAAACCGGGAGGCTTTCCGGTCTCATTGCTGTTCTAATCCAGTCCAGATAAGCAATCTTATCTTCATCAGAATCTGAAACCATGTCTAACAGGAATGATGGAATCAGAAAATTATAATTAACAGCTCCTGAATCTCTGACATATTTGTAAAATTGTATGATCACTTTGCTGCTATCTGGAAGCCTTGGAATGTTTCTTTCTTGTCTGACGGCACTGTAGACAATTGCTGTTAGAAATCTTATGAATGGAATATACTTCTTGGGAGCAGAGACTTTGCCATTTACTAATACTATCAATTGATCCCACAGAAGTTGAGCAATGTCATAGTGTCTGTTGAAAACAACACCATAGAAGATGTGCAGCATTGGCTGTGTCAGATTGTCCATCCCTCTTGTGTAAGGAGTTAAGCAGTTGCTTAAGATGGAGTACACATAATACCAGATTTTTGGGAGATTTTTCAACTTGAAATCTTTGGTTCTAGACAGAAAGCACCTTAATAGACAATGAGAAAGGAAAGCGAAAATAAGAGCGTCATGGAAATGGGTTGTCGGGGTTTGGGGGGGATGGGAGGGGGGGGGGGGGGGGGGGGTGGGTGTGTTAAAAAAAAAAAAAAAAAAAAAAAAAAAAAAAAAAAAAAAAAAAAAAAAAAAAAAAAAAAAAAAAAAAAAAAAAAAAAAAAAAAAAAAAAAAAAAAAAAAAAAAAAAAAAAAAAAAAAAAAAAAAAAAAAAAAAAAAAAAAAAAAAAAAAAAAAAAAAAAAAAAAAAAAAAAAAAAAAAAAAAAAAAAAAAAAAAAAAAAAAAAAAAAAAAAAAAAAAAAAAAAAAAAAAAAAAAAAAAAAAAAAAAAAAAAAAAAAAAAAAAAAAAAAAAAAAAAAAAAAAAAAAAAAAAAAAAAAAAAAAAAAAAAAAAAAAAAAAAAAAAAAAAAAAAAAAAAAAAAAAAAAAAAAAAAAAAAAAAAAAAAAAAAAAAAAAAAAAAAAAAAAAAAAAAAAAAAAAAAAAAAAAAAAAAAAAAAAAAAAAAAAAAAAAAAAAAAAAAAAAAAAAAAAAAAAAAAAAAAAAAAAAAAAAAAAAAAAAAAAAAAAAAAAAAAAAAAAAAAAAAAAAAAAAAAAAAAAAAAAAAAAAAAAAAAAAAAAAAAAAAAAAAAAAAAAAAAAAAAAAAAAAAAAAAAAAAAAAAAAAAAAAAAAAAAAAAAAAAAAAAAAAAAAACAAAAACCAAAAAAAAAATCACCCCCCAAACCCCACACACACCCCCCCCCCCCCCCAATTGAAAACCTTCATAGCCAATGGAAATTAAAGCAGCAAATATCTCTTCATTGGACTCAAAATCATCATAATTAACATGTCCATTGAAGTCTGCTTCAGGTAGTCTTAAAATCCTTCTGAAGTCATCTATATTGAACTCAAACTCATATGTTGTTTCTCCTGAAGTCAATTGATATTGAAAGTAGCCTTGACGACGAAGTTCAGGAGATTTTGATTTAGCTTTTGCTTTTGGATTTGTTGGATCATATGGTTGAACAAAGGTAATTGATCTCCACATATCAAAAAGGTAGACTTCAGCTAAGTCTTGTTCAACAGTAAGTACATATGTAAGAGGATGATTATGAAGAATTCTTGGAACTATTTGAAAGCCGGGAGCAATGAAAGGATCGTATAATGCTCTGTTATTTCTCATATTTCTTGTGTTTCCGGCAACGAGAATTTCTTCAATTGATTCATTTAAAGCAACCTCTTCATCAATTTCAACAATTTCTTGATGATCCATTTTTGATTTTTCTGTTTTTAAGACAAAAGAAAATTTAATGCATACAAAAAATAATGTTTGAATAGCAAATAACAAGGTTCACTCAAATGATTTAAATAAATCATTTGAAATGAGAAGATAAACGCAGAATATAAAGTATAATCATATAAGTACAAGGTATTTAAAATAGCAAGAAAGTACACAAAGGCGTTCGATTCCCTGTATTTCAAATAAATTGTGATTATATGATAATACAAAGCACTTTGACACAAAAAAAATAAAAAGTAAAAGAAATTAAAAAAAATTTGAAAATTTTTCTTAATTTTGAAAATTTTTCTAAGTATGGAACCTAGGACGATCTTGACAAGATCGTCCTGAGGTTAAACTCAGGTTTTTGAAAAATATCAAAACGATCTTAAAGAAGATCGTCTCAACATATGTTATTGGGAAAAAATTTAAGGAAAGAAAATAAAACGATCTGGTTCAAGATCGTTTTAGCATTGAAAAAAAAATGTTAAGTATGGAAGAATGAACATGGGACGATCTTGTTCAAGATCGTCTTAACATTCAATTAGTTAAAAAAAATTTGAAGTAATGGAAAATGAGACGATCTTGTACAAAATCGTCTAAAGGTTTTATTTCAAAAGATTTTGAAGTGAAGTAAAATGGAACGATCTTATATAAGATCGTTTTTTAAAATCAAGTGTTGAAAAGACTTCACTTCAATTTTCTTTTAAAGAAAAACTTCTAACACTTTAAAATATAAAGTGAAATCATCTTAATGATTTCTCTTTAAATTTAAAAGTATTAGTTTTGAGCAAACCGATCTCATACGAGTTCAGTTACCCATCCAATTGTTTTCAACACAAATCATTAACCACACAGCGTTCAGACCCTAGAACGATCTTGACAAGATCGTCTTGGTCTTGGTCTTAAGGGTTACATGGCAAATGAAATGAAAAATTGAAACTAAAAGGATCTTGGCAAGATCGTTTTATTTCCAAGTCGATCTGGAATTTAAGACGGTCTTGGGCAAGATCGTCTTAGAGACAAAAAGACTTCGAAAATACAAGGACTTTGCCAAAATCATTTTATTTCCAAACAGGTTTTGCTTAACACAAATATGATTCATTTTAAGCATAACAAAACATTTATATGAATAACAAAGTAAACAATCACAACCCAATCACTAAAATCAAGACAAATAACCTAAAAACAACTCGAAGATCGTCTTAGGTCATCTTCTTCATAAAACACAATGAATTGCAGGTTTTTGAATTTTCGAAATCTCAATACTAAGCATAGAAACATATAATAAACATACACATATAGCCTAGACATTCATCTAGATCAATCCAACATCACAGTTTTATTACCAGTCAATCAAAAATTCAAGAAATGAACAAAATAAATTCAACATTTAAGTGCAGTTTCTTACTTGAATAAGTGATCTGAAGACAAAGTGATTATGGAATAAAATGCTTAGAAAGAGATTACCAACAAAACCCTTATCCTTTTTCAATGATCAACCAACAATGTTTTTGATATGATTTGAGAGAGTGTATGGGAAACTGGAATAAAATTAAAGAAATGAAAAGTAAGAAACTAATTAGTTTCCCTCTTCCTTAAGGAAGAGGAAACCCGATTAGTTGGGTCGGGTGAGTTTTGACCCGTCTTGAAGAACATGGATTAAGGAAAAATGGGCTTTGATCTTTTAAGAAAATGGGCTTATGGTAAAAGAAAAAAATTGGGCTTAGGTTTTGTTTAATCATACCAACACCAAAACAAAATAAAAAAACTTTTATTTAAACTAAGTGAGATACATCTATTAAAAAAATATTTTTGGATTTTCTAAAATAAACAATGAGTTCTCTTCAAATGGTGCAAATACACAAACTCCCCCTTTATTCATGAATTATCCTTTTTCTCCCCCTCAAACATTGCATGATATTTAAGCACATTGCAGATTAGCATCAATGTTTGACAGATAATGAATGAAAGAGAAAGAGATGAAGGAATTGTACAGAACATGCAGAGGCAAGTAATTGCATTGGTAATGAGCACTTATTTGAGACTGTTTCTTGAAAAGAAACTCATTCCAGGATCATGTGTTAAACAGTATCCGAGATTGAAATACTAAACACAGACCTTTATTACCTGCAAAACAAAATTAGGTTTTTCTAGGTACCCACCTTTGAATGGGTCCTTTGGGGTTAGTGGAATCATTCAAAGTATATAAATGAGGTTTTCGAACAAGAGGTTTATTCTTTAGATTCACCACAATCCCATTAGAATCAACAATCAAAGGTTTAGAAATCACAGTAGAAGGTTTAGAATTTTTACCGACCATGGTTTAGCTAGATTACTCAAATTTGAATTAATTTTCCTATCAGGAACTTCCTTCTTGTAATCATTAGCCATCCAATTTCTTCTAACTGATGATTTAGAAATCCACTTATGGGTACTGTCTGATGTCTTCTCTCCTGTATCAGATAAATTCTTGAAATTAGTTCGAGGAGATAAAAACATATTCTGTTTTTGGGTTCTTGGTGGAAGATTTGTTATGCTGTTTCTTTTGATTTGTAACAGTGAACCAACCATACTGATCTCTATAACTAGTTATACCATTGGATGTATCTTTTATTAGCAAATCTTGGCTAGTTTTAGATATCTTAGGTAAAGAACTAGATTGAGAGATAGCCTTAGAAGCTGAGGTTCTAGAAACAGATGAAGTATCAACTTTGAGCTTTGAGTTAGCAGAAATAGTTTTCTTACCTTTGACAGTTGTTGCATTCTGACCTTTGGGTAAATAAAATGAAGTTGGAGCAAACTTAGATTTAGATTCCTTCTTTGGTTTAGGCTTTTTGGGTGAGAGTTTTTCAAGCTCTTTTTCAACTTCTGGTGCAAAAACATGATCAGTTTCCAAAAACTTATCAAATTCTTCAACAGAAAAATCTGGATAAGTAAATTGTATTCCTTTGGCTTGAACTTCTGATTTGAAAACATTTTTGTTTGTTAATTTTTCAATTAATGCTTTTGCTTCAGCCTTAAAATCAGTAGGAATCTCAATCTTTTGCTCTAAGTTCACTTTATTTTGGTCAACAGAGGTGATCACAGGTGTACCAAAAGAAAGTATTTTCTTGACAGAAGCACGATGTTTAGCTTTCAAAGTTTGAACTTTCTCTTCAATTTGGAAGAATGATGATAGCATGGAAGTGGACATATCATGAATCTCTTCAGGAGAGATGCTATCAACCTGCATATCTTTAAAATTCTCACTCCCTTTGACTGGAGTGGAGCAATCAACAGAAGTTAGATCATGCATCATTTGAATCTTGGTGGTCTCACTTACCTTTGGAGAATGATTTTGAGTTTTCAGATGTTCAATGACTTGATGTTGAGACTCAATCTTTTGTTTTAAACCTTCAATTCCTTTTTCCAATATGGTAGTTGGAATGTAAAATCTTTGTGAAATTAGTTTTGAACAATCTTTTTGAGACTCATTTTCAGAAATTGAAATATTGTCTATTTCTTCTAACTCATAGATGGATCTTTTATGAGTTTTCCTGTATGTGTCATTAATAGCAACATAATCAATCTAAAATCTGTTTGGTTTTTGTCTTTCAACATCATCTGACTCAAAGTCATCCTCAGATGGTCTAATAAACTCTTGAATCATGCCAAGTCTGAGACATTTTTCATTGTAAAGTGGACCAAGGTTTTCTTTTTGGATTTTTTCTAAATGTGTTGGATTCTCATAACCCAACCCAAGGAGAAGTTCTGATCTATCAATCTTTGATTTATTGTAATAAGCAGTGAAATTCAGAAGAGGATTTTGTTCAACTTTATAGATTTTTTCTTGATAGAACAAAATGTTTGTTTTCAAATCCTCAACTTGTTTTTGAAGAGTTTCAATTTCAACTCCTTTGAGAAAACAAGTACTGTTTAGATCAGAAATCTGTCTTTCATGTTTTTCACAGTTGGGTCTAAAATCTTTCATTTTATTTGTGAGAAACTCAACATCAGCTTGTCTTGCATTTGCTCTTAACCATTCATTGGCTTTCTCAAGCTTTAAAGTTTCAATGGTTTGCTTGAGTGAATGAACAGTTTTTTCAAGGTCTTGACATTTGTTGGTCAATTGAGCATTCGGTGAAACAACTTGAGAACTGTTACTTGACAAATGCATTTCTTTTAAAGAATCATAATTCACTTTGAGAGCTTTATGAGCTATTGAGAGTTCTGAAAAATTTTCATTGATTTTATCAAACTCTTGTTTAGCCATTTTCAAATTATTTTTCAAAGTAAGATTTTGCTTTGTCAAAGTATCAGCAGTTGTTTGGACAGACAAGTAATCATCTGTGGAGATGAATTGTTCCTCACTTGTTGTTGTTTGTGAAGTATTTTGTGAAAGATTGGTTGTTGAAGTGACAGATGTCATCAAGCATGTGAGATCTTCAGAATCAGCATCAATATCTCCAAATAGCCATGGTTTCATCTTTTGTTGTTTGGCTAAGAACTTCTTTCTGATTTCAAGCTCTGAATTCTTCATTGTTGTCCCTGAAATGAATAAACAAAGATTTGTAATTATTTTTTAAAAAATGTTGGAATTAAAACGATCTTGAAGAAGATCGTCTTAGGATTTGGAACTTAGAACGATCTTGAGTAAGATCGTCTTATAAAACTGGTTGATCTTGAGAGAAGATCGTCTTAGAAACTTTTGTTGAAAATATTCTAAGTAAAGGAAATGGTAGAACGATCTTATGAGAAGATCGTCTTACAAACTTTGTTGAGGAAGGAAATAAGACGGTCTAGTTTGAAGATCGTCTTAAGAACTTGTAACTTGAAAAATTTTCTAAGTAAAGAAAATGTTGAGCAGAACCAATCTCAAAGAGATTAGTTACCCAATTAAAATCCACCACACACAGTTCACACAGAACCAATAAAAAATTTTACAAAACGATCTTGGAGAGATCGTCTTAACACCAAATCAATAAAAACACTAGGACGATCTTGAAGAAGATCGTCTTAGAGTCATGAAGATCGTTTGAATGAAAAACTGTAAGAACACCAGAAAAAGACAAAATAGTCGAATATTTCACTAATTTGCTTATAATTCACTCAATTTTGAGTGTTATAACTCGATTCAAGCCCAGAAATGTTCAGAATATGATCGCGCACAACCCTAGAAACAAATCCATTGCATAAATCAACTCAAACTGATAATTCAAAATCTCATCAACTTTCCAAAAAATTTGGATTTTGATCAATACTGTGAATTGGATTCTGAAACTTGACAGGATGTTTTTAGAGGTGATTTAGAATGTATCTGTGAACAAAAACAGGAAAATTGAGTGAAAATTGAGGTTAAATTGGTGAAGAACAGTAGCAGTTAAAAATGGTTATAAATGAACACGAATTCTCAATTTTGAACAAAATTAGCATCAATCTGCTTGAAATTTGTTCTGGATCGTCAACAGATTGTTGTTTTTCTCTGATACCACTTGTTAAATCCTATTAATTCGTGTTTAATGTGCAGAAGTTGATAATCATCAATGGTGGATAGTGTGTGTTTTAGTGTGTGTTCTTGAGAGAGAAAGGTGTGTGTGTGGAAAGTCTGGTTTGATTGATTATCAGAAGTGGGAAAAAGGTTACAAAGATTAAAGGTTTGAGGGGTATTTATACTCTAAGTATATTACAAAAGCTCCCCCTCAACCTAACAATATTTACACAAAATACACTATTTTCAAATACAACTAAGCACTATTTTGAATTTCTAACAAACTTCATTCTTGATTTACATAATTTATTTATGGATTTTTATGTCTTTAATTACTATTTAAATTCAATAATTCATGGAAATTCTTAGAAATCATCACTAAACATTTTGGTCAAAAATCTCAGGCCTTTTAGGCAACTTTTATCCATACACAA